>OX333074.1:34734745-34758063 GCA_946863875.1 Alloplasta piceator
TCGCTATTTCGATCTTTTATTTTTAGAGCTAAGGATGTAAGCGCACAGGTTGTAAATAAAAATATTTTGAATACGATGAATTGTTTTTTATTTTACATAAAAATCCGCCGATATTTACAATCGGCCGCACGCCCATGCACGCACAACACACACACACACACACACACACACACACGCGTAAACACGCACGCATGCTGATAAATATAGTACATATATATACATTAACTACGAAATATCGTTATCCCTTAAAACCATAGGGGAGGGACATCTTGTGCGAGGTGTGCCGACGCTTGCGACAAACGACGCTACAAGTCTTTTTCACATCATGCTTCGTGATAACATGATGTAGCGCTGTGCGTTGAATTGCCGAGAAATTCAGTTCAATTGACCCTTTATTCACACAGGGTAAATCTTGTGTGATTAGTCCCCGTATGAATGCAAACTTATTTTTTTCTAAATTGTCGTAATTCAAGCTCAGCCCTTTGACGTTGCAGCATTCTTTAACAACCACGTCTGGCGCATCGCTCGTCACCACCGTATAACCGTAAAACTTTGGCCCCCCGGAAACGAATGAATTGATATACGCATTTGCCGCGAACTCTGCCAATGCGTTCATCATATCACCGAGGAAACTACCCTGTGGAGGGGCCCGCTCACCAGGCTCACCTGTACTCACATAAATTACCGAGTCTGTATCGTAGTACAAGACTCGACGTTCTAACCGCTCGAGGTAGCTATAGAGCTTCAACCTGGCTTGCACCGTAGTGAAAGCCGCAACAACAACACTCGTCGATACTCGTCGAACAATCGTCCTCGGTCGATACCCAGCTAGCGTACATGACGTTTTCGTTCACTGGCAATAGTCGCGTGACCTCTTTTTCATTGTCACATAACAATGACAGCATTTTTTGCCGGTCCACGACTATTTCCGTATGCGGCGGATTATCACGCGGACCGAATTTTCCCCAAAATGAATTCAAAATTAATTTCATTGCGGATCGCAAGCCGTGATTTTTTACGATGACGTCAGGATTAAGCTTGATGCCCTCGATTTTTAAATAATCCGTGATATACTTTTCACGCGTCTCATCGTGGGTACACTCCGATGGCCAACCGCTTGACTCTTGTTTCATTTTTAAAAACGTGTCAACATACTCGACGAAAAGACCCCCTTTTTGGGTTTGAGGATCATATTGCCTGACCTCATATGCCCAAATCTCATCGACAGCGATTATGGTATAACCGATATCGAGCGCTTTTCGCACCTCATCTGTTACCCATGTACCCGTGAAAATGCGTTCTTCAATCTCGTCATGCGCACACGTACGCCAAGCCATTTGCTCTGTACATGTGCGGCACAGAGGAAAGAGAAGTTTATTGTGCATTCGCACAGGTAGCACGGGGTGGAAAAGATCACGAGGTGGCAAAATGCTACAACGGATCATACCGTTAATCGTTACCCCTAAAGAGGCATATAAACCATTCAATAAATCCGCACAATCTTCGCCGACGTATATACGCGGGTGACCAACGGGATATCGCTCCGTCTTACAAATGTATGGATCAGCGAGCATATATCGATATACGATATTTTCTCGCCAGGCGCAACATCGTAAGCCGTGACGATATTTCCGGTACGTCCACCGTAAAAACCATCGCGGGGATTCAAATTTGCACTTGATCGCCTTGGATGATTGCGCACAAAGCGGTCAATCTCGGGATTGTCTTTGCGCATTTGCATAAAAGCGCACTCCCACATTACGCGGAGTTCGTAGCCACAGGCGCGAATTTTTTCATCAGCGGCTATTGTCCGTTCGTATCGCGCTTCGAATGTTTCCCCAACCATACCTTTTCCGCGATTGTCGGGGAAACATGTTGCGCAACCGTGCCAATAACAGCCGTGATACTGCAAGACGATCCGTCTTTGTTCAATCTGCACAAAACCATCGACACGTGCCCCTGACTCCGGTAACCTATATTCCCGAGTACGCCCAGCGTGGACGATTTCATGGCCAAGCTCGCGCTCTGTCCATAATAACCACTCGACCGCTTGCTGTGAGTGATGATTCGAGCGCTGGTATCCCCCAGGTGGTATGAGACCGATCGTATTTGGCTGTAGAAAATTACGCCGGTAGACCTTTGAGCATGCTGAAGCGATCGTGCACGCCTCCGTGAAAGGGCAAACTTTTCCCGTTGCAAGGAAAATTTCACGAAATTCTCTGCACGCACGTCTCAGAATGTCAACGTCTAGCGAGCAATATTTTTCAATTTCCTCTTGAAAATCGAAAACTTCACCCAACTGAACCCTTTCCTCATACCACTTGTAGAAACTCTCACGCCCTTTCGTACTCATTGTATCCGAGGAATAAAAGTGTGCTGCAGGGACAGCACCGCGATAATCTTGGTTATCGAGCGTGTTGAAGAAGTGGGGGAAGTGACCTTTACCCATCTGCTCGTCAAACCCAAATGCTTTTGGGAGCGCGCTAAGTGACATAGCAAAATAATTCATACTATCGATGAACACAGTAGAACCTATGCGCATCGATACTATTGAATTTCCTTTGAGAATGAGCTTCGGTGTACCCCTGTCTGCACAACGCTCTACCATATCACGTAGGATAAACTGCGCATCAAACGCTTTTACATTGTGGGCAATGCATACAATTTGACGAAATTGAGTGCTCGTCCGCACAGCCAAGTCAACGAGCTGGACAACTGGTGATTTTCGAAATACGTGTTTGCGTATTCCGCACCAGCTACAGACACCGACGGTTACATCGTCCACGCTTTTCAAGCATTCTTCGCATAACCGCTGCGCGACGCATAGCGTGACAATGTGCTCGTTAATGTCATCACCTTTGACATTAGGATATGGCGTGTCTTGGCGAGTCTCAAAATAGTAAAAAATAAAAAGCGTTGACGGATGCTTACCCGCCGTATACGATTTTCGTGGCGCTATCGTTTGTATATAGCAGGGGTTATTGTAGTCGTGCGTCGTATGACACAGTTGACAATAACCCACACCGCATACGTGCGTTTTTTTGTCGTGTCGACGATTTTGCAACAAATTTTGCACTGCCAAATCGTCTCGCAAATTGTTTTCGCGCGCGTGACGGTTGTAATTTTTTTCATTTTGCGGTCCTGCAGATGGCTAGCAAAATATGCTGCACCGTAGAAGCTGCGCCCGCAATCTTCACAGTCCCACCAACTTTTGAGAAAATCATCGCTTTCCTCATAAATCTCACGAGGCGGTGAAGTATGACATCGCGGGCACTGGCTGGTACATTCGTATTGGTTGATAAAGCGATAGGATTTATTGCACGGTATGCAATAATTCCTACCACCAGCAGCAGCAATCAGATTAGTCACCGGTGCATAATGTTTTTCACCCGCGAAATGCACAATATTGACCGTCTCGCTTTTACAATCAGTCGAAAAAGATTTACGACCGTCAAAAAGTGGCGCGTCGCCGCTGCCGAGGGTTTCCGACTCATACACAACGATCGCCACTTTCGACAGCAGTAAATGCGTCTGAAAAGCCCGTAGCTCGGGTATACCGCACCCCGCTGTGGGGATCACAACACCTGCGGCCTCCACGAGCTTCGATGCCTCGACACGCTGCGTTTTCGACCGCTTGTTGCGTATACGATCCCACATAAGCTTGGACTCACGTGTGTGCTCCCGCTTATGCGTATTGTCCGCTAGTGCGACAACAATTGACCGCAGCAAGCACAAATTATCATCGTTCGCGATCGTAATGACGGACCGATTCTGTAAGGCAGGTGGTTTAATACCTCGCGGATGACCCGACCCTACAGGCATCTCGACGTATGAGACCGTGAAAAGTAGCGTATCGCTGACTGATAGAATCCACGAGCTCTGATTGACATCCGCAAAAAGTCCCCACAAATCATCGTAACTAAATCGCGCAACCGGTCGGAATGATAACCACGCGCTACCACGCGTCATGCTCTCGGCGTCAAACGATATGCCAATCATATCCGTTTCGGGGCGCCCGTTAACAAAATACGCGTGAATATCGCGTATTGCGTCACGTACCCATATTAAGGAGCTCACGTTTGACGGTGGTGGGACGAGCGCAATGTCCGTCTGTTTCCCGGTGATTTTAAAGCGGCGCGAATAATGCTCGCGGTTACCCACCACGCGGAACCTGATACCATTGGGTAAAATATTATCGGTGTCCGCGTGGTTTTCGTTGTCGTCAGCTAAATCATTAAACCCTAATCGCGACATTTCATTAAATCTACGGGCCCTATCATCGCCACAACCGATTTGGTTCAAAACACTTACCGATGTTGACGGTGATAACGCTGCTGTTGCTGATGACGATGACGATGACGATGACGATGACGATGACGATGACGATGACGATGACGATGGAGATGGAGATGGAGATGGAGATGGAGATGGAGATGGAGATGGAGATGGAGATGGAGATGGAGATGGAGATGGAGATGGAGATGGAGATGGAGATGGAGATGGAGATGGAGATGGAGATGGAGATGGAGATGGAGATGGAGATGGAGATGGAGATGGAGATGGAGATGGAGATGGAGATGGAGATGGAGATGGAGATGGAGATGGAGATGGAGATGGAGATGGAGATGGAGATGGAGATGGAGATGGAGATGGAGATGGAGATGGAGATGGAGATGGAGATGGAGATGGAGATGGAGATGGAGATGGAGATGGAGATGGAGATGGAGATGGAGATGGAGATGGAGATGGAGATGGAGATGGAGATGGAGATGGAGATGGAGATGGAGATGGAGATGGAGATGGAGATGGAGATGGAGATGGAGATGGAGATGGAGATGGAGATGGAGATGGAGATGGAGATGGAGATGGAGATGGAGATGGAGATGGAGATGGAGATGGAGATGGAGATGGAGATGGAGATGGAGATGGAGATGGAGATGGAGATGGAGATGGAGATGGAGATGGAGATGGAGATGGAGATGGAGATGGAGATGGAGATGGAGATGGAGATGGAGATGGAGATGGAGATGGAGATGGAGATGGAGATGGAGATGGAGATGGAGATGGAGATGGAGATGGAGATGGAGATGGAGATGGAGATGGAGATGGAGATGGAGATGGAGATGGAGATGGAGATGGAGATGGAGATGGAGATGGAGATGGAGATGGAGATGGAGATGGAGATGGAGATGGAGATGGAGATTGAGATGGAGATGGAGATGGAGATGGAGATGGAGATGGAGATGGAGATGGAGATGGAGATGGAGATGGAGATGGAGATGGAGATGGAGATGGAGATGGAGATGGAGATGGAGATGGAGATGGAGATGGAGATGGAGATGGAGATGGAGATGGAGATGGAGATGGAGATGGAGATGGAGATGGAGATGGAGATGGAGATGGAGATGGAGATGGAGATGGAGATGGAGATGGAGATGGAGATGGAGATGGAGATGGAGATGGAGATGGAGATGGAGATGGAGATGGAGATGGAGATGGAGATGGAGATGGAGATGGAGATGGAGATGGAGATGGAGATGGAGATGGAGATGGAGATGGAGATGGAGATGGAGATGGAGATGGAGATGGAGATGGAGATGGAGATGGAGATGGAGATGGAGATGGAGATGGAGATGGAGATGGAGATGGAGATGGAGATGGAGATGGAGATGGAGATGGAGATGGAGATGGAGATGGAGATGGAGATGGAGATGGAGATGGAGATGGAGATGGAGATGGAGATGGAGATGGAGATGGAGATGGAGATGGAGATAGAGATGGAGATGGAGATGGAGATGGAGATGGAGATGGAGATGGAGATGGAGATGGAGATGGAGATGGAGATGGAGATGGAGATGGAGATGGAGATGGAGATGGAGATGGAGATGGAGATGGAGATGGAGATGGAGATGGAGATGGAGATGGAGATGGAGATGGAGATGGAGATGGAGATGGAGATGGAGATGGAGATGGAGATGGAGATGGAGATGACGATGACGATGACGATGACGATGACGATGACGATGACGATGACGATGACGATGACGACGATGATGATGATAACGAAGATAATGATGATAACGAAGATAATGATGATGATGACGTCGATGATGATAACGATGACGATGATGATGATGATGATGATGATGATGATGATGATGATGATGATGATGACGACGATGATGATGATGATAACGATGATGACAGCGTGGTCGATCCTGATGATGATGACGACGATGGTGGTAGCTCCGATGAAGACGACGAGGGGCTCTCCCCCTCTAAGGCACCTCGGGCTTCGGCACAAACAGGAGATATTTAATCTTCTGCAGTCCCACTTCTTGACCCTCTTCGTAACCGGTCTATGCGTTCGTCTGTCGTGTCTAAGTGGTCATCGTCAGTGCCGTAATGAAAATCTCCGGCTGCGTCAAAAAATCCCGCGCCAAACATTGCATGATATGTCCGCTCTTCCTCACTGGTGAGAAAATTCTCCCAGAAGGTGACCGGTACATAAAACGCGCGGTGCTGATAAATAACAATTGGACGCTGGTCAGCAAGATGTACCCTTACTTGACCAGCGTATTCGTCGTCGTTACGCACTGTCTCGGCATCGGATACAGCAGGGGAGGCCGGCGGGTTGTCGGCAATAGGCGCATGATCGGGAGATGCCGGTGCGTCGTAGTGACCCACTGGTTCAGGATCAGGAGATGCTGGTTAGTCATGATGTCCCACTGGTTCAGGATCGAGTGATGCGGGAGAATCGCCATAGTTAGGTGGATTGGGAGATGACGGGAAGTTTCCGATACCGAGATAAGCATCAGTCGTTTCGTCGTCGTCGCCGTCATCGTCGGGAGGTGTACAGTCGGGGGATGTACAGTAGTCGTCATCGCTGTCGTCGAGGGTTAAGTCGGGGTTGCCCGAGGTTGAGGGGTATTGTGAGCTGCCGCTCCCCGGGCGCTGTTGTGTGTCTGTAAATATATATATATATATATTTATATATATACGTACACAGACCGTGCTGATATTCAGGCATACTCACGCATACACACACTCACTCACACACACACACACACACACACACACACACACACACTCACACCATAATAGAATTGGGCGAATAAAGCGTCGTGTCACGCTATTTCGCTGACAGTTGACAACGTACTGCACGACACGCTGTCGTCGTCATCCTGCGACATTTTCTCGGTGCCATCGTCCTCTTCAGCCATTTCCACCTCCTCCTCGTTGTCGGCCATCACAACGTCCCCGTTATCGTTATCATAGGTGACGTTGCCATCGTCGTCGTCGTCGCTACTGTCTTCGAGTAGCCGCCTCAACGCTGCGAAACGGAAGAATTCACTATTTTTTAAATGTACTGAAATGTGCGTGTGTGTGTGTGTGTGTGTGTGTGTTTTAGCGTTTATGTATATACAAACTTATATTATACATACCATTTTCGTTTTGCCATTCCTCGAACAGGCCATGGCACCCCGGAAACTCTTGGCCGCCTCTATTAATTATAGCGGCCCCCGCGAGAAGAACTGCGTCGCCGGATTCACGGAACACGCCACGATCGTTAGCGCGGCCGATCACGCGCAAACTCAAGCGGCGTAGAATAAGGCTCAGCTCGCGCGCTAGTCTCGCAAAACTCAGCCTCGCGACAGTTCTTCGCCACTCACGGGTGCACCGCCTAGCCATGTATCCACTACGTTGACGTAGCATCGTAACTAGTGCTATCGTGACCGCACGTAAATTTTCACGGCGCCTCGCTTCACTGGCGTTCACTTCTTGCGGAGCCATTTTTTTCACTGCACGCGATTCACTGACGATGAATCACAAAACGCAAAACGCGAATAAAAATTGTTTCACTTCACGTAATAAGACGCAAAAAATTACACAATTTCTTACACGTTACGTGTAAAACCGCGAAAATTTTCCGAAAAAGACCAAGTGAAACTCTTCACTCAAACGCTTTTAAGATATAGACGGAAAATTTCGAGGATCTTCTCATTTATACTTTTCCCCCCCACTCCCCGATTTTTCTGCATGCGCTACTGAAGGATATTCCCAAATAGTTGACGCAATTCCACGCAACACCTTGACCACAACTCACACCCTTACATTACGTTTTCTACGTACCTGAAGCACCGTATCCGAGATGGCCCTTTAAATATATATACATATATATATATGCATATACTCTAGATGCAGCGTTCCACTTGCTATAAATGCCCTAGGTCGGCTGTTGGGTTATTAGCATTTGAAAGATTGCGGGTGTGAAGAGCGAGCCGAATTTCTAGCTACTTACCGTACAAAAGGTTACAGGTGCCCGGAATTTCTTTTTTCATTGTTAACTTTTTCTTTATTTCGTCTTTAACCGTGAAAGACGGTCCCTATATTCTCATACCTCCACCCCGTTTTCGGTAATAAATTCACACACAATACAGCAATCATAAGAATGCAGAGCATTCGATATTAATATTATTGTTGCATCTCGTACAAAAGCATATTTTATGTTAAACAGTAGCTTTTGGAAAATGTTTTATATTCATATCTTTTAGCATAACGTATTGTTGGCCATTTCTATGAACGGCTTATAATGTACCACAATGTTCCATCACGGTCATCATTCCCAGGTCTCATTGTCACTGTTTACCAACAATGAAATCAATAATAAAAAGTCGAGCGGTCGCACAATTTCGGAGTTTTGAATAATGAATTCGCGTACAATAATAATAGCCAACTGCGAGCAGTTAATCATTCGTTTGTCCACTCAAAAGCATGTTTTACGATGAGTCGCAAGATCTTGAGACATCCATGAAAATTTGCATTTCTTTATCGCATTTTCCGGCATTCCATCAGGGATTTGAATTGAATTTTGTATACACAACGCGTCAATACATTTTGACACACGATAAATTTTTCACCATTGTTGTATATTCATGTATACCGTGGGAAGACACCCACATAGAAATTACACGGTTTTGTAAATAACGTGTAAAATAACAATATATGAGAATAATATTTTACAAATTATTATTAGCATTTTTCAACTCCCACTCCTCGGAACGCGCGATACCATCGCCAGCAAGTCAGGACATATAAAAAGTGGCTATAAACGATATTCAATCAGTCGATCACGCGCAGTGTGTCTAAGCGGTATGTCTGTAAAAATACTTGAATTCAGTAAAGTTTACTGTGCAATCGTCGAAAATGGAGAGCCAATTTCACCTAGTCACCAGACCATGCTGAGCCAAGAAGTCTTCAGCTTGAAACCTCCCGCTGTGCACCCACCCCTGTCGTTTGACGAGAAGAAAAGAGTAGAGGCACAGCTGATTTTGGGGTCAACGTACGCGCTCAACAATTCTGAGACGAAAAGAATTAGTGTTGGATTGCAGACATTGGAAACGGGGCAAATTAGCCCTGTAATTAAGCTACAAAATAATAACGCTTCAGGGGGTATTGTTTTCGGCTCGTCAGGCTTTTCCACATTACGCGACTGCTTGAACGAGATCGCGCAATATTTCGAGGGTGTACAAAAATCTACATGGGGATCAAGCTGGCGCACTCCACGTGCTATTCGAATCGATGATTGCGAGATCATCTTTACTACAAGTTTTGGTGCAAAATCCGTTATCTTCGATCGTATCCCTGAAGAGCCTGCAGAGTCAAGGGACGTCACTAACGAGCCACCGCAGGAAAAACATCGACAGTACTCTCCATCAGTCGTGATGCAAAAAACTACATTCGAAGGATTGTGCAACGTGATCCCTACTGACTTGTCTAACCGCCATTCTAACGGTTAGAATTGCTTGCCGTTAGAATTTGTGAAAATTCTACTGTCTTTCTAACCGGATTTCTAACCGCTACGCGTAATTTTACCGAAGTTAGAATAGTGGTTGGAAAGGCGGTTAGAATTTCAAATTCCATCTGCTACCAAAATCCAACCATGCCTAACCCACTTTCTAACCGCTCTTTCTAACTACTACGCATATAATTTACTCAAGTTAGAATAGGGGTTAGAAAAGAGGTTAGAAATTCAAATTGCAACAAGCTGTCAAAACCTAACCCCCTCTTACCGGCTTTCTAACCACCACGCGTAACCACCAGGCGGTTAGAAATTCAAAATAAAATCTGAGCAGTGATTTTACGTACCTGGAACGGTGGTCGCCAATTTAAGATGCGTGTACCTGTAATTGGCATTTTGATGTGGATATTACAAAGTCGATGGTGCGATACACGGTATCGTAAAATCGTAATTTTATGCATTATTTTTTTTTGTTGCGTAACATTTCCGCAATACAATATTCTTTTTTTTGAACACAATATGTTTTATTATCAAATGTAGCGAACATAATACCGAAAATCGAGTCTTCCTATGATCATTTTTCCGCGGTTTCTTCATATACGGTTTACGATTATAAATATTTTTCATGTTTTTTTTAAAGTTAAATTAAGATTAATATAATATTAAGATTAAGATATATATGACACCACTGTGATGAGCGTTGCTTTTATAATCTCAAGCTGGCAAGATACTACACTGCAGGCGAATAAACATTTTAAGACGAGTCTTGAACGCGCACTGACGCGCACCACGATCGTTCGAGCGCCACGAAAGTAGTTTATTTTGTCGTCCAATAACTTCGCGAAGACATTCCACAACGACGCATAAAAGATATTTTTTTGTTATTAATATATATCTGTTAACAGAAACGTGCTTTCTTATTAAAGGACATTCACGATTCGCCATCTTGCCTTCGTTCTTCAGGGCGCTGTGGGCTTGGCTAGTCTCCCGTAGCGGCGTCCCCGGGAGTCTAGCCTATTTCCATGAATGGATGGAAAAGGGCTAGACTCCCGGAGACGCCACTACGGGAGACTAGCCAAGACGAGGCATGATGGCGTATCGCGAATGTTCTTTAATAAGAAAGCACGTTTCTGTTAACAGATATATATTATTAACAAATAAAGATATTTTATGCGTCGTTGTGGAATGTCTTCGCGAAGTTATTGGACGACAAAATAAACTACTTTCGTGGCGCTCGAACGATCGTGGTCCGCGTCAGTGGGCATTCAGGACTCGTCTTAAAATGTTTATTCGCCTGCAGTGTACCCAGTGTCTTGCCAGCTTGAGATTATAAAAGCAACGCTCATCACAGTGGTGTCATATATCTTAATCTTAATATTATATTAATCTTAATTCAACTTTTAAAAAAACATGAAAAATATTTATAATCATAGACGGTATATGAAGAAACCGCGGAAAATGATCATACCAAGACTCAATTTTCGGTATTATATTCGCTAGATTTGATAATAAAACATATTGTGGTAAAAAAAAGAATATTGTATTGCGTGAACATTGGTATTGCGTGAATGTTACGCAACAAAAAAAAAATATAATACATAAAATTACGATTTTACGATGCTGTGTATCGCACCATCGACTCTGTAATATCCACATCAATATGCCAATTACAGGTACATGCATCTTTAATTGGTGACCACCGTTCCAGGTACGTAAAATCACTGCTCAGATTTTATTTCGAATTTCTAACCGTCTGGTGGTTACGCGTGGTCGTTAGAAAGCCGGTAAGGGGGGATTAGGTTTTGACAGCTTGTTGCAATTTGAATTTCTAACCTTTTTTCTAACCCTTATTCTAACTTAAGTAAATTATGCGTAGTAGTTAGAAAGCGCGGCTAGAAAGTGGGTTAGGCATGGTTGGATTTTGGTAGCAGATGGAATTTGAAATTCTACCCGCGTTTCTAACCACCAGTCTAACTTGGGTAAAATTACGCGTAGTGGTTAGAAGTCCGGTTAGAAAGACGGTAGAATTTTCACAAATTCAAACTGGTTAGATTTCCGGTTAGATAACCGGTTAGAATGAGTGGTTAGACAAGTTACTAGGGATAACCTGCGTTGGCGAGCGCTTCAAACGACTACAACGTTGCGTCTCCGGCGTAGAAATGTGTATACAAACAGTATGTGCGGAATTGCTTCTCCATATACCGTCGAACGAGAAGCATGAAAATATCGATGAAGCACGCGTGAAAGAGCTTATTAAAAATAATCATAAAACGCTCAAAGAGGCTGTTAAGGTTCGTATGGACTCTTTGTTCGCAGAAAATTACTTTGGAATTGTATTTTTAGAGGTAACTGCGCTGTGCGTTCCATTTATAACAAACGAGCTCAAAAAGGCTGTTAGAGAACTTGAAGAGATGACAAGATAAACAAAATATACAACACTGTCGCTTTTGTACATATTACGCATACGTATCATGTACTCTATATTTCAACATGTCTACGAATAATTATGAATAAACGAGTATTAACGTTTAAACGAAATTCATCTGTGTCGTCTATTGCACATAACCTTTTATCCCGATCAAATATACGGATTAGAAGATAAGTTACCGACACACGGTATTTACCGACTGACGTTGAGAAGCAGAACTGCTTTACCGGCCGTAAGATGAACAGGGCACTCCAGTCACGTGGATGCTGAGGCACGTGGTCGCACGCCACTTGCAGTAGGGGGTGGTGGTGGCCCAGCATAGGGACCAATCAGCGCTCGGGAAATTTGCGGGGGTGTAAGGCCCCATATAGCGTGCTATACCGGACAAGTGACCAGTACGAGGACCAATCACCGACGGGAAATTCTGAGGGGCTGAGGGGACCAGTACGGGGACCAATCTGCGCTCGGGAAATTTTGAGGGGGCGGGGTGAGCAGTATAGGGACTAATCAGCACTGGGGAAATGTTGAGGGGGCGGGGTGACCAGTACGGGGACCAATCAGTGCTCGGGAAATTTTGAGCGGGCGGGGTGACCAGTATAGGGACCAATCAGCGCTTGGGAAATTTTTGGGGTTACTACCCCCAACCCGTCTGCGCCACTCTGGTGGGGGTGGGTAACCAGTATAGGGACCAATCAGCGCTCGGGAAATTTCCCGATGGTGGGAGAAGGGGGCGTGGCTAAGGTGTGGGGGGACCAATCACAGACGACCATGAGGCCCAAAGTGGTGGGGGGTGGGGACAAACAGGGAGGGGGCGGGGCTAGAGAAAGAGGGGTGGGGGAAGGACCCGGTCCCCCTATCCTGGTACATTACTACTTCCGTACTTCCTGTCGCGACGACTTCCTTTTTCTGCGTATGTCTTTGCTTCAGATAACAATCCCGTTCTTCGTGATTGTCGCGAGAACAATAATTACAGTGGGTCCCCCCCTCTTCTCTTTTTCTCTTATTGGGTCTTTTGTTTATTTCCGGGCATTCGCGCCTCATATGTCCCATCTGCCTACAGTTCAAGCATTGTATGTTGGACTGCGATTTCTCCCCACGAGAATAGCCTGAACCCGCATTATTCGCGCTCATTTGATAAGCTCGTTTCTTCCCCATGAATTCTTCTATTTCTCTAGCGGGAGATTCGGGAGAAGCAGGTGCCAATTTTCTTCCATGAATTTATTTTCGACATCGCATTTTGATATCTGCTTGGGAAGCTAAATCGACTGCCTCGTTAAAATCAACGGACTCTTTATCTAAAAAAAAATGGAAAGTTTCCGTATCTAATCCGCGAATAAAATGTCGGACAGCTGTTTTTTCATACTATTTATCATGGCAGTCCCTTCTTCCCCTGATCCTCCCTGTTTGACACAGATAATTATATCAGACAGGATGTTCGAAACCCTTTAAGCATAATCGGCAATTTCTTCGTCTTTATTTCGCGCGACTGTCGAGATCGATTGAAAGAGCTGACTTAAATCATTGTGTTTACTTAAACCACGTTCCAATGTATCGAGCAATTCGTCAAGGGTGTCGAATCTCCGGCCCTGAGTGCGATGCAACGCCTTCTTTGATAATTTAGTGCGAATAAACGTAATTAACTATGTCTCCTCGCTAGGATTGATAGCCACATGAGCAACTTTACAAAACTCAATGAAAGTTGAAACCGGAAGATTTTGGCCGTCAAACGCAGGTACCAGCGATGCCACGAGTTTAAATCCGAGGATCGCTTTCGGTAGCAACGCTCCTCGGGACGTGAAGGAGAGACCACCACCCCCAATTGATCCCGTGACTGACCGATTTTCGACGAGATCCGCTACGCTAGCATCTCGCGAATTTTCTGCAATGGCGTCGAGATCCGACGATGACTTTATATTAAAATGGTCAGCGGAGGGTACAGTGGGCGTCGCTCCCGTCCTCATACGCGAACTCGACCCCTGAGTCGAGGTCGAATTTGCTTTTCGCGCGCGTGGCATCGTTATGCTGCAGATAAAAAAATAAAAATTCGGCTTACCAAATCCTGTTGAAGGGACAGCTTTACATCGAAGATATGCAATTATAATCACTATAAAATCCTTAAATTTCACGTTAACGCTGCACGCAAAGTTGTCGACCCACCGGTCCTCGATGTCTTCGCTCCAGTGTTCCCGCAAAAATCCTGGAAATCCGCGGTCCGCGAATTTGACGTTCCCTGGAGTCGTCCACCGCTCACCGCTGTTGAGTCCCGCGTCGGACCCACCGCGTGGGCTGGTTGACCGGTACCACCTCGCTGAACAGGTCAAGCAAGCGAGGGTCTTCAGCTCACACTTTTTCCGCCGTGAAGCCTCTCATACGGTTCGATCGAACTACTCTGTCCGTCCAACCAGGGTCCCTCAAAAGAACAACACTTGGGAGAAACCGTGAGCCCGATGCGACACTTTTTGAATCGCGAATTAAAAATGTTTTTTTTCTTCACTTAGAAATTCCCCTTTTTCACAATTTACAGCGTATATAAAAAATATATATATATGAATTTTTCTTCTCTCTCAAGATCAGTCAGAATTTTTCTTCGTCAAGATACCATTGTTTCTCACTTCAATTTACACGTTTTTATACACGTTTTTATTAAAATCACACGCGCACATTTATTTAAAAGTCTCGGAAACGTAGATTTCAGTCTCCCACCGGCTCCGGGAGACTCAAATTTTTCATCTCGGGTTGGACTTCATAAA
Organism: Alloplasta piceator; assembly: GCA_946863875.1. NCBI lineage: Eukaryota > Metazoa > Arthropoda > Insecta > Hymenoptera > Ichneumonidae > Alloplasta > Alloplasta piceator. The sequence continues at coordinate 34,749,726 of OX333074.1, forward strand.
AACGTGGCTCACATCATCCCACTTTACCCTATCCTTTTTAACAGTGTACTTATGCTATGATATCGCATTCGTAAAAACTACAATCCCTCCATCACCTTCTGAGATTATTGTACTGTGGGACTTTTTGGGATAAAGGGACAATGGCATCTAACATGTTTGCACATTAAATAAAAGTATAGTTTGTAACAATTGTCATATTTATTATTTGAATTGAGGCGCTCAATCACTGTAAGGAGGCGACATCCTGCCCTCTATCTTGTCACCAGGGAATGTTGTACGGAGTGACTGAATCGCCCATGGCGTTGCGTACCTGTTATGAGTTTTCGTGTTCAATCGAACAGCGAGGAACGTGCAGGAGCCCCGTACCTCGCCCCAGTCGTCCGATACCAGTGCAGCCAGATCGGGTGTAAAATCGACCCCCACTCTGCGGCTTTGCACGGTGCCACACAATGATGGCCGGCCGTGTCTGTGAGCGAACGACGTTCGTGTCGCTTCGGGAGAGCCGAGCGCGGCCGAAGCGTCGACCCCTCGCGCGCTGTTGTTCTCCCACCCCATGGGGTCAGATATACGAACACACGTAGAAGTCGCACGTCCGTGTGCGACTACAATGTAAGCCGAAGCCGAAGCTGCCGAGGGCCCGAGGCTCCGCGGAAAAACGCGGTGAGACTCGAGGCGTGACGTCACCCGGGATCACGAGCGGGTTTTTTAAAATTTAAATGATTTTTTCCCTCGGTGCTCTCCGTTATCAATGAAAACGGAAAAATTTATCGGGGAACATTATAAATTATTTTTCAGTTCGTACGTCGATTGAAATGTAATAATAATAAATAATAAAAACATTTTTCGTCAAGAAATTACTTACGACTTATTTACAAGCGATCCTAAATAAATAATTTAAAATGGAATTCAAATGTAAACCTCTTTATGAATTAAATTATTTCTTTGAAATAATTTAAATTTAAATTTGAATTTTAATGTTTTTACGAAAAATATTTTTACGAAAAATATTCATTTGTGACAACAAATCAAACCAAACATTTAACAATATTTTATAAATTATTGTTATTCGATTTTTCAGCACTTGAATCCAGTGTCAGAAACATCCCAGCGACGAAAAATTATTGACACCCTATTATATAGTATTCGATTTTTTGAAATTTAATATAAACAGTAAATAGTACATGCAACATTTTTCATATTGCATATTGCACGTACATACCTCATGATTCAAACAATCTTGATGTACAAGAAAATAGCAAGTAATTGTAAGCGTCGAAAGAGCGGCGTGGATAGTGTGCTCACTCACACTCTTGAGGGTGCGGGTTTAATCCCATCGCCGGGAATTTTTTTTTTTTAACATACATTTTTGGAATTTTTTTTTTTAAATATGGTGAACTGTTCATTTCCGGAACAACCACCATAGATGGAACATTTTTTTTTAAATTTAAATTTAAATTTCTCAACTCTTGATGAAAATAAATATTTTACTGTAGGTTAAAACGAAACAATACTATTCTAAAAATCTCAGGATCTTTTAAGATTAATAAAAGATATTATATAAAAAAAAATTAATGAAAAATGTAATGTTAATCGTGGATTTGCACGATTTGTAAAAATTCAGGAATTCATTTTTAAAAAAAAAAAAAAAAACCTCTCGGGAAATTTCAGGATCTTTTAAGATAAGTGCAAGGTATTTTATTCAAAAAATTGAACCAAAAAAATATTCCGGAAAAAAATTTTGAAAAATGATGAATTAGGAGAATTTTAAATTTTCAAAAATCGAGAAAATCCTAGCTGGACATTAAATTTTTGGTTCAATTTTTTGAATAAAATACCTTGCACTGATCTTAAGAGATCCTGAAATTTCCCGAGAGGTTTTTTTTATTTTTTTTTTAAATGAATTCCTGAATTTTTACAAATCGTGCAAATCCACGATTAACATTGAATTTTTCATTAATTTTTTTTTATTTAATATCTTTTATTAATCTTAAAAGATCCTGAGATTTTTAGAATAGTATTGTTTCGTTTTAACCTACAGTAAAATATTTCTTTTCATCAAGAGTTGAGAAATTTAAATTTAAATTTAAAAAAAAATATTCCATCTATGGTGGTTGTTCCGGAAATGAACAGTTCACCATATTAAAAAAAAAAAATCCAAAAATGTATGTTAAAAAAAAAAATTGCAGGTGATGGGATCGAACCCGCACCCTCAAGAGTGTGAGCGAGCACACTATCCACGCCGCTCTTTCGACGCTTACAATTACTTCCTATTTTCTTGTACATCAAGATTGTTTAAATCATGAGGTATGAACGTGCAATATGCAATATGAAAAATGTTGCATGTACTATTCACTGTTTATATTAAATTTAAAAAAATCGAATACTATATAATAGGGTGTTAATAATTTTTCGTCGCTGGCATGTTTCTGACACTGGATTCAAGTGCTGAAAAATCGAATAACAATAATTTATAAAATATTGTTAAATGTTTGGTTTGATTTGTTGTCACAAATGAATATTTTTCGTAAAAATATTAAAATTCAAATTTAAATTTAAATTATTTCAAAGAAATAATTGAATTCATAAAGAGGTTTACATTTGAATTCCATTTTTAATTATTTATTTAGCATCGCTTGTAAATAAGTCGTAAGTAATTTCTTGACGAAAAATGTTTTTATTATTTATTATTATTACATTTCAATCGACGTATGAACTGAAAAATAATTTATAATGTTCCCCGATAAATTTTTCCGTTTTCATTGATAACGGAGAGCACCGAGGGAAAAAATCATTTAAATTTTAAAGAACCCGCTCGTGATCCCGGGTGACGTCACGCCTCGAGTCTCACCGCGTTTTTCCGCGGAGCCTCGGGCCCTCGGCAGCTTCGGCTTCGGCTTACATTGTAGTCGCACACGGACGTGCGACTTCTACGTGTGTTCGTATATCTGACGCCATGGGGTGGGAGAACAACAGCGCGCGAGGGGTCGACGCTTCGGCCGCGCTCGGCTCTCCCGAAGCGACACGAACGTCGTTCGCTTACAGACACGGGCGGCCATCATTGTGTGGCACCGTGCAACGCCGCAGAATGGGGGTCGATTTTACACCCGATCTGGCTGCACTGTCCGATACACGTTGCGGAGATATCTCCAAAAATTATTTTTCTGGTTGCCTCGTGTTTGAGATATCTATAATATATATGTGTCTTTATCATTTCGTCTTCGTAATCGCCTATATTTCGCGAAATTTATTGAACAAAAATGTATTAAGTGAATGAGTCGCGACGAAGTGCGCTCATCATGATAAATGGTCGAAACTGACATCGAACATTCATACGCGGCGTGACGAATTCGCCAAATTATTTGTATCAAGGTATGCCGAGCGTGAATTAATGTAAGAAGCCGAAAGGGCCACGTGGTCCGCCATTTTCATAGTCATTTTTACGAACTTCGTCCATTAGGCATGGGCGACTGGGCCCCTTTATCGGATAATATTCTATTGAATATTATCGACATCAATTGGTCTTTAAGACTTATTTCGCCGAGCCACGTGAGCGGTTTGATCGAGGATCCTGAAACATTGATGCTGGAAACGTTATCATGAAAATTTCGTCAACCACGTGGCGGACCATCACTTCATTGCTCACGTTTGTCCACGTGAAATTCGCGCTCGTATCTATGAAATTGTATGTATATTTATTCTGATTATGTGAAATTGATGATTCATCGACGTCCCTCAATCATCAATTAAATTGGTTTTGTGTATGTTGCGTATATCGCGCGTAAGTTCGAGGGTAACACAAGTATTAGTGGCGTGCTGAGACTATATGTGACATTTGGGGTTCGATAAAGATTTGACAGTATAATTCTCTCGAGATATTGAGGATCGTGGTTATGTGGAGTATTAATTGTCAAGCGAACGGATGGTGTTGATTAATTTTTGTGTAATGACACGATTTGTTTTGAAACGATGAGAAGATTCGACACATTCGTGTGATCCGCATTATAATAAAAGTATATTACACAAAAAGAAATTTGTTACATCTGGCGCCCGACGTGGGGCACGAGTTTGGTAGATCGAATCTTCACACGTGCCGTATGCTCAGATATATCAAAGCGCGAGTGTCTGTCTCTGCCGCAGTGCAGATCAGTTTGATTTATGAAAATTCATATATAAACTTGATGGTAAATAATTATTGAAAGCTCATGGAACGTACTCCGCCAAAGAAGCAATCGGAGAGCAATTTTGTAGATTAAAATGGCACTCAATTTAATACGGTAAAAAATAACCGCATCCGACCAAAAGAAATGACACGATTAACACCGCGTAATTTAAATAAAGCTTATGATCTTGGTGATAATTCGCTCGATGAAGCACGAGGCGATGACCGAGTGTCTACTACGCCGAAAGTTACGTCACTAGAAAATTTCGAGCAATTTCATCAGCAATTAAATAATTTCGCAGGAATGTCTGATGTGGAGGAGAGATTGACACGAGAATGAGAGAGGATAGCGACCGAAAGAACGGAACTTGAGAGACTTCGGAGAGAGCAAACAGATGCAAATGGTGACCCACCGAGGAACCAAAACAATGACGGTATATTCGGCGGGCTCATACGGGGTTTTCAGTCCCTGAAATTAGATATTCCTGTTCCAAAATTCGGCAACAATTCGGATATGAACCCAAAAGAATTCTTGGATAAAATCGAAAAGTATTTCACGGTGAAACATGTCGAGGATAATGCAAAGATGTTCGTGGTAGAGAGCGCTCTTGAGGGTATGGCGTTAATTTGGCTCAACGCAAAGCGAGCAGATTTCAATAGCTATCTCGCGTTTCGTCTCGCTTTCCTGGAGGAATTCTACTCCATTCCAATTCGGGTTCGTTTGAAGAGTCAGTGGATCAATAGAAGATATTCTCCATCTTCTGGCTCATTGCAAGGCTATTTTCTTAAATAGATCACCGAGGCTCAATATATTTCACCACAAATTGAGTCGTATGAAGTCAATTATTCGATCATTTAACAGTTACCCCTGCGCGTAAGAGAGGCTATGGTGAATACCGATTTCCATAAAACGAATTTCGTCGCAAATGCTTTATCATTACTTGACATGACAAATAACGAGCGGGAAAAACAAAGACGAAATTCCCCGGGTGGGAATGGGGGATACCACAACTCAACTAACAATAATCGCGGTGCTGAAAGTCAACCCAATTCAAACCCAAACGGAAGTACCGGTAACGCTCCGCGAAAAATGCCTGGCAGTTACAATCAGTCGAATCGCCCGCAAGCCGCCCCGTATAACTCATCGTCTATAGGAATCGAATCAGTGCAATATTCACAGGACGAACAGGGGTCACCCGCGAGTGACGTAGTACCTTTGATCTCATATACGCAATTCTCGGTTCCCCCTCCCCCGATTCACGGACTTGATAATGCAGCCACATCATCGGATCATTTAAACTAAAAATGGGTGCGTTGAATATCGGTCAAGAAACGCAATCGAGCCCATTCGACATTCTTGAGCATCTTAATGATGACGTTCTCGATTCTCCGGTAAGCGAGACGTGTACACTACCCTTTCGAAAAAGTCCCCATGTAATCATTCATGCTTTTAAGATCCCGATAGCCGTCCTATTGGACACCGGCAGTCAAGTCACCTGCATATCTGAAGATCTATACACGTACCTAAAAAATCATTTGAAAATCAGCGAATTACCGGTAAACAATATAGTTATTACCACGGCGGTGTGGAAACGACCTACACGAGTCAAAAAGCAAGCGCTTTTGGAATGCACTATTGGCCAATTGGTTATAAAGACCACCTTGCTTGTTATTCCACATTTATCCTCGGCTCCGATCCTTGGAAACGACTGGTTCCACGAGAATAGGGTCATTCTAAATTACGAGGATCATACTTTAACGATCGGTGGATACTCTGTACCGCCTGAGATAATTCAATACGATCGTAGAGCGATAGATCACGTACTATCATCAAAAAATGATGAAATTACCTATGTTCATGTACTTGGGGGGAGCGTCGTTAGATTGGACGATAATTCACCCGATCATGAAGAGACCACGACGAATCTTAAACTCGGCGATCGTGCGCCGCTCACCTATGAAACAGATCGAAATATTAATTCTATGAATCCTCGTCTTGTCAATATAATCCACACAAACGAATCGAATCAAGAAATCGCGGATAAAGTATCACGTAAAACGAAAATGAACGAGACGACAAGCCTGTCGCTGATCGATCGTAAGTCAACGCCCGTGAGTGAGAGCGTCAAAGGTGAGACGAACCAGACGTCGGGTGTTGTCGCGAATCTAAGCAATAATAATGACACAACGCCCGACGATCGTGTATCCCTAAAATGGCCGACGGGTTGTACCCGTATGAAAGCGGTTGATTTACCAGGGGATTCCACGCTCATCTCGAACGATATGGGGATTTTAGAAGCTATATGTCCAATGTCACCTGAGATTGAACCGGAATCCGTAGATTCATGTTGCGATGGTTTGGGTTTGAGTTCTGGCGGGAAGTTGTGTCAACTATATATGGAAGGGGACGATCAAAATTTCTTCGCCGACGTACGACGACTGGTTCAGGATATCTCCATCATATCCGAGAGCGAACAAGAGTCTCTATATAAAACGGTCGCTCGATATAAGCGTTTATTCACAAAGAAACGTATCGGGGCCGGGTCCTACGAACATGAAATTCGGTTAACCAGCTCAAAGACAATTGTGCGCAAGTCGTATCCCGTCCCTTTAGCTCTGCGACCAGCCGTAGAACAAGAATTCGATGACATGTTGAACACTGGGATTATCGAGCGCTCCAATAGCGCGTATTGCAACCCACTTCGGATCGTACAGAAGAAAGATGGACGACTCCGTATTTGTCTTGATGCGCGCTTTATCAATCAAGTGATCGAATCGGATAACGAAACTCTTCCCCTTATTCAAGAACTGGTGCAAAAGTACCACGGAGTGAGATTCATTACCACCTCAGACCTAGCCAATGGTTATTGGCAGATTCCTTTGAAGGAATCGTCCCGCCAATATACTGCCTTTCTGTACGGCACGACTTTGTATCAGTTTTGCCGTATCCCGTTCGGTCTAAAAACGGCCGGAAGTGGCTTCATTCGTGCGATTAGTCAAGTATTCGGATGTCAATTTGACGATTTTCTGACGATTTAAATCGATGATCTTTTGATCACGTCTAACTCCTTTGCACAACTCATGGACCATCTCAATCGGGTTTTCTCGAAGCTCCAGGACCAAAATTTCATGTTAAGGCTGGATAAATCCTTTTTCTGTAAGACATCAGTAAAGTTCCTGGGTTTCGATCTTTCCGTTGATGGGTTGCGTCCAGCTCCAGATAAGGTCGAAATAATCCGTAATTTCGCGGAGCCTCGTAATCGCAGAGAACTACAATCATTTATAGGCATCTGCACATACTATCGACAGTTTTGTATTAAACACGCAAACTATCTCGATCCATTTCGTTCATTATTGGGGGCAAAATCGGAATGGTTATGGACACCCGCTCATTCAGAGGCTTTTATCAGACTAAAAAACAATTTCGCCAATGTAATTATGCTGCATCATTTCATCCCTGATCGCCCGTTTAAGCTCCAAACGGATGCTTCCGATCGAGGAATAAGCGGAATATTATATCAAATGGACGACGAGGAGAATCCGCAGGTGATCTCGCTTATGAGTCGTTGCCTCAACGCCACGGAAAAAAACTACGGAACGACAGAAAAGGAATTATTGGCAATAATCTATTCGGTTTCGAAATGTCGCACCTATTTGGTCGGCTGAAAATTTGAAATCATTACTGACCACAAAGGTTGGAGCTTTTTAAATCGCACGTTGTATCACACCCCACGTTTAAAGCGATGGAGTATTACGTTACAACAATATTCGTTCACGGTGTCCCATTGTGCCGGTCGCGATAACATTGTGGCCGATTTCTTTAGTCGGAATCCCGATCAGAGGTTCGAGGAAGACGATCAAAAATCTTTAATCGTCGCGGTTTTAGTGTCCGCGGTCCCATTTCTGTCGTCCAGGTCGTCTCATCATGTCGGGACCGCCAAAATCGGACAAGCACTCTCCGACATGCCGGAAGAAATTCGGAGTGATTTTCAAACGATACGAGATCTTCAATCCGATGATGCCAGGTTGTCGAAGATCATCGAGCAGGTTCGACAAGACCCTGATGTCGCCCGCTATCACCTCCATGCGGATGTTCTTTTCCGCCATTATGCGTCCACGGAGCGCTGGTTGTTAGTCATACCGAAAAAAATAGTCCAACCGATGATTCGCACACTCTAA
>OX333074.1:34758263-35302835 GCA_946863875.1 Alloplasta piceator
ACTACCACTTATCAACGTTCCTTCTCGTTATCAGCGATCTATCAGTGGGATTCTTTACCACCACAGGTGATCAACTCTACGACTCTTGAGTTATTTAAAAGTCGTCTATATCTGTATTTATTTTCGGAAGATCGCAAACACTATAGGCAGATAGTATTTCTTCAAGTTTTTTTCTTAGAGCTTTTTAATAAGTATATTATATTACAGATACTGTTTACCGCTATCACGTCACTATATTATAAGCACAATACAATTATAAGCATACCTCAATTATAAACATATATCATATCTGAGAGCACATATCATATCATATCTGATATCATATCATGTCTTCTTCTTGCCTAGGCTAATGAAAATATTCTCGCTATTTCGATCTTTTATTTTTAGAGCTAAGGATGTAAGCGCACAGGTTGTAAATAAAAATATTTTGAATACGATGAATTGTTTTTTATTTTACATAAAAATCCGCCGATATTTACAATCGGCCGCACGCCCATGCACGCACAACACACACACACACACACACACACACACACGCGTAAACACGCACGCATGCTGATAAATATAGTACATATATATACATTAACTACGAAATATCGTTATCCCTTAAAACCATAGGGGAGGGACATCTTGTGCGAGGTGTGCCGACGCTTGCGACAAACGACGCTACAAGTCTTTTTCACATCATGCTTCGTGATAACATGATGTAGCGCTGTGCGTTGAATTGCCGAGAAATTCAGTTCAATTGACCCTTTATTCACACAGGGTAAATCTTGTGTGATTAGTCCCCGTATGAATGCAAACTTATTTTTTTCTAAATTGTCGTAATTCAAGCTCAGCCCTTTGACGTTGCAGCATTCTTTAACAACCACGTCTGGCGCATCGCTCGTCACCACCGTATAACCGTAAAACTTTGGCCCCCCGGAAACGAATGAATTGATATACGCATTTGCCGCGAACTCTGCCAATGCGTTCATCATATCACCGAGGAAACTACCCTGTGGAGGGGCCCGCTCACCAGGCTCACCTGTACTCACATAAATTACCGAGTCTGTATCGTAGTACAAGACTCGACGTTCTAACCGCTCGAGGTAGCTATAGAGCTTCAACCTGGCTTGCACCGTAGTGAAAGCCGCAACAACAACACTCGTCGATACTCGTCGAACAATCGTCCTCGGTCGATACCCAGCTAGCGTACATGACGTTTTCGTTCACTGGCAATAGTCGCGTGACCTCTTTTTCATTGTCACATAACAATGACAGCATTTTTTGCCGGTCCACGACTATTTCCGTATGCGGCGGATTATCACGCGGACCGAATTTTCCCCAAAATGAATTCAAAATTAATTTCATTGCGGATCGCAAGCCGTGATTTTTTACGATGACGTCAGGATTAAGCTTGATGCCCTCGATTTTTAAATAATCCGTGATATACTTTTCACGCGTCTCATCGTGGGTACACTCCGATGGCCAACCGCTTGACTCTTGTTTCATTTTTAAAAACGTGTCAACATACTCGACGAAAAGACCCCCTTTTTGGGTTTGAGGATCATATTGCCTGACCTCATATGCCCAAATCTCATCGACAGCGATTATGGTATAACCGATATCGAGCGCTTTTCGCACCTCATCTGTTACCCATGTACCCGTGAAAATGCGTTCTTCAATCTCGTCATGCGCACACGTACGCCAAGCCATTTGCTCTGTACATGTGCGGCACAGAGGAAAGAGAAGTTTATTGTGCATTCGCACAGGTAGCACGGGGTGGAAAAGATCACGAGGTGGCAAAATGCTACAACGGATCATACCGTTAATCGTTACCCCTAAAGAGGCATATAAACCATTCAATAAATCCGCACAATCTTCGCCGACGTATATACGCGGGTGACCAACGGGATATCGCTCCGTCTTACAAATGTATGGATCAGCGAGCATATATCGATATACGATATTTTCTCGCCAGGCGCAACATCGTAAGCCGTGACGATATTTCCGGTACGTCCACCGTAAAAACCATCGCGGGGATTCAAATTTGCACTTGATCGCCTTGGATGATTGCGCACAAAGCGGTCAATCTCGGGATTGTCTTTGCGCATTTGCATAAAAGCGCACTCCCACATTACGCGGAGTTCGTAGCCACAGGCGCGAATTTTTTCATCAGCGGCTATTGTCCGTTCGTATCGCGCTTCGAATGTTTCCCCAACCATACCTTTTCCGCGATTGTCGGGGAAACATGTTGCGCAACCGTGCCAATAACAGCCGTGATACTGCAAGACGATCCGTCTTTGTTCAATCTGCACAAAACCATCGACACGTGCCCCTGACTCCGGTAACCTATATTCCCGAGTACGCCCAGCGTGGACGATTTCATGGCCAAGCTCGCGCTCTGTCCATAATAACCACTCGACCGCTTGCTGTGAGTGATGATTCGAGCGCTGGTATCCCCCAGGTGGTATGAGACCGATCGTATTTGGCTGTAGAAAATTACGCCGGTAGACCTTTGAGCATGCTGAAGCGATCGTGCACGCCTCCGTGAAAGGGCAAACTTTTCCCGTTGCAAGGAAAATTTCACGAAATTCTCTGCACGCACGTCTCAGAATGTCAACGTCTAGCGAGCAATATTTTTCAATTTCCTCTTGAAAATCGAAAACTTCACCCAACTGAACCCTTTCCTCATACCACTTGTAGAAACTCTCACGCCCTTTCGTACTCATTGTATCCGAGGAATAAAAGTGTGCTGCAGGGACAGCACCGCGATAATCTTGGTTATCGAGCGTGTTGAAGAAGTGGGGGAAGTGACCTTTACCCATCTGCTCGTCAAACCCAAATGCTTTTGGGAGCGCGCTAAGTGACATAGCAAAATAATTCATACTATCGATGAACACAGTAGAACCTATGCGCATCGATACTATTGAATTTCCTTTGAGAATGAGCTTCGGTGTACCCCTGTCTGCACAACGCTCTACCATATCACGTAGGATAAACTGCGCATCAAACGCTTTTACATTGTGGGCAATGCATACAATTTGACGAAATTGAGTGCTCGTCCGCACAGCCAAGTCAACGAGCTGGACAACTGGTGATTTTCGAAATACGTGTTTGCGTATTCCGCACCAGCTACAGACACCGACGGTTACATCGTCCACGCTTTTCAAGCATTCTTCGCATAACCGCTGCGCGACGCATAGCGTGACAATGTGCTCGTTAATGTCATCACCTTTGACATTAGGATATGGCGTGTCTTGGCGAGTCTCAAAATAGTAAAAAATAAAAAGCGTTGACGGATGCTTACCCGCCGTATACGATTTTCGTGGCGCTATCGTTTGTATATAGCAGGGGTTATTGTAGTCGTGCGTCGTATGACACAGTTGACAATAACCCACACCGCATACGTGCGTTTTTTTGTCGTGTCGACGATTTTGCAACAAATTTTGCACTGCCAAATCGTCTCGCAAATTGTTTTCGCGCGCGTGACGGTTGTAATTTTTTTCATTTTGCGGTCCTGCAGATGGCTAGCAAAATATGCTGCACCGTAGAAGCTGCGCCCGCAATCTTCACAGTCCCACCAACTTTTGAGAAAATCATCGCTTTCCTCATAAATCTCACGAGGCGGTGAAGTATGACATCGCGGGCACTGGCTGGTACATTCGTATTGGTTGATAAAGCGATAGGATTTATTGCACGGTATGCAATAATTCCTACCACCAGCAGCAGCAATCAGATTAGTCACCGGTGCATAATGTTTTTCACCCGCGAAATGCACAATATTGACCGTCTCGCTTTTACAATCAGTCGAAAAAGATTTACGACCGTCAAAAAGTGGCGCGTCGCCGCTGCCGAGGGTTTCCGACTCATACACAACGATCGCCACTTTCGACAGCAGTAAATGCGTCTGAAAAGCCCGTAGCTCGGGTATACCGCACCCCGCTGTGGGGATCACAACACCTGCGGCCTCCACGAGCTTCGATGCCTCGACACGCTGCGTTTTCGACCGCTTGTTGCGTATACGATCCCACATAAGCTTGGACTCACGTGTGTGCTCCCGCTTATGCGTATTGTCCGCTAGTGCGACAACAATTGACCGCAGCAAGCACAAATTATCATCGTTCGCGATCGTAATGACGGACCGATTCTGTAAGGCAGGTGGTTTAATACCTCGCGGATGACCCGACCCTACAGGCATCTCGACGTATGAGACCGTGAAAAGTAGCGTATCGCTGACTGATAGAATCCACGAGCTCTGATTGACATCCGCAAAAAGTCCCCACAAATCATCGTAACTAAATCGCGCAACCGGTCGGAATGATAACCACGCGCTACCACGCGTCATGCTCTCGGCGTCAAACGATATGCCAATCATATCCGTTTCGGGGCGCCCGTTAACAAAATACGCGTGAATATCGCGTATTGCGTCACGTACCCATATTAAGGAGCTCACGTTTGACGGTGGTGGGACGAGCGCAATGTCCGTCTGTTTCCCGGTGATTTTAAAGCGGCGCGAATAATGCTCGCGGTTACCCACCACGCGGAACCTGATACCATTGGGTAAAATATTATCGGTGTCCGCGTGGTTTTCGTTGTCGTCAGCTAAATCATTAAACCCTAATCGCGACATTTCATTAAATCTACGGGCCCTATCATCGCCACAACCGATTTGGTTCAAAACACTTACCGATGTTGACGGTGATAACGCTGCTGTTGCTGATGACGATGACGATGACGATGACGATGACGATGACGATGACGATGACGATGACGATGGAGATGGAGATGGAGATGGAGATGGAGATGGAGATGGAGATGGAGATGGAGATGGAGATGGAGATGGAGATGGAGATGGAGATGGAGATGGAGATGGAGATGGAGATGGAGATGGAGATGGAGATGGAGATGGAGATGGAGATGGAGATGGAGATGGAGATGGAGATGGAGATGGAGATGGAGATGGAGATGGAGATGGAGATGGAGATGGAGATGGAGATGGAGATGGAGATGGAGATGGAGATGGAGATGGAGATGGAGATGGAGATGGAGATGGAGATGGAGATGGAGATGGAGATGGAGATGGAGATGGAGATGGAGATGGAGATGGAGATGGAGATGGAGATGGAGATGGAGATGGAGATGGAGATGGAGATGGAGATGGAGATGGAGATGGAGATGGAGATGGAGATGGAGATGGAGATGGAGATGGAGATGGAGATGGAGATGGAGATGGAGATGGAGATGGAGATGGAGATGGAGATGGAGATGGAGATGGAGATGGAGATGGAGATGGAGATGGAGATGGAGATGGAGATGGAGATGGAGATGGAGATGGAGATGGAGATGGAGATGGAGATGGAGATGGAGATGGAGATGGAGATGGAGATGGAGATGGAGATGGAGATGGAGATGGAGATGGAGATGGAGATGGAGATGGAGATGGAGATGGAGATGGAGATGGAGATGGAGATGGAGATGGAGATGGAGATGGAGATGGAGATGGAGATGGAGATGGAGATGGAGATGGAGATGGAGATGGAGATGGAGATGGAGATGGAGATGGAGATGGAGATGGAGATGGAGATGGAGATGGAGATGGAGATGGAGATGGAGATGGAGATGGAGATGGAGATGGAGATGGAGATGGAGATGGAGATGGAGATGGAGATGGAGATGGAGATGGAGATGGAGATGGAGATGGAGATGGAGATGGAGATGGAGATGGAGATGGAGATGGAGATGGAGATGGAGATGGAGATGGAGATGGAGATGGAGATGGAGATGGAGATGGAGATGGAGATGGAGATGGAGATGGAGATGGAGATGGAGATGGAGATGGAGATGGAGATGGAGATGGAGATGGAGATGGAGATGGAGATGGAGATGGAGATGGAGATGGAGATGGAGATGGAGATGGAGATGGAGATGGAGATGGAGATGGAGATGGAGATGGAGATGGAGATGGAGATGGAGATGGAGATGGAGATGGAGATGGAGATGGAGATGGAGATGGAGATGGAGATGGAGATGGAGATGGAGATGGAGATGGAGATGGAGATGGAGATGGAGATGGAGATGGAGATGGAGATGGAGATGGAGATGGAGATGGAGATGGAGATGGAGATGGAGATGGAGATGGAGATGGAGATGGAGATGGAGATGGAGATGGAGATGGAGATGGAGATGGAGATGGAGATGGAGATGGAGATGGAGATGGAGATGGAGATGGAGATGGAGATGGAGATGGAGATGGAGATGGAGATGGAGATGGAGATGGAGATGGAGATGGAGATGGAGATGGAGATGGAGATGGAGATGGAGATGGAGATGGAGATGGAGATGGAGATGGAGATGGAGATGGAGATGGAGATGGAGATGGAGATGGAGATGACGATGACGATGACGATGACGATGACGATGACGATGACGATGACGATGACGATGACGACGATGATGATGATAACGAAGATAATGATGATAACGAAGATAATGATGATGATGACGTCGATGATGATAACGATGACGATGATGATGATGATGATGATGATGATGATGATGATGATGATGATGATGACGACGATGATGATGATGATAACGATGATGACAGCGTGGTCGATCCTGATGATGATGACGACGATGGTGGTAGCTCCGATGAAGACGACGAGGGGCTCTCCCCCTCTAAGGCACCTCGGGCTTCGGCACAAACAGGAGATATTTAATCTTCTGCAGTCCCACTTCTTGACCCTCTTCGTAACCGGTCTATGCGTTCGTCTGTCGTGTCTAAGTGGTCATCGTCAGTGCCGTAATGAAAATCTCCGGCTGCGTCAAAAAATCCCGCGCCAAACATTGCATGATATGTCCGCTCTTCCTCACTGGTGAGAAAATTCTCCCAGAAGGTGACCGGTACATAAAACGCGCGGTGCTGATAAATAACAATTGGACGCTGGTCAGCAAGATGTACCCTTACTTGACCAGCGTATTCGTCGTCGTTACGCACTGTCTCGGCATCGGATACAGCAGGGGAGGCCGGCGGGTTGTCGGCAATAGGCGCATGATCGGGAGATGCCGGTGCGTCGTAGTGACCCACTGGTTCAGGATCAGGAGATGCTGGTTAGTCATGATGTCCCACTGGTTCAGGATCGAGTGATGCGGGAGAATCGCCATAGTTAGGTGGATTGGGAGATGACGGGAAGTTTCCGATACCGAGATAAGCATCAGTCGTTTCGTCGTCGTCGCCGTCATCGTCGGGAGGTGTACAGTCGGGGGATGTACAGTAGTCGTCATCGCTGTCGTCGAGGGTTAAGTCGGGGTTGCCCGAGGTTGAGGGGTATTGTGAGCTGCCGCTCCCCGGGCGCTGTTGTGTGTCTGTAAATATATATATATATATATTTATATATATACGTACACAGACCGTGCTGATATTCAGGCATACTCACGCATACACACACTCACTCACACACACACACACACACACACACACACACACACACTCACACCATAATAGAATTGGGCGAATAAAGCGTCGTGTCACGCTATTTCGCTGACAGTTGACAACGTACTGCACGACACGCTGTCGTCGTCATCCTGCGACATTTTCTCGGTGCCATCGTCCTCTTCAGCCATTTCCACCTCCTCCTCGTTGTCGGCCATCACAACGTCCCCGTTATCGTTATCATAGGTGACGTTGCCATCGTCGTCGTCGTCGCTACTGTCTTCGAGTAGCCGCCTCAACGCTGCGAAACGGAAGAATTCACTATTTTTTAAATGTACTGAAATGTGCGTGTGTGTGTGTGTGTGTGTGTGTGTTTTAGCGTTTATGTATATACAAACTTATATTATACATACCATTTTCGTTTTGCCATTCCTCGAACAGGCCATGGCACCCCGGAAACTCTTGGCCGCCTCTATTAATTATAGCGGCCCCCGCGAGAAGAACTGCGTCGCCGGATTCACGGAACACGCCACGATCGTTAGCGCGGCCGATCACGCGCAAACTCAAGCGGCGTAGAATAAGGCTCAGCTCGCGCGCTAGTCTCGCAAAACTCAGCCTCGCGACAGTTCTTCGCCACTCACGGGTGCACCGCCTAGCCATGTATCCACTACGTTGACGTAGCATCGTAACTAGTGCTATCGTGACCGCACGTAAATTTTCACGGCGCCTCGCTTCACTGGCGTTCACTTCTTGCGGAGCCATTTTTTTCACTGCACGCGATTCACTGACGATGAATCACAAAACGCAAAACGCGAATAAAAATTGTTTCACTTCACGTAATAAGACGCAAAAAATTACACAATTTCTTACACGTTACGTGTAAAACCGCGAAAATTTTCCGAAAAAGACCAAGTGAAACTCTTCACTCAAACGCTTTTAAGATATAGACGGAAAATTTCGAGGATCTTCTCATTTATACTTTTCCCCCCCACTCCCCGATTTTTCTGCATGCGCTACTGAAGGATATTCCCAAATAGTTGACGCAATTCCACGCAACACCTTGACCACAACTCACACCCTTACATTACGTTTTCTACGTACCTGAAGCACCGTATCCGAGATGGCCCTTTAAATATATATACATATATATATATGCATATACTCTAGATGCAGCGTTCCACTTGCTATAAATGCCCTAGGTCGGCTGTTGGGTTATTAGCATTTGAAAGATTGCGGGTGTGAAGAGCGAGCCGAATTTCTAGCTACTTACCGTACAAAAGGTTACAGGTGCCCGGAATTTCTTTTTTCATTGTTAACTTTTTCTTTATTTCGTCTTTAACCGTGAAAGACGGTCCCTATATTCTCATACCTCCACCCCGTTTTCGGTAATAAATTCACACACAATACAGCAATCATAAGAATGCAGAGCATTCGATATTAATATTATTGTTGCATCTCGTACAAAAGCATATTTTATGTTAAACAGTAGCTTTTGGAAAATGTTTTATATTCATATCTTTTAGCATAACGTATTGTTGGCCATTTCTATGAACGGCTTATAATGTACCACAATGTTCCATCACGGTCATCATTCCCAGGTCTCATTGTCACTGTTTACCAACAATGAAATCAATAATAAAAAGTCGAGCGGTCGCACAATTTCGGAGTTTTGAATAATGAATTCGCGTACAATAATAATAGCCAACTGCGAGCAGTTAATCATTCGTTTGTCCACTCAAAAGCATGTTTTACGATGAGTCGCAAGATCTTGAGACATCCATGAAAATTTGCATTTCTTTATCGCATTTTCCGGCATTCCATCAGGGATTTGAATTGAATTTTGTATACACAACGCGTCAATACATTTTGACACACGATAAATTTTTCACCATTGTTGTATATTCATGTATACCGTGGGAAGACACCCACATAGAAATTACACGGTTTTGTAAATAACGTGTAAAATAACAATATATGAGAATAATATTTTACAAATTATTATTAGCATTTTTCAACTCCCACTCCTCGGAACGCGCGATACCATCGCCAGCAAGTCAGGACATATAAAAAGTGGCTATAAACGATATTCAATCAGTCGATCACGCGCAGTGTGTCTAAGCGGTATGTCTGTAAAAATACTTGAATTCAGTAAAGTTTACTGTGCAATCGTCGAAAATGGAGAGCCAATTTCACCTAGTCACCAGACCATGCTGAGCCAAGAAGTCTTCAGCTTGAAACCTCCCGCTGTGCACCCACCCCTGTCGTTTGACGAGAAGAAAAGAGTAGAGGCACAGCTGATTTTGGGGTCAACGTACGCGCTCAACAATTCTGAGACGAAAAGAATTAGTGTTGGATTGCAGACATTGGAAACGGGGCAAATTAGCCCTGTAATTAAGCTACAAAATAATAACGCTTCAGGGGGTATTGTTTTCGGCTCGTCAGGCTTTTCCACATTACGCGACTGCTTGAACGAGATCGCGCAATATTTCGAGGGTGTACAAAAATCTACATGGGGATCAAGCTGGCGCACTCCACGTGCTATTCGAATCGATGATTGCGAGATCATCTTTACTACAAGTTTTGGTGCAAAATCCGTTATCTTCGATCGTATCCCTGAAGAGCCTGCAGAGTCAAGGGACGTCACTAACGAGCCACCGCAGGAAAAACATCGACAGTACTCTCCATCAGTCGTGATGCAAAAAACTACATTCGAAGGATTGTGCAACGTGATCCCTACTGACTTGTCTAACCGCCATTCTAACGGTTAGAATTGCTTGCCGTTAGAATTTGTGAAAATTCTACTGTCTTTCTAACCGGATTTCTAACCGCTACGCGTAATTTTACCGAAGTTAGAATAGTGGTTGGAAAGGCGGTTAGAATTTCAAATTCCATCTGCTACCAAAATCCAACCATGCCTAACCCACTTTCTAACCGCTCTTTCTAACTACTACGCATATAATTTACTCAAGTTAGAATAGGGGTTAGAAAAGAGGTTAGAAATTCAAATTGCAACAAGCTGTCAAAACCTAACCCCCTCTTACCGGCTTTCTAACCACCACGCGTAACCACCAGGCGGTTAGAAATTCAAAATAAAATCTGAGCAGTGATTTTACGTACCTGGAACGGTGGTCGCCAATTTAAGATGCGTGTACCTGTAATTGGCATTTTGATGTGGATATTACAAAGTCGATGGTGCGATACACGGTATCGTAAAATCGTAATTTTATGCATTATTTTTTTTTGTTGCGTAACATTTCCGCAATACAATATTCTTTTTTTTGAACACAATATGTTTTATTATCAAATGTAGCGAACATAATACCGAAAATCGAGTCTTCCTATGATCATTTTTCCGCGGTTTCTTCATATACGGTTTACGATTATAAATATTTTTCATGTTTTTTTTAAAGTTAAATTAAGATTAATATAATATTAAGATTAAGATATATATGACACCACTGTGATGAGCGTTGCTTTTATAATCTCAAGCTGGCAAGATACTACACTGCAGGCGAATAAACATTTTAAGACGAGTCTTGAACGCGCACTGACGCGCACCACGATCGTTCGAGCGCCACGAAAGTAGTTTATTTTGTCGTCCAATAACTTCGCGAAGACATTCCACAACGACGCATAAAAGATATTTTTTTGTTATTAATATATATCTGTTAACAGAAACGTGCTTTCTTATTAAAGGACATTCACGATTCGCCATCTTGCCTTCGTTCTTCAGGGCGCTGTGGGCTTGGCTAGTCTCCCGTAGCGGCGTCCCCGGGAGTCTAGCCTATTTCCATGAATGGATGGAAAAGGGCTAGACTCCCGGAGACGCCACTACGGGAGACTAGCCAAGACGAGGCATGATGGCGTATCGCGAATGTTCTTTAATAAGAAAGCACGTTTCTGTTAACAGATATATATTATTAACAAATAAAGATATTTTATGCGTCGTTGTGGAATGTCTTCGCGAAGTTATTGGACGACAAAATAAACTACTTTCGTGGCGCTCGAACGATCGTGGTCCGCGTCAGTGGGCATTCAGGACTCGTCTTAAAATGTTTATTCGCCTGCAGTGTACCCAGTGTCTTGCCAGCTTGAGATTATAAAAGCAACGCTCATCACAGTGGTGTCATATATCTTAATCTTAATATTATATTAATCTTAATTCAACTTTTAAAAAAACATGAAAAATATTTATAATCATAGACGGTATATGAAGAAACCGCGGAAAATGATCATACCAAGACTCAATTTTCGGTATTATATTCGCTAGATTTGATAATAAAACATATTGTGGTAAAAAAAAGAATATTGTATTGCGTGAACATTGGTATTGCGTGAATGTTACGCAACAAAAAAAAAATATAATACATAAAATTACGATTTTACGATGCTGTGTATCGCACCATCGACTCTGTAATATCCACATCAATATGCCAATTACAGGTACATGCATCTTTAATTGGTGACCACCGTTCCAGGTACGTAAAATCACTGCTCAGATTTTATTTCGAATTTCTAACCGTCTGGTGGTTACGCGTGGTCGTTAGAAAGCCGGTAAGGGGGGATTAGGTTTTGACAGCTTGTTGCAATTTGAATTTCTAACCTTTTTTCTAACCCTTATTCTAACTTAAGTAAATTATGCGTAGTAGTTAGAAAGCGCGGCTAGAAAGTGGGTTAGGCATGGTTGGATTTTGGTAGCAGATGGAATTTGAAATTCTACCCGCGTTTCTAACCACCAGTCTAACTTGGGTAAAATTACGCGTAGTGGTTAGAAGTCCGGTTAGAAAGACGGTAGAATTTTCACAAATTCAAACTGGTTAGATTTCCGGTTAGATAACCGGTTAGAATGAGTGGTTAGACAAGTTACTAGGGATAACCTGCGTTGGCGAGCGCTTCAAACGACTACAACGTTGCGTCTCCGGCGTAGAAATGTGTATACAAACAGTATGTGCGGAATTGCTTCTCCATATACCGTCGAACGAGAAGCATGAAAATATCGATGAAGCACGCGTGAAAGAGCTTATTAAAAATAATCATAAAACGCTCAAAGAGGCTGTTAAGGTTCGTATGGACTCTTTGTTCGCAGAAAATTACTTTGGAATTGTATTTTTAGAGGTAACTGCGCTGTGCGTTCCATTTATAACAAACGAGCTCAAAAAGGCTGTTAGAGAACTTGAAGAGATGACAAGATAAACAAAATATACAACACTGTCGCTTTTGTACATATTACGCATACGTATCATGTACTCTATATTTCAACATGTCTACGAATAATTATGAATAAACGAGTATTAACGTTTAAACGAAATTCATCTGTGTCGTCTATTGCACATAACCTTTTATCCCGATCAAATATACGGATTAGAAGATAAGTTACCGACACACGGTATTTACCGACTGACGTTGAGAAGCAGAACTGCTTTACCGGCCGTAAGATGAACAGGGCACTCCAGTCACGTGGATGCTGAGGCACGTGGTCGCACGCCACTTGCAGTAGGGGGTGGTGGTGGCCCAGCATAGGGACCAATCAGCGCTCGGGAAATTTGCGGGGGTGTAAGGCCCCATATAGCGTGCTATACCGGACAAGTGACCAGTACGAGGACCAATCACCGACGGGAAATTCTGAGGGGCTGAGGGGACCAGTACGGGGACCAATCTGCGCTCGGGAAATTTTGAGGGGGCGGGGTGAGCAGTATAGGGACTAATCAGCACTGGGGAAATGTTGAGGGGGCGGGGTGACCAGTACGGGGACCAATCAGTGCTCGGGAAATTTTGAGCGGGCGGGGTGACCAGTATAGGGACCAATCAGCGCTTGGGAAATTTTTGGGGTTACTACCCCCAACCCGTCTGCGCCACTCTGGTGGGGGTGGGTAACCAGTATAGGGACCAATCAGCGCTCGGGAAATTTCCCGATGGTGGGAGAAGGGGGCGTGGCTAAGGTGTGGGGGGACCAATCACAGACGACCATGAGGCCCAAAGTGGTGGGGGGTGGGGACAAACAGGGAGGGGGCGGGGCTAGAGAAAGAGGGGTGGGGGAAGGACCCGGTCCCCCTATCCTGGTACATTACTACTTCCGTACTTCCTGTCGCGACGACTTCCTTTTTCTGCGTATGTCTTTGCTTCAGATAACAATCCCGTTCTTCGTGATTGTCGCGAGAACAATAATTACAGTGGGTCCCCCCCTCTTCTCTTTTTCTCTTATTGGGTCTTTTGTTTATTTCCGGGCATTCGCGCCTCATATGTCCCATCTGCCTACAGTTCAAGCATTGTATGTTGGACTGCGATTTCTCCCCACGAGAATAGCCTGAACCCGCATTATTCGCGCTCATTTGATAAGCTCGTTTCTTCCCCATGAATTCTTCTATTTCTCTAGCGGGAGATTCGGGAGAAGCAGGTGCCAATTTTCTTCCATGAATTTATTTTCGACATCGCATTTTGATATCTGCTTGGGAAGCTAAATCGACTGCCTCGTTAAAATCAACGGACTCTTTATCTAAAAAAAAATGGAAAGTTTCCGTATCTAATCCGCGAATAAAATGTCGGACAGCTGTTTTTTCATACTATTTATCATGGCAGTCCCTTCTTCCCCTGATCCTCCCTGTTTGACACAGATAATTATATCAGACAGGATGTTCGAAACCCTTTAAGCATAATCGGCAATTTCTTCGTCTTTATTTCGCGCGACTGTCGAGATCGATTGAAAGAGCTGACTTAAATCATTGTGTTTACTTAAACCACGTTCCAATGTATCGAGCAATTCGTCAAGGGTGTCGAATCTCCGGCCCTGAGTGCGATGCAACGCCTTCTTTGATAATTTAGTGCGAATAAACGTAATTAACTATGTCTCCTCGCTAGGATTGATAGCCACATGAGCAACTTTACAAAACTCAATGAAAGTTGAAACCGGAAGATTTTGGCCGTCAAACGCAGGTACCAGCGATGCCACGAGTTTAAATCCGAGGATCGCTTTCGGTAGCAACGCTCCTCGGGACGTGAAGGAGAGACCACCACCCCCAATTGATCCCGTGACTGACCGATTTTCGACGAGATCCGCTACGCTAGCATCTCGCGAATTTTCTGCAATGGCGTCGAGATCCGACGATGACTTTATATTAAAATGGTCAGCGGAGGGTACAGTGGGCGTCGCTCCCGTCCTCATACGCGAACTCGACCCCTGAGTCGAGGTCGAATTTGCTTTTCGCGCGCGTGGCATCGTTATGCTGCAGATAAAAAAATAAAAATTCGGCTTACCAAATCCTGTTGAAGGGACAGCTTTACATCGAAGATATGCAATTATAATCACTATAAAATCCTTAAATTTCACGTTAACGCTGCACGCAAAGTTGTCGACCCACCGGTCCTCGATGTCTTCGCTCCAGTGTTCCCGCAAAAATCCTGGAAATCCGCGGTCCGCGAATTTGACGTTCCCTGGAGTCGTCCACCGCTCACCGCTGTTGAGTCCCGCGTCGGACCCACCGCGTGGGCTGGTTGACCGGTACCACCTCGCTGAACAGGTCAAGCAAGCGAGGGTCTTCAGCTCACACTTTTTCCGCCGTGAAGCCTCTCATACGGTTCGATCGAACTACTCTGTCCGTCCAACCAGGGTCCCTCAAAAGAACAACACTTGGGAGAAACCGTGAGCCCGATGCGACACTTTTTGAATCGCGAATTAAAAATGTTTTTTTTCTTCACTTAGAAATTCCCCTTTTTCACAATTTACAGCGTATATAAAAAATATATATATATGAATTTTTCTTCTCTCTCAAGATCAGTCAGAATTTTTCTTCGTCAAGATACCATTGTTTCTCACTTCAATTTACACGTTTTTATACACGTTTTTATTAAAATCACACGCGCACATTTATTTAAAAGTCTCGGAAACGTAGATTTCAGTCTCCCACCGGCTCCGGGAGACTCAAATTTTTCATCTCGGGTTGGACTTCATAAAAACGTGGCTCACATCATCCCACTTTACCCTATCCTTTTTAACAGTGTACTTATGCTATGATATCGCATTCGTAAAAACTACAATCCCTCCATCACCTTCTGAGATTATTGTACTGTGGGACTTTTTGGGATAAAGGGACAATGGCATCTAACATGTTTGCACATTAAATAAAAGTATAGTTTGTAACAATTGTCATATTTATTATTTGAATTGAGGCGCTCAATCACTGTAAGGAGGCGACATCCTGCCCTCTATCTTGTCACCAGGGAATGTTGTACGGAGTGACTGAATCGCCCATGGCGTTGCGTACCTGTTATGAGTTTTCGTGTTCAATCGAACAGCGAGGAACGTGCAGGAGCCCCGTACCTCGCCCCAGTCGTCCGATACCAGTGCAGCCAGATCGGGTGTAAAATCGACCCCCACTCTGCGGCTTTGCACGGTGCCACACAATGATGGCCGGCCGTGTCTGTGAGCGAACGACGTTCGTGTCGCTTCGGGAGAGCCGAGCGCGGCCGAAGCGTCGACCCCTCGCGCGCTGTTGTTCTCCCACCCCATGGGGTCAGATATACGAACACACGTAGAAGTCGCACGTCCGTGTGCGACTACAATGTAAGCCGAAGCCGAAGCTGCCGAGGGCCCGAGGCTCCGCGGAAAAACGCGGTGAGACTCGAGGCGTGACGTCACCCGGGATCACGAGCGGGTTTTTTAAAATTTAAATGATTTTTTCCCTCGGTGCTCTCCGTTATCAATGAAAACGGAAAAATTTATCGGGGAACATTATAAATTATTTTTCAGTTCGTACGTCGATTGAAATGTAATAATAATAAATAATAAAAACATTTTTCGTCAAGAAATTACTTACGACTTATTTACAAGCGATCCTAAATAAATAATTTAAAATGGAATTCAAATGTAAACCTCTTTATGAATTAAATTATTTCTTTGAAATAATTTAAATTTAAATTTGAATTTTAATGTTTTTACGAAAAATATTTTTACGAAAAATATTCATTTGTGACAACAAATCAAACCAAACATTTAACAATATTTTATAAATTATTGTTATTCGATTTTTCAGCACTTGAATCCAGTGTCAGAAACATCCCAGCGACGAAAAATTATTGACACCCTATTATATAGTATTCGATTTTTTGAAATTTAATATAAACAGTAAATAGTACATGCAACATTTTTCATATTGCATATTGCACGTACATACCTCATGATTCAAACAATCTTGATGTACAAGAAAATAGCAAGTAATTGTAAGCGTCGAAAGAGCGGCGTGGATAGTGTGCTCACTCACACTCTTGAGGGTGCGGGTTTAATCCCATCGCCGGGAATTTTTTTTTTTTAACATACATTTTTGGAATTTTTTTTTTTAAATATGGTGAACTGTTCATTTCCGGAACAACCACCATAGATGGAACATTTTTTTTTAAATTTAAATTTAAATTTCTCAACTCTTGATGAAAATAAATATTTTACTGTAGGTTAAAACGAAACAATACTATTCTAAAAATCTCAGGATCTTTTAAGATTAATAAAAGATATTATATAAAAAAAAATTAATGAAAAATGTAATGTTAATCGTGGATTTGCACGATTTGTAAAAATTCAGGAATTCATTTTTAAAAAAAAAAAAAAAAACCTCTCGGGAAATTTCAGGATCTTTTAAGATAAGTGCAAGGTATTTTATTCAAAAAATTGAACCAAAAAAATATTCCGGAAAAAAATTTTGAAAAATGATGAATTAGGAGAATTTTAAATTTTCAAAAATCGAGAAAATCCTAGCTGGACATTAAATTTTTGGTTCAATTTTTTGAATAAAATACCTTGCACTGATCTTAAGAGATCCTGAAATTTCCCGAGAGGTTTTTTTTATTTTTTTTTTAAATGAATTCCTGAATTTTTACAAATCGTGCAAATCCACGATTAACATTGAATTTTTCATTAATTTTTTTTTATTTAATATCTTTTATTAATCTTAAAAGATCCTGAGATTTTTAGAATAGTATTGTTTCGTTTTAACCTACAGTAAAATATTTCTTTTCATCAAGAGTTGAGAAATTTAAATTTAAATTTAAAAAAAAATATTCCATCTATGGTGGTTGTTCCGGAAATGAACAGTTCACCATATTAAAAAAAAAAAATCCAAAAATGTATGTTAAAAAAAAAAATTGCAGGTGATGGGATCGAACCCGCACCCTCAAGAGTGTGAGCGAGCACACTATCCACGCCGCTCTTTCGACGCTTACAATTACTTCCTATTTTCTTGTACATCAAGATTGTTTAAATCATGAGGTATGAACGTGCAATATGCAATATGAAAAATGTTGCATGTACTATTCACTGTTTATATTAAATTTAAAAAAATCGAATACTATATAATAGGGTGTTAATAATTTTTCGTCGCTGGCATGTTTCTGACACTGGATTCAAGTGCTGAAAAATCGAATAACAATAATTTATAAAATATTGTTAAATGTTTGGTTTGATTTGTTGTCACAAATGAATATTTTTCGTAAAAATATTAAAATTCAAATTTAAATTTAAATTATTTCAAAGAAATAATTGAATTCATAAAGAGGTTTACATTTGAATTCCATTTTTAATTATTTATTTAGCATCGCTTGTAAATAAGTCGTAAGTAATTTCTTGACGAAAAATGTTTTTATTATTTATTATTATTACATTTCAATCGACGTATGAACTGAAAAATAATTTATAATGTTCCCCGATAAATTTTTCCGTTTTCATTGATAACGGAGAGCACCGAGGGAAAAAATCATTTAAATTTTAAAGAACCCGCTCGTGATCCCGGGTGACGTCACGCCTCGAGTCTCACCGCGTTTTTCCGCGGAGCCTCGGGCCCTCGGCAGCTTCGGCTTCGGCTTACATTGTAGTCGCACACGGACGTGCGACTTCTACGTGTGTTCGTATATCTGACGCCATGGGGTGGGAGAACAACAGCGCGCGAGGGGTCGACGCTTCGGCCGCGCTCGGCTCTCCCGAAGCGACACGAACGTCGTTCGCTTACAGACACGGGCGGCCATCATTGTGTGGCACCGTGCAACGCCGCAGAATGGGGGTCGATTTTACACCCGATCTGGCTGCACTGTCCGATACACGTTGCGGAGATATCTCCAAAAATTATTTTTCTGGTTGCCTCGTGTTTGAGATATCTATAATATATATGTGTCTTTATCATTTCGTCTTCGTAATCGCCTATATTTCGCGAAATTTATTGAACAAAAATGTATTAAGTGAATGAGTCGCGACGAAGTGCGCTCATCATGATAAATGGTCGAAACTGACATCGAACATTCATACGCGGCGTGACGAATTCGCCAAATTATTTGTATCAAGGTATGCCGAGCGTGAATTAATGTAAGAAGCCGAAAGGGCCACGTGGTCCGCCATTTTCATAGTCATTTTTACGAACTTCGTCCATTAGGCATGGGCGACTGGGCCCCTTTATCGGATAATATTCTATTGAATATTATCGACATCAATTGGTCTTTAAGACTTATTTCGCCGAGCCACGTGAGCGGTTTGATCGAGGATCCTGAAACATTGATGCTGGAAACGTTATCATGAAAATTTCGTCAACCACGTGGCGGACCATCACTTCATTGCTCACGTTTGTCCACGTGAAATTCGCGCTCGTATCTATGAAATTGTATGTATATTTATTCTGATTATGTGAAATTGATGATTCATCGACGTCCCTCAATCATCAATTAAATTGGTTTTGTGTATGTTGCGTATATCGCGCGTAAGTTCGAGGGTAACACAAGTATTAGTGGCGTGCTGAGACTATATGTGACATTTGGGGTTCGATAAAGATTTGACAGTATAATTCTCTCGAGATATTGAGGATCGTGGTTATGTGGAGTATTAATTGTCAAGCGAACGGATGGTGTTGATTAATTTTTGTGTAATGACACGATTTGTTTTGAAACGATGAGAAGATTCGACACATTCGTGTGATCCGCATTATAATAAAAGTATATTACACAAAAAGAAATTTGTTACATCTGGCGCCCGACGTGGGGCACGAGTTTGGTAGATCGAATCTTCACACGTGCCGTATGCTCAGATATATCAAAGCGCGAGTGTCTGTCTCTGCCGCAGTGCAGATCAGTTTGATTTATGAAAATTCATATATAAACTTGATGGTAAATAATTATTGAAAGCTCATGGAACGTACTCCGCCAAAGAAGCAATCGGAGAGCAATTTTGTAGATTAAAATGGCACTCAATTTAATACGGTAAAAAATAACCGCATCCGACCAAAAGAAATGACACGATTAACACCGCGTAATTTAAATAAAGCTTATGATCTTGGTGATAATTCGCTCGATGAAGCACGAGGCGATGACCGAGTGTCTACTACGCCGAAAGTTACGTCACTAGAAAATTTCGAGCAATTTCATCAGCAATTAAATAATTTCGCAGGAATGTCTGATGTGGAGGAGAGATTGACACGAGAATGAGAGAGGATAGCGACCGAAAGAACGGAACTTGAGAGACTTCGGAGAGAGCAAACAGATGCAAATGGTGACCCACCGAGGAACCAAAACAATGACGGTATATTCGGCGGGCTCATACGGGGTTTTCAGTCCCTGAAATTAGATATTCCTGTTCCAAAATTCGGCAACAATTCGGATATGAACCCAAAAGAATTCTTGGATAAAATCGAAAAGTATTTCACGGTGAAACATGTCGAGGATAATGCAAAGATGTTCGTGGTAGAGAGCGCTCTTGAGGGTATGGCGTTAATTTGGCTCAACGCAAAGCGAGCAGATTTCAATAGCTATCTCGCGTTTCGTCTCGCTTTCCTGGAGGAATTCTACTCCATTCCAATTCGGGTTCGTTTGAAGAGTCAGTGGATCAATAGAAGATATTCTCCATCTTCTGGCTCATTGCAAGGCTATTTTCTTAAATAGATCACCGAGGCTCAATATATTTCACCACAAATTGAGTCGTATGAAGTCAATTATTCGATCATTTAACAGTTACCCCTGCGCGTAAGAGAGGCTATGGTGAATACCGATTTCCATAAAACGAATTTCGTCGCAAATGCTTTATCATTACTTGACATGACAAATAACGAGCGGGAAAAACAAAGACGAAATTCCCCGGGTGGGAATGGGGGATACCACAACTCAACTAACAATAATCGCGGTGCTGAAAGTCAACCCAATTCAAACCCAAACGGAAGTACCGGTAACGCTCCGCGAAAAATGCCTGGCAGTTACAATCAGTCGAATCGCCCGCAAGCCGCCCCGTATAACTCATCGTCTATAGGAATCGAATCAGTGCAATATTCACAGGACGAACAGGGGTCACCCGCGAGTGACGTAGTACCTTTGATCTCATATACGCAATTCTCGGTTCCCCCTCCCCCGATTCACGGACTTGATAATGCAGCCACATCATCGGATCATTTAAACTAAAAATGGGTGCGTTGAATATCGGTCAAGAAACGCAATCGAGCCCATTCGACATTCTTGAGCATCTTAATGATGACGTTCTCGATTCTCCGGTAAGCGAGACGTGTACACTACCCTTTCGAAAAAGTCCCCATGTAATCATTCATGCTTTTAAGATCCCGATAGCCGTCCTATTGGACACCGGCAGTCAAGTCACCTGCATATCTGAAGATCTATACACGTACCTAAAAAATCATTTGAAAATCAGCGAATTACCGGTAAACAATATAGTTATTACCACGGCGGTGTGGAAACGACCTACACGAGTCAAAAAGCAAGCGCTTTTGGAATGCACTATTGGCCAATTGGTTATAAAGACCACCTTGCTTGTTATTCCACATTTATCCTCGGCTCCGATCCTTGGAAACGACTGGTTCCACGAGAATAGGGTCATTCTAAATTACGAGGATCATACTTTAACGATCGGTGGATACTCTGTACCGCCTGAGATAATTCAATACGATCGTAGAGCGATAGATCACGTACTATCATCAAAAAATGATGAAATTACCTATGTTCATGTACTTGGGGGGAGCGTCGTTAGATTGGACGATAATTCACCCGATCATGAAGAGACCACGACGAATCTTAAACTCGGCGATCGTGCGCCGCTCACCTATGAAACAGATCGAAATATTAATTCTATGAATCCTCGTCTTGTCAATATAATCCACACAAACGAATCGAATCAAGAAATCGCGGATAAAGTATCACGTAAAACGAAAATGAACGAGACGACAAGCCTGTCGCTGATCGATCGTAAGTCAACGCCCGTGAGTGAGAGCGTCAAAGGTGAGACGAACCAGACGTCGGGTGTTGTCGCGAATCTAAGCAATAATAATGACACAACGCCCGACGATCGTGTATCCCTAAAATGGCCGACGGGTTGTACCCGTATGAAAGCGGTTGATTTACCAGGGGATTCCACGCTCATCTCGAACGATATGGGGATTTTAGAAGCTATATGTCCAATGTCACCTGAGATTGAACCGGAATCCGTAGATTCATGTTGCGATGGTTTGGGTTTGAGTTCTGGCGGGAAGTTGTGTCAACTATATATGGAAGGGGACGATCAAAATTTCTTCGCCGACGTACGACGACTGGTTCAGGATATCTCCATCATATCCGAGAGCGAACAAGAGTCTCTATATAAAACGGTCGCTCGATATAAGCGTTTATTCACAAAGAAACGTATCGGGGCCGGGTCCTACGAACATGAAATTCGGTTAACCAGCTCAAAGACAATTGTGCGCAAGTCGTATCCCGTCCCTTTAGCTCTGCGACCAGCCGTAGAACAAGAATTCGATGACATGTTGAACACTGGGATTATCGAGCGCTCCAATAGCGCGTATTGCAACCCACTTCGGATCGTACAGAAGAAAGATGGACGACTCCGTATTTGTCTTGATGCGCGCTTTATCAATCAAGTGATCGAATCGGATAACGAAACTCTTCCCCTTATTCAAGAACTGGTGCAAAAGTACCACGGAGTGAGATTCATTACCACCTCAGACCTAGCCAATGGTTATTGGCAGATTCCTTTGAAGGAATCGTCCCGCCAATATACTGCCTTTCTGTACGGCACGACTTTGTATCAGTTTTGCCGTATCCCGTTCGGTCTAAAAACGGCCGGAAGTGGCTTCATTCGTGCGATTAGTCAAGTATTCGGATGTCAATTTGACGATTTTCTGACGATTTAAATCGATGATCTTTTGATCACGTCTAACTCCTTTGCACAACTCATGGACCATCTCAATCGGGTTTTCTCGAAGCTCCAGGACCAAAATTTCATGTTAAGGCTGGATAAATCCTTTTTCTGTAAGACATCAGTAAAGTTCCTGGGTTTCGATCTTTCCGTTGATGGGTTGCGTCCAGCTCCAGATAAGGTCGAAATAATCCGTAATTTCGCGGAGCCTCGTAATCGCAGAGAACTACAATCATTTATAGGCATCTGCACATACTATCGACAGTTTTGTATTAAACACGCAAACTATCTCGATCCATTTCGTTCATTATTGGGGGCAAAATCGGAATGGTTATGGACACCCGCTCATTCAGAGGCTTTTATCAGACTAAAAAACAATTTCGCCAATGTAATTATGCTGCATCATTTCATCCCTGATCGCCCGTTTAAGCTCCAAACGGATGCTTCCGATCGAGGAATAAGCGGAATATTATATCAAATGGACGACGAGGAGAATCCGCAGGTGATCTCGCTTATGAGTCGTTGCCTCAACGCCACGGAAAAAAACTACGGAACGACAGAAAAGGAATTATTGGCAATAATCTATTCGGTTTCGAAATGTCGCACCTATTTGGTCGGCTGAAAATTTGAAATCATTACTGACCACAAAGGTTGGAGCTTTTTAAATCGCACGTTGTATCACACCCCACGTTTAAAGCGATGGAGTATTACGTTACAACAATATTCGTTCACGGTGTCCCATTGTGCCGGTCGCGATAACATTGTGGCCGATTTCTTTAGTCGGAATCCCGATCAGAGGTTCGAGGAAGACGATCAAAAATCTTTAATCGTCGCGGTTTTAGTGTCCGCGGTCCCATTTCTGTCGTCCAGGTCGTCTCATCATGTCGGGACCGCCAAAATCGGACAAGCACTCTCCGACATGCCGGAAGAAATTCGGAGTGATTTTCAAACGATACGAGATCTTCAATCCGATGATGCCAGGTTGTCGAAGATCATCGAGCAGGTTCGACAAGACCCTGATGTCGCCCGCTATCACCTCCATGCGGATGTTCTTTTCCGCCATTATGCGTCCACGGAGCGCTGGTTGTTAGTCATACCGAAAAAAATAGTCCAACCGATGATTCGCACACTCTAAATTAGGACACCCGGGATCAACGAAAACGTTGTTGGCTATAAGTGCGTATTATTATTGGGATGGGATGGCGCGCGATGTCTCTACGTATGTTCGTACGTGTGATTTGTGCCAAAGAGTACAACCCGTTAATTACGTCACACAGTAGGAGAAAAGCCCAAAAACCTGGCCAAAACCTCAAATGACCTTTGACGGGAGTGAAAATTGGCTTACAGGGGTTTTCAAGGTCGCTGATTACGAATCTGAAAGCCAAATTATCGTAAACAAAATGGCCGATCCAATATGGCTGACATGAATGTTAAAAAGTTGCCAGATGTCGACAAAAATTGGTATTTACGGGTTTTCAAGGTCGCTGATTACGAATCCGCAAGCCAAATTATCGTAAAAAAAATGGCCGATCCAATATGGCCGACATGAACGTTAAAAAGTTACCAGATGTTGACAAAAATTGGTATATACGGGTTTTCAAGGTCGCTGATTACCAATCCGATATCTATTGTTTATAACTTGCAACAAAGAGCTTACAGCAAATTGTTATAAACAAAATGGCCGAGTATCCTGCTAAATAGATAAATTAATATATAAAAAAAAATCATCATAATAAAATAAACGTGAACAGTGTATTCTACGCAATTATTATTTTTATTTCCAAAATACATACGGAACGTTTCAAAAATAGAAAATTTTATTCTTAATCAAAATCGTAATCGGAGTCGGAGTCAGAATCATTATCCGAGTTTGTATCTATTACAACTCCCGGCACGGCTTCAATCTCGGCGCAAAATTCGTCTGCTGCAGCAGTCACTTTAGGAGCGATCAACATCGCTACAGCTTCCGGCGACAAACTCTTCAGCTTCTTCTGTGGTAGTCCCTACCAGGACGAACGACAGTAACCAACGTCGTTTGTCTTAAATTCCGACGGTTGAGTGATGAATTCCGACGGTTGGACCGCCGGGAACTGTCGGAATTTAAGACAAACGACTGTCGGTTACTGTCGTTCGTCCTGGTAGGGGTCTTCTGACACTTGAAATGTACGGATCAGAAGTAACTAAGGGCCGATGAAAAACATCTTCCATAGTTTTAACCCTGGAACTTTTTCGCGCAAAATCTTCTCGATATCGTTTGATGTCTTTGTTTCGAGCTTCCTGAGCATCTTCGGATAATTGGCCGATTGGTAATAGAGCATGAGTTATTATCACTGGACCATGAATTAATAGTTTGTGCACAGAAGTAGGCATGGAGTACCAAGGGTATAATGCAACGGTCTTTCTTGCCGTTTCAATAGCATACTGTTCAAATCTTTCACAGTTTATCTCGTGGCCACACGATATAACTTGTAGGATTACGTACAAGCGTTTAATTACTTCTTCGTTGACCCCCGTTATCGCAGCGGAAACCGTCGAATTTTCAAAGAATCGCCGAGCTGTGTTGCCATCATTGCTGCTGCCGCATCCAGGCTTTGGGGGATCGATATTTAGACCCAATTGTTTCTTGAATCCTCCTTGAATGGCCCTCTTGCGTTCTTGGGTAATTTTTTTTTCTTCGGCACTTCGAGCTTGCCATTTTTTAATGCCGAGTTTGTGAGACACGTGTAAGCTTTGCTTACTATATAATATATATATATTCAAATATTTTATTTGAATGTTATAACATTTCATTCATATTTAAGAAATTTTTATGGGGTTGATTTTAATATGTATATATATATATATATATATATATATATATATATATGCATACGTATATATCATAATTAAATCACAGAAAATTTATATATATATATATATACACATACATATATATTAAAATAATTTATTTCAAGCCTATAACAGCCGTCTTGTCCGTAATGATGCTACTCCACCCATTCTCAGGTAGAGGCGCAGAGGCTGCTCAATAGTGCCGCGTGCACGCTCGGCTACCGCACGATGCGAAAAAAATCATAACGGACAAGACGCACGTTTTCCGCAGGTAACTCTTGTAAATTTCGAAAGCTTATACATTAAACTAAAGGCCGAGACTAGGAGCTTTGCAAAATGTGACAAAATATATAACTTTTCGGACCGTTGAAAATATAAGTTTTCAAAATTATTCAATCTTATTTATGCCGAAGGCTATACTACATTTCAATCATTTATACATAAAGTTTAGATTCAACCGATGTAAAAATATGTTCTACATACCTCCAGAAGTCGTATCCATGTTGCAGAATTGAAATTAAACCCGTCACTTTAAAGTTATGGGTTTTTGAAGTCAGCGTTATTTTCGTCTGTTCAGCGCGTGACACGTACACTCTTCACGAACACTAACTGCCAACTGACGCTGCGGCGCAGGTATACACTTAAAGGGCTTTCCCTTCCACAATAGAATGCAGTTACTAGTCCTCTACCTGAATGACTACTCAACTGACCCTATTTCAAAAATTTATTTTTTGGGGTTTTGGCCAGGTTTTTGGGCTTTTCTCCTACTGTGCGTCACGCAGGGTGAATACGAGATGGTCAGTGCAACTCAGCCAAAGCAATTACTCACCGTAGATTTTTACAGGCCTTTACCGCGATCCACCGGTGGAGTGCAATATCTGTTCGTGATTCTTGACGTCTTTACAAAATATGTTAAGTTATATGCCATTAAAAAGGCCACTACTCGTATCATCCTGCGTAAGCTTTTCGACGATTACTTTTCCAAGATCGGAAAGCCACAGGCAATCTTGGCTGACAATGTTACACAGTTCACCTCCTCCATATGGACCAATACCCTTAATCAACTGGGAATTAAAACACATTTTTGTTCGATAAGACATCCCCAAAGCAACCCGACTGAGAGGGTCATGAGGGAAATAGGGCGGTTGTTCCGTACCCTCTGTTCAGATACGCATTCGAGTTGGGGGCGTTACGTAATTAAGGTATAGTCATTGTTGAATTTAACTATTCACTCGGGCACGGGTTTCACTCCCTATGAACTCCAAACTAGATCCCGACAGGAAGAGATTGAACGGATGATTGACTTCCCAAAAGGCACTGATTTGCCATACGAAGGAAAACTTATACTCGCAAATGATAGACTTCTTCGAATGTTCGAAACACGAAAGAAATCGCAAAAGAAGTCATCAAGTGTATCATTGAATGTTGATGATCTGGTTTTATTGCGCCAGCCATATCCCTCCAGGGCTTCCGACGGTGTCACTACAAAGTTTTTTCATTTATATGTGGGTCCATACCGGATAGTGGAATCTTTTGGTCATAATGCTTTCCGTTTGGCGAGTTGTGATGATAATCGTGAAATCAAAGGTATTTATAATCGTCTAAGTCTCCGTCCGTACTATTAGCCCGCGGAGCATCTATAATTTTACATGTTATTCTAGTCTTCCAGGTCTCTCAAGTTCGATTAGATCTTATTAGCAAAGTTGAAGGTCTGTGATTTAGTCTAAGTATGATATCCCTTGTCCGGGCATAGTCACCCTTCGACTAAAGGGGGATAAATGTAACAATTGTCATATTTATTATTTGAATTGAGGCGCTCAATCACTGTAAGGAGGCGACATCCTGCCCTCTATCTTGTCACCAAGGAATGTTGTACGGAGTGACTGAATCGCCCATGGCGTTGCGTACCTGTAATGAGTTTTCGTGTTCAATCGAACAGCGAGGAACGTGCAGGAGCCCAGGAGCCCCGTAGCTCGCCCTAGTCGTCCGATACATGTTGCGGAGATATCTCCAAAAATTATTTTTCTGGTTGCCTCGTGTTTGAGATATCTATAATATATATGTGTCTTCATCATTTCGTCTTCGTAATCGCCTATATTTCGCGAAATTTATTGAACAAAAATGTATTAGGTGCGTGAGTCGCGACGAAGTGCGTTCACTAATGTAAGAAGCCGAAAGGGCCACGTGGTCCGCCATTTTCATAGGCTATGTTCCTTTTTAAGCTGCAAGTACTTGCAGTGCTGCAAACGCGTTCCGATATACGCCGCAGTACGCTTTGAGGTCGCACTTGGGATCATGTGACGTCATAGTTTTTGTCGTCACTTCCTGCTGTGATCACTGCGGCTCGCGAGGTAGGGCAACTCGCAGTAACAACATGGCGTCCTACGAGAAGCGCGCGAAACTCATTTCGTCCAATGGTAACGTTGGATTCGTAGCGCACATGCGCTGTGCGCTCGTGTCAGGATGCGCACTGAAGTGCACTGAAGCTCGTTCCGTTATAGCAGTGCCATTGTACGGTAGAGGAGGTAAAGGTAATATCGGAACAACACTTGCAGTACGCTTTGTAGCAGCCATATTGCAGTACTTGCAGTCTAAAAAGGAACATAGCCATAGTCATTTTTACGAACTTCGTCCATTAGGCATGGGTGACTGGGCCCCTTTATCGGAGCTACTCTATTGAATATTATCGACATCAATTGGTTTTTAAGACTTATTTCGCCGAGCCACGTGAGCGGTTTGATCGAGGATCCTGAAACATTGATGCTGGAAACGTTATCATGAAAATTTCGTCAACCACGTGGCAGACCATCATTTCATCGCTCACGTTTGTCCACATGAAATTCGCGCACGTATCTATGAAATTGTATGTATATTTATTTTGATTATGTGAAATTGATGATTCATCGGCGTCCCTCAATCATCAATTAAATTGGTTTTGTGTATGTTGCGTATATCGCGCGTAAGTTCGAGGGTAATACAAGTATTAGTGGCGTGCTGAGACTATATGTGACATTTGGGGTTCGATAAAGATTTGACAGTATAATTCTCTCGAGATATTGAGGATCGTGGTTATGTGGAGTATTAATTGTCAAGCGAACGGATGGTGTTGATTAATTTTTGTGTAATGACACGATTTATTTTGAAACGATGAGAAGATTCGACACTCGTGTGATCCGCATTATAATAAAAGTATATTACACAAAGAGAAATTTGTTACAAGTTTGTATTTTTAAATTATTTTATTTAAGGTCGAATCAACTGCCGAGGTTATTAGCGACGGAGTATGAGTTTCTGTAGATCATCTCTGATAGCGCTGTATTAGGCCGGAGAGCAACAATAAATAGTAGTCACGACGAGAAGTGGAAGCGCAATGTAACAGTGCAAGGAGTTGAAATCTTTCGCTCTTGTCACTGTGCCAAATCACGAACAGTATCTATACACTAAATATATATCTATATCATGCATATACTATCACTATCCGTCTCTCTCTCTCTCTCTCGCTCCGTTTTTCGTTGCATGGCGGGCAAACACACGCGTATATACACTGCCAAAAGAAGCTTCGTGGGCCAGAGTTCAGTATACTGCGTAGCCATAGTCGTATACGCGATGCTACGTCTAAATCCGTTCACGTTGGGGTCGGTTCCGCAGAATTATCGCTGTATGTATTATATACAATATATGCTGCGGTAAATGCTAAAGTTCTGTGACATATGCGCCGTCGGTAATGTCAATTTTCCTCTTCACTGCATTCACGCACGTGATTTAAAATTTAGCATTATCAAAGATCCCATGAATTTGTTTATACGTCGCGATCGAAGTTTTTTCTCAGACTATAAGTATTTGATAATATAAAGAAATAAACGAGTGTGAAATATCAACTTCGGGAGAAAAGATCAATTTTTGGTCTGGAAAGACGTTGAAAATTATGGTTTTTTAAAATATACTTAATACATGAGATATTTTCTCAAGCCACGAAAGTTAACGGGAATTATTTTTTTATATGAAGTATGATGATTCGTGATGAAGTATTTTTTAATAATAAATCGTAAGTTGGAATAATACGCATCTTTCTGGACTGTGCTTTTTCTCCAAACCATGCACGCTAATTGTTTATGTTTTTTTTCTACCCGTTATGGTAAATTGTAAATATTAGTTAGCTTTTATGCCTGATGATTTCAATTTAGTATAAAAATCGGGGTGTGTGCAATCACACGCCACGGAAGTGAATACTTGTATGCAATTTGCTGACGCAAAAAATTATTTCTGCCGATGAATTAAGAAAGAAAGAAAGAGAGAGAAAGAGAAGCCTAATACCAAAACTAACAAACCCAAAAAATGGTTAAAATTGTTTGGGTTGTGATTTTTTAAATTGTTATTATTTTAATTATTAATTTTGGTGGCCTCTGAACGTCTGCAAACGCCTTCTTAGGCCATCGCGCCTTGGAAGTCTACTGACATGCTCCGCACAGCTTGGATTTTTTCTCTTTTGCTTATCGAAATTGTTATTATTTTACTTGAAGTCGGGTTTAATTCTATTTTTTTTAAATTATTATTTTAACTGTTTTTATTTTTTTTTCATTGCTATTTCTTTCATTGTTAATTTTTTAATTTCTTATCATTTTAACCCTCCGCCGTCTGCCTATATTTTTGACTACTTCGGACGATATCATCATCGGCTATTTTTAACCCACTTGAGAGTGTCATAAAATTCCAAAAACATTCAGAGAATCAGTTTTAGGTCTTATCTCAATAACGGAACAGTTTTTATTCCAAAGAAAATTTATAAACAATGCAAAACAGACAAAATCGACAAGAAGTGGCAAAGTCAGCTATGAAGAAATCGTCTATGGTAGACGACGAAGGGTTAATTGTTAAATTGTTGTCTGGAAACTCTAGTGGTGGGGGTATGAACGATTTACGGGGTCGCTTTTAGTTCCCGCCGGTGCCGCTAAAATCGCTGCGGGTTAGTAATGCGCTTGGGGGAGGGACCATAGAGGTATTATACGCATAGAGGTATTATACGTAGAGGAGGTGAGCCAGCCAGAAACGCGTTATAATGGTAGAAAGAGAAAGAGCAGAGGAATAGTATTCGCTTCCTTGTCTGATGACGCATGCGCAGTAAACGATTCGCCTCCGGTATTGTACTGACCCTTCCGCATTCGACTGTCAAAATTTTGTGGTAATGTATATTGTGTAGCTGTTTTTGTAAAATAATATCATTTTCGCAGCATTTGAAAGTAATCGTCTTTTTTTTCTGCGTTCAACTTCAACAGTGTCATGAAATGCAGATTCATCGAAGTGGTCACTGCATATCATTGCAGTTTTACAGACCACTGTCGAGCCAATTGCATCCAGCCATTCTTTCTTTAACTTCTCATCGTTTGGAAATCTGTTTTTATTAGAATTAATATATATCGAGAGCAACAAATAGAAATAATATCACCGGTAGTTTGGAGAATTAACACACAATATTTTTATCCACTTACTTGTGAAAGCTACGACCCTCGTTGAGGAAAGTCGATTCCTTTTTGCACAAAATGCACGCAATCACCATCTTAGTTTTTTATATTTTATTTTTTATAATATCGAAAATAAACATAAGTGAAAAATTTGCACGCGCGTGAACGAACTGAAGCGAAATAATAGGTTAGAACATTTCGTATTGCGGCGTCAACGGACGGCGCGCAGCATGTTGCCATTGCGCATGCGGCAAGACAAGGACAGTGCCACTATTTCTAGTTTCTGTCTCTCTTTACCGTGATACGCTTCCACTTACAGGCAGTCCTATGGCTCACCTCCTCTAGTTATAATACCTCTATGGGAGGGACGGAGGGTATCTGTCTGTCTCTGTCTCACACATGGTTTGGTTCCGGGTGAGTAAGTTATGCTCAAACGCGAACTGACTGATGGCGACAAGTTGCGACTGTGCTGGGAAGTAAATTCGACCCCGTAAACCGTTCATACCCCCACCACTGAATTTGGCTCGAGTTTCCAGACCTGTATGTACGACCGTGTCTTACGCCAACAACCTTGCTTATACATGGGAGTATATCTATAGCGAAAGATTCGTTTTTCCTAATAACTCATTATACAGAGTTTTTGAGAAAATTTGAGATGTACATTTTGTCCGCAGATCGTTTCTCTTTCGATTGGTACCTGAAGGAAAGCTGTAACTGGTCGCGTATGGGCGATACGTATTTTCATGGGTTAATTTTTCTCAATGAATATTCCATTGTCGGCCATTTTCGTCGCATATTTTTCGGCACATATTTTTCGCACACACCATGAAGTTAGCGATAAAACGATACGTGGTGTGTTTCACAGCGGTCAAAATATCGACAATGATCACATGAGTGCTTGAGAGATAGGTAGGGTCCGATATTCGCCGGGACGATATTCGTCGGAAAATCACTAGACTTCGATATCTCGAAACTGGCTTACTGGCATGACCCACAGGGGTCATTGCAAACATATTCTGGACTGCGAGAGATTGAATAGATGATGTGAACCCTTACCAACGAATTCAGACGTACATAGAAGCACAATTCCTATGCCTCCAGACGAACTGGGGTACACGCGTTAGTTCTGCACCCCAGTAGCTAGAGGCGCTGGCAGCGCCGTATGCGTGTATTGTACACCAACGGCTCACCGATGTAACACATAAATATTTTCCACCGTAGCTCCGCCTCTCGCTTCATCTCTCTCTTGCTCCTTGCGGCTTTATGTAGTGGGGTAATGGCGCTTTCTCGCTCTATCACGCACTCTTTCTGAACTCTCTCGCTTCATCTCTCTCTTGCTCCCGGCGGCTTATGCACTGGGGTAATAGCACGTTCTCGCTCTATCACGCACTCTTTCTTATGTCTCTCGCTTCATCTCTCTCTTGCTCCCGGCCGCTTACGCACTGGGGTACTAGTACGGTCTCGCTCTATCACGCACTCTTTCTTAGGTCTCTCGCTTCATCTCTCTCTTGCTCCCGGCCGCTTACGCACTGGGGTACTAGCACGGTCTCGCTCTATCATCATTCTTCGCTCTCTCGCTTCATCTCTCTCTTGC
Source organism: Alloplasta piceator (assembly GCA_946863875.1). Taxonomy (NCBI): domain Eukaryota; kingdom Metazoa; phylum Arthropoda; class Insecta; order Hymenoptera; family Ichneumonidae; genus Alloplasta; species Alloplasta piceator. Next base: position 34,790,714 of record OX333074.1, read on the forward strand.
TCCTTGCGGCTTATGCAGTGGGGTACTAGCACGGTCTCGCTCTATCATATACTCTTTTTCAGCGCTCTCACTTCTCTCCCCTCCAACTCAGTGCAGCCAGATCGGGTGTAAAATCGACCCCCACTCTGCGGCTTTGCACGGTGCCACACAATGATGGCCGCCCGTGTCTGTGAGCGAACGACGTTCGTGTCGCTTCGGGAGAGCCGAGCGCGGCCGAAGCGTCGACCCCTCGCGCGCTGTTGTTCTCCCACCCCATGGCGTCAGATATACGAACACACGTAGAAGTCGCACGTCCGTGTGCGACTACAATGTAAGCCGAAGCCGAAGCTGCCGAGGGCCCGAGGCTCCGCTGAAAAACGCGGTGAGACTCGAGGCGTGACGTCACCCGGGATCACGAGCGGGTTTTTTATTTAATTTAAATGATTTTTTCCCTCGGTGCTCTCCGTTATCAATGAAAACGGAAAAATTTATCGGGGAACATTATAAATTATTTTTCAGTTCATACGTCGATTGGAATGTAATAATAATAAATGATAAAAACATTTTTCGTCAAGAAATTACTTACGACTTATTTGCAAGCGATCCTAAATAAATAATTTAAAATGGAATTCAAATGTAAACCTCTTTATGAATTAAATTATTTCTTTGAAATAATTTAAATTTAAATTTGAATTTAAATATTTTTACGAAAAATATTTTTACGAAAAATATTCATTTGTGACAACAAATCAAACCAAACATTTAACAATATTTTGTAAATTATTGCTATTCGATTTTTCAGCACTTGAATCCAGTGTCAGAAACATGCCAGCGACGAAAAATTATCAACACCCTATTATATAGTATTCGATTTTTTTAAATTTAATATAAACAGAAAATAGTATATGCAACATTTTTCATATTGCATATTGCACGTACATACCTCATGATTCAAACAATCTTGATGTATAAGAAAATAGCAATTAATTGTAAGCGTCGAAAGAGCGGCGTGGATAGTGTGCTCGCTCACACTCTTGAGGGTGCGGGTTCGATCCCATCGCCTGCAATTTTTTTTTTTTAACATACATTTTTGGAATTTTTTTTTTTAAATTTAAATTTAAATTTCTCAACTCTTGATGAAAATAAATATTTAACTGTAGGTTAAAACGAAACAATACTATTCTAAAAATCTCAGGATATTTTAAGATTAATAAAAGATATTATATAAAAAAAAATTAATGAAAAATGTAATGTTAATCGTGGATTTGCACGATTTGTAAAAATTCAGGAATTCATTTAAAAAAAATATATAAAAAACCTCTCGGGAAATTTCAGGATCTTTTAAGATCAGTGCAAGGTATTTTATTCAAAAAATTGAACCAAAAAAATATTCCGGAAAAAATTTTTGAAAAATGATGAATTAGGAGAATTTTAAATTTTCAAAAATCGAGAAAATCCTAGCTGGACATTAAATTTTTGGTTCAATTTTTTGAATAAAATACCTTGCACTGATTTTAAAAGATCCTGAAATTTGCCGAGAGGTTTTTTTTATTTTTTTTTTAAATGAATTCCTGAATTTTTACAAATCGTGCAAATCCACGATTAACATTACATTTTTCATTAATTTTTTTTTATATAATATCTTTTATTAATCTTAAAAGATCCTGAGATTTTTAGAATAGTATTCTTTCGTTTTAACCTACAGTAAAATATTTATTTTCATCAAGAGTTGAGAAATTTAAATTTAAATTTAAAAAAAAATGTTCTATCTATGGTGGTTGTTCCGGAAATGAACAGTTCACCATATTTAAAAAAAAAAATTCCAAAAATGTATGTTAAAAAAAAAAATTGCAGGCGATGGGATCGAACCCGCACCCTCAAGAGTGTGAGCGAGCACACTATCCACGCCGCTCTTTCGACGCTTACAATTACTTGCTATTTTCTTGTACATCAAGATTGTTTGAATCATGAGGTATGTACCTGCAATATGCAATATGAAAAATGTTGCATGTACTATTTACTGTTTATATTAAATTTTAAAAAATCGAATACTATATAATAGGGTGTTAATAATTTTTCGTCGCTGGCATGTTTCTGACACTGGATTCAAGTGCTGAAAAATCGAATAACAATAATTTATAAAATATTGTTAAATGTTTGGTTTGATTTGTTGTCACAAATGAATATTTTTCGTAAAAATATTTAAATTCAAATTTAAATTTAAATTATTTCAAAGAAATAATTTAATTCATAAAGAAGTTTACATTTGAATGCCATTTTAAATTATTTATTTAGGATCGCTTGTAAATAAGTCGTAAATAATTTCTTGACGAAAAATGTTTTTATTATTTATTATTATTACATTACAATCGACGTATGAACTGAAAAATAATTTATAATATTCCCCGATAAATTTTTCCGTTTTCATTGATAACGGAGAGCACCGAGGGAAAAAATCATTTACATTTTAAAAAACCCGCTCGTGATCCCGGGTGACGTCACGCCTCGAGTCTCACCGCGTTTTTCCGCGGAGCCCGGGCCCTCGGCAGCTTCGGCTTCGGCTTACATTGTAGTCGCACACGGACGTGCGACTTCTACGTGTGTTCGTATATCTGACGCCATGGGGTGGGAGAACAACAGCGCGCGAGGGGTCGACGGTTCGGCCGCGCTCGGCTCTCCCGAAGCGACACGAACATCGTTCGCTCACAGACACGGGCGGCCATCATTGTGTGGCACCGTGCAAAGCCGCAGAGTGGGGGTCGATTTTACACCCGATCTGGCTGCACTGGCTGTGACGTCACAGACTAGCGGATTCGTTCTAATATTTTTTCATTTTTTGTCGATAGTATATACTGTATATACAGTTGGTGAACCCAAACCCGAATAAATAAAATAAAAAAATATGCAAAACAGGATGGGCTTGCAAAAAGACCATCTCGAAATCCCATCAAACCGGCAGCCGCCGCAGACGCTTTTCGTGTCCCAGCCGGGTGTTTGCATGTTGATGGCCAGATCTACCAAGCCGGATCAAAGATGGTATTCAAATGTGTTGATTGTCGCCGATACAACCAAGAACCATGTTTATAAACCCAAATATAAGATAAAAATAAAAATCATTTATTTCAAAATTTTTGTTGCCTTGTTAATTTCTTTTGCATATTGTATTTTTTTTACATAGGCCCGCGAGCAGATATAGGGAACTCGTGCTCCGTGGCACAGGTTTCCTACGAAAATATAGGGAACCCGTGCTCCGTGGTACAGGTTTCCTACGAAAATATAGGGAACCCGTGCTCCGCGGTACAGGTTTCCTACGGCGGGGCACAGATATAGGGAACTCGTGCTGCATGGTACAGGTTTCCTACGAAACGTATTTGCGTTTTTTCCGTCGAATTACTAGATTTTCTTCACCATCGCTGTCCAACGCGTGCAGACTGCGTTGCCGGTGACCCAATCGACGCCGCTTTTGTGGACGTTGTTTATGCTTAAGATATCTTTTTACAGGTGCCCTATCAGCATCAGCATTATCATCATCATAGTCGTCTTGTGAAGAATTTTCAGAGGCACTACTACTACTGCTGCTGCTGTCAACATCACTCGAAATTGAACGCAATGTAGATTTTTTCAATCTTAAACCGCGGCGTCGGCGATTGCGGCGACCAACACTCGCCGCACGGTCATACCGATGATTGCACTTGTCAAGATATTCAATTAGTTTGTTCAAAATTTTATGATAACTTATCAATTCGATATGTTTATTTAAACTTTGGGTAGTGTACTTGGAAACATTAATCATGTAATTGTAGCCATTATTTTGATATTTATCAATGGAATCGTCTATTAATATATATTCACGAATGGATTTATCATTAAGAGTCTTTGAGACGACCGACGCATGTTTAGTGCCATTATATTCCCCGGAAAAAATGTTACTAAAATTTTCACGCATATAACTGGGTAACTCGGGATCATTTAAAAAACGACTCACATGTACACTGTTACCGGCGCTCCACAAACACACATGACTGGTCAATGAGAATACGGAACTTAAAAAATTAACAGCTCCGTCGTACAATAAAAATTCATCATTTATTAGAGTTCTATCCAAATCCAATACAATTGCCGCAAAATTATACGGTTTCATTATTTATACGTAATATCTTATTCGGTTATGGTATTCAAGGTGCATGGAAATTTTTGTCCCAGCTCGTTTAAACATGAATAATATAGATTAGTATGATTGCCATCGACTGTTTTATCAGCCTTATTTAAGTGAGTTGATAATAAAATTTGCGTCTTGACCATTTTATTTTCAATACCGGGCAAAAGTTTTACAATAGCATCATAGTAAAAAAAACAAGTTTCTAAAAAATTATTATTAGACTGTTGATTTGTAGAATCATAAAAATAATCAAACTCTTTTAATTCTTCTACATTAAATATATTTATTAAATGCATTATATATTTCGTAAAATTATCAATATTTGAACAGGCCGTATTCAAGCTTTGCACGCGTTTATGGACATAAAGCTTATGAAGCATTATGAGATCGTATTTCAAGTCCAAACATTTGGTTAAAGTTTGTTCGCGTTCGCCCAATTTTACATTTAAAATATTGACATTTGTTGGAGTAATTTTTACATGTTCATTTTTTATATAAAAATATGGCTTATTGGAAGCCGCATAAAACTTGGCCAATTTATTAAGCTGTATATTTAGAATTATTATAGCATCGGTAGCCTCGTTGGCCAATGCAGCGATACTGTCATCGATTAATAACCTGAGCATCATTGTTTAAAAAATATAAAGTTCTTTTTCACTAGAGATTACTTCTTATTATTACTACTACTGCTGCTACTATTACTACCGTTACTATCCGGTCGATACACGTAGTTTTTCTTCGAACACGTGTTGCCATTCCATGAAGTTTGGATGATGCACCGTTCGTCGAAAACCGTGAATCGATGGCGTGTAAAGTTGGAATCATCGCCATGGGTGAATTGAAACTCGGTCCGATCGTTAAAGGCTCGCATGCCCATATTGTAACCGCCGCCACGCGATGAACTGTCGTGATCGGTTGTAGCATAACGCAACTGTTTTGACGATGGTGAAGATTTGCCGCCACTGCTGCCGGCGTCCTTGGAACCGCCTGGCCGAGAATCCTTGTCTTTTCCGCTCATCTTAAATTGAAGATAAAAAAAAACAAAAAATTAATACTCGATAAAAAAACGACATTTTTTATTTATGCAAGGCAAGTAGGTAGTTTAGTATAAAAAAAGTTTGGGTTTGTGGATTCTTACCATGAATTTATACAGAGAGTACACGCGCTGATATAAGATAAAACGTGTCGGTCGGTCGTCGTCGTCGAGGTGATTCAATGTCCAACGTTTGACAGAGTATGATTATCTTTGCGTATCGGGCGATCCTTTTAAAGCGTTTTGCCGAGTTGGGCGGAGCGTACATATGTGCGTTTATTCGTTATTGCTAGTTAAACTCCGCCTATCGCCACCGCTACCGCCGCCGCAGCTTTCAAAACCCCCCTCTCGAAACGACGGAAACCCGTGAAGATGTACTCACCCATCCCCCCCCCTCCCTACTCTTTATATTCCCAATTTAGAACTTTCAAATACGGTCCCAGTGCAGCCAGATCGGGTGTAAAATCGACCCCCACTCTGCGGCTTTGCACGGTGCCACACAATGATGGCCGCCCGTGTCTGTGAGCGAACGACGTTCGTGTCGCTTCGGGAGAGCCGAGCGCGGCCGAAGCGTCGACCCCTCGCGCGCTGTTGTTCTCCCACCCCATGGCGTCAGATATACGAACACACGTAGAAGTCGCACGTCCGTGTGCGACTACAATGTAAGCCGAAGCCGAAGCTGCCGAGGGCCCGAGGCTCCGCTGAAAAACGCGGTGAGACTCGAGGCGTGACGTCACCCGGGATCACGAGCGGGTTTTTTATTTAATTTAAATGATTTTTTCCCTCGGTGCTCTCCGTTATCAATGAAAACGGAAAAATTTATCGGGGAACATTATAAATTATTTTTCAGTTCATACGTCGATTGAAATGTAATAATAATAAATAATAAAAACATTTTTCTTCAAGAAATTACTTACGACTTATTTACAAGCGATCCTAAATAAATAATTTAAAATGGAATTCAAATGTAAACCTCTTTATGAATTAAATTATTTCTTTGAAATAATTTAAATTTAAATTTGAATTTAAATATTTTTACGAAAAATATTCATTTGTGACAACAAATCAAACCAAACATTTAACAATATTTTATAAATTATTGTTATTCGATTTTTCAGCACTTGAATCCAGTGTCAGAAACATGCCAGCGACGAAAAATTATTAACACCCTATTATATAGTATTCGATTTTTTTATATTTAATATAAACAGTAAATAGTACATGCAACATTTTTCATATTGCATATTGCACGTACATACCTCATGATTCAAACAATCTTGATGTACAAGAAAATAGCTAGTAATTGTAAGCTTCGAAAGAGCGGCGTGGATAGTGTGCTCGCTCACACTCTTGAGGGTGCGGGTTCGATCCCATCGCCTGCAATTTTTTTTTTAACATACATTTTTGGAATTTTTTTTTTTAAATATGGTGAACTGTTCATTTCCGGAACAACCACCATAGATGGAACATTTTTTTTTTAATTTAAATTTAAATTTCTCAACTCTTGATGAAAATAAATATTTTACTGTAGGTTAAAACGAAACAATACTATTCTAAAAATCTCAGGATCTTTTAAGATTAATAAAAGATATTATATAAAAAAAAATTAATGAAAAATGTAATGTTAATCGTGGATTTGCACGATTTGTAAAAATTCAGGAATTCATTTTTTAAAAAAATTAAAAAAAACCTCTCGGGAAATTTCAGGATCTTTTAAGATCAGTGCAAGGTATTTTATTCAAAAAATTGAACCAAAAAAATATTCCGGAAAAAAATTTTGAAAAATGATGAATTAGGAGAATTTTAAATTTTCAAAAATCGAGAAAATCCTAGCTGGACATTAAATTTTTGGTTCAATTTTTTGAATAAAATACCTTGCACTGATCTTAAAAGATCCTGAAATTTCCCGAGAGGTTTTTTTTTATTTTTTTTTTAAATGAATTCCTGAATTTTTACAAATCGTGCAAATCCACGATTAACATTACATTTTTCATTAATTTTTTTTTATATAATATCTTTTATTAATCTTAAAAGATCCTGAGATTTTTAGAATAGTATTGTTTCGTTTTAACCTACAGTAAAATATTTATTTTCATCAAGAGTTGAGAAATTTAAATTTAAATTTAAAAAAAAATGTTCCATCTATGGTGGTTGTTCCGGAAATGAACAGTTCACCATATTTAAAAAAAAAAATTCCAAAAATGTATGTTAAAAAAAAAATTGCAGGCGATGGGATCGAACCCGCACCCTCAAGAGTGTGAGCGAGCACACTATCCACGCCGCTCTTTCGAAGCTTACAATTACTAGCTATTTTCTTGTACATCAAGATTGTTTGAATCATGAGGTATGTACGTGCAATATGCAATATGAAAAATGTTGCATGTACTATTTACTGTTTATATTAAATATAAAAAAATCGAATACTATATAATAGGGTGTTAATAATTTTTCGTCGCTGGCATGTTTCTGACACTGGATTCAAGTGCTGAAAAATCGAATAACAATAATTTATAAAATATTGTTAAATGTTTGGTTTGATTTGTTGTCACAAATGAATATTTTTCGTAAAAATATTTAAATTCAAATTTAAATTTAAATTATTTCAAAGAAATAATTTAATTCATAAAGAGGTTTACATTTGAATTCCATTTTAAATTATTTATTTAGGATCGCTTGTAAATAAGTCGTAAGTAATTTCTTGAAGAAAAATGTTTTTATTATTTATTATTATTACATTTCAATCGACGTATGAACTGAAAAATAATTTATAATGTTCCCCGATAAATTTTTCCGTTTTCATTGATAACGGAGAGCACCGAGGGAAAAAATCATTTAAATTAAATAAAAAACCCGCTCGTGATCCCGGGTGACGTCACGCCTCGAGTCTCACCGCGTTTTTCAGCGGAGCCTCGGGCCCTCGGCAGCTTCGGCTTCGGCTTACATTGTAGTCGCACACGGACGTGCGACTTCTACGTGTGTTCGTATATCTGACGCCATGGGGTGGGAGAACAACAGCGCGCGAGGGGTCGACGCTTCGGCCGCGCTCGGCTCTCCCGAAGCGACACGAACGTCGTTCGCTCACAGACACGGGCGGCCATCATTGTGTGGCACCGTGCAAAGCCGCAGAGTGGGGGTCGATTTTACACCCGATCTGGCTGCACTGCTCCAACTTCCAGTATCACACCACGAGTTAAAGGTCCATTGTCAGTCCAAGCCGGCACGTGCCTTTGTGTTCATTGTTTCCTTGGTTTTTGAAGATATTTAAAGGGTCTTTATGTAATTAAAATGCCGTCTCGGAACATTTGTGTATACCGTGGCTGCTCCAGCAGCAAATGGAAAGAACCACATGTCACGTTTCACCGTTTTCTATTAGATGAATCGACGTAAGTCTAGTTTATTTATTGAAAAACGATGTTTTATTTGAAAACATCTGTAGAGAGAGACACATTAATCCCATTGAAATGGAACAAATTAAAATTTCGTTATGAAACGCGTACTGAAAAAGATTAAATCCGTATAATTGCGGTCAAGTAGGTACAAAGGTTTGGTTTATTGGATATGATTCCCAGAGGTGCATTTTTTTAATAGCATGTCTTGCCATGACACATTTTTGTTTTGTGCGTGCTTTAAATATGTGCGAGAGAGAGAGAGAGAGAGAGAGAGAGAGAGAGAGAGAGAGAGAGAGAGAGTCAGAAACGGCGACATATACTTTTCTCTCTCTTGAGACCGCCCACTGGGCGTACGCTGTTTGACGTGACGTCACGATCCGATCACAGCGCTGCCAAGCGACAGTTTCTGTCCAAAAAAACTTGTCTCGGATCGAAGCATAGGAATTGTGCTTCTATGTACGTCTGAATTCGTTGCCCTTACTTTAGAAGACGAATTAAAGGCCAAGAGCCCTTGAAGAGAGTGGTACAACCCCTCAACAGATGGCGAGGTTAACCTGCCAAACTAGGCTAAGAAAAATAATCCGGAGCTCTTTGATAAATGTACGTTATGCACTTTGAGTGACTTTGAGGTTATCGCGCGCACTGTACGCAACAATTAATCGTGAAATCAAGTAATTAATCAATGAATCACGAAATAAGTAATAATTAATTGCGCGACGATTAATATTAACTCGCACGAAGTCTACATTGTTATTATAAAGTACGCGAAAACGAGTTTAATAATGTTTATTTATAATTATCGATGAAATGTCATATTCGCCGCTGCACCGCTTTGTTTCTGTGTTCTTTCAATTGATATCAAATTGTTATTGTAAATATTAAATTGTTGAAAATAACAAAATTGTTTTCTTACAATTGTCAATGAAATAAAACTAGCCGCTGTATGTACCACTGTGTTTATTTATGTATTCTGTACATTTATTCGCTTCTTTATGTAATATATTTATATATTTATAATTAATACAAACAATCTTGATTGAAAATGTTAAAAAAAAATACACCTTTTCGTAATACGTTGCAAAATCCAGGAGCATGGACAATATCTCGAATATTTTATTTCCCGATCAGTCTTTGACGTGTCCGGTCGTACAGAGGTAACCACCGTCTTCGAAGTTTCCTGCATACTCTGCAAAAAAAAAGGGCGTTTAACATGGATATTGTAAAAGAATGATCATTTAAGTCAATATTTTTCCATCGTACAGGGCAATTTGCATTATTTCTACCTCAATAATCAGACATGAAGTGACATACAATTAAAAAGTTTAAAGTATGAATATTAAACATTTACCAATAACATATTTGAGATTCCTAGTCCTCGCAGTGCGATGAAGCCGCCGTCTCGGATATCGTCGTCTACAGAACCCATTCGGATCGTCTTCATCGGGACCTTTGAACGTTCCTCGGTGCAGCATCACGCGCCTGCAGTCATCATTTTCACACTGCCTTACAGGCATTGTGTAAACGCGAGATTTTAAAACGAATTTTTTTTTTCTCAATTTCCTCAACGTACCGCAGAAAGCGCCGAAGATATCCTGAGCGGGTTCTGTAGACGACGGCTTCATCGCACAGCGAGGACCAGGAATCTGTAATTCATTTTCGGTAAATGTTTAATATTCATACTTTAAACTTTTTAATTGTAGATCACGTCATATTTGATTATTAAGGTAGAAAAATAATGCAAATTGCCGTGTACGATGGAAAAAAATATTCGCTATAAAGATAATTCTTTTACAATTTCAACGTTTTTTCGGAGTATGCAGGAAACCTCGGAGACAGTGGTCACTCGGTGTGACCGGGCACGTGGAAAACTGATTGCAGTGTGCCGTTGACGAGATTTGGCTTTCTCGCTGATCTGACAAATATCTCAGAATATCCTCGGCACTTTGCGCGGTATGTTGAGAAAGTTGAGGAAAAAAAATCGTTTCAAAATCTAGCGTTTACCCAATGCGCCTGCAAGGCAGTATGAAAATGATTACTGTAAACGCGTGATGATGCCGCGCCGAGGAACGTTCAAAGGTCCCGATGAAGACGTTCTGCAGGGATTCTGTAAACTGCGATATCCGCGACGGCGGCTTCATCACACTGCGAGGACGAAGAATCTCAAATACGTTCTCGGTGAATGTTCAATATTCATATTTCAAGCTTTTTAATTGTTTGTCACTTCATGCATGATTATTGAGGTCGCAACAATGCAAATTGCCCTGTGCGAAGAAAGAATATTCCCCAATATGAAAATTCCTTTACAATATCCATGTTTAACGCCTTCTTTTTTTTCAGAGTATGCAGGAAACCTCGAAGACGGTGGTGACTCGGTATGATCGGACACGTGAAATACCACCGATCGGGACATAAAATATTCGAGATCTTCTCCATGTTCGATGAAAACTTGTCGTTCAAGATTTTCAGTGTGCCGTTAACGAGATTTGGCTTTCTCGCTGATCTGACGATTGTATTGTCGAGCTCCTTCTTACTGGCGTCCTGGAGAGGACGGTAATCCGTCGTTTGGGTCAGTGTCTGCACACCGACGTACTTTATATAGGTCAATGTCCCGATCTCGAATTGCATGTGGGCGGAACAATTTCTCAGGATATCTTCGGCGCTTTCTGCGGTACGTTGAGGAAATTGAGAAAAAAAAAATTCGTTTCAAAATCTCGCGTTTACACAATGCCTGTAAGGCAGTGTGAAAATGATGACTGCAGGCGCGTGATGCTGCGCCGAGGAACGTTCAAAGGTCCCGATGAAGACGATCCGAATGGGTTCTGTAGACGACGATATCCGAGACGGCGGCTTCATCGCACTGCGAGGACTAGGAATCTCAAATATGTTATTGGTAAATGTTTAATATTCATACTTTAAACTTTTTAATTGTATGTCACTTCATGTCTGATTATTGAGGTAGAAATAATGCAAATTGCCCTGTACGATGGAAAAATATTGACTTAAATGATCATTCTTTTACAATATCCATGTTAAACGCCCTTTTTTTTTGCAGAGTATGCAGGAAACTTCGAAGACGGTGGTTACCTCTGTACGACCGGACACGTCAAAGACTGATCGGGAAATAAAATATTCGAGATATTGTCCATGTTCGAGGAAAACTTGTCGTTCAATATTTTCAATGTGCCGTTAACGTCCCGGAGAGGATGGTAATACGTCGGTGGGCTCAGTGTCTGCACGCCAATGTACTTAATTCCGGCTACTTATCACACACGTCACTTTCTGCATGTAAATACCTCTCATAATGTGTCGAATAGCTTCAAGTGGCGCTCGTCTCTGTGCCAGGACTCTTTGCTAAGATCAGAATACTATTGACATACTCGTTCGTCTACTGATTATTGAGCTGGCCTTGCTCATCTGGAATGGCACTATGAATATGAAATCGACCGACTGATGCAATTACGCTTCAAATATCTGAAGAACGAGCAGGAACGACGACGAATCGTATCTGAGACACTTGGACGGTGGTCTATTTACTGTTGAACTTGTTGATCATGTTCTGCTTGAGGCTTGCACCGATTGTCTATCATCGGTTAAATAACGTGAAATTAGTAGAATTTTTTGACGCACAGAGCGCCGCTTGAAACTTTTCAACACATGAGAGGTATTTACATGCAGAAAGCAACGTGTGCGATAAGAAGCTGGAATTGAGATTATGAATTTATATTGCCATTCTAGATGAGTGCAGCCAGCCTAATAATCAGTAGACGAAGGAGTATGTATGTCGATAGTCTTCTCGCTTATTGCGCTACTCTTTTCAACAATTTGTTACAATTGAGCGGAAACAATTTAACTCGACAGAGGGACAAACTTGCTCCAGGATTTTGCAACGTATTACGAAAAGGTGTATTTTTTTTTAAACATTTTCAATCAAGATTGTTTGTATTAATTATAAATATGTAAATATATTACATAAAGAAGCGAATAAATGTACAGAATACATAAATAAACACAGTGGTACATACAGCGGCTAGTTTTATTTCATTGACAATTGTAAGAAAACAATTTTGTTATTTTCAACAATTTAATATTTACAATAACAATTTGATATCAATTGAAAGAACACAGAAACACAGCGGTGCAGCGGCGAATATGACATTTCATCGATAATTATAAATAAACATTATTAAACTCGTTTTCGCGTACTTTATAATAACAATGTAGACTTCGTGCGAGTTAATATTAATCGTCGCGCAATTAATTATTACTTATTTCGTGATTCATTGATTAATTACTTGATTTCACAATTAATTGTTGCGTACAGTGCGCGCGATAACCTCAAAGTCACTCAAAGTGCATAACGTACATTTATCAAAGAGCTCCGGATTATTTTTCTTAGCCTAGTTTGGCAGGTTAACCTCGCCATCTGTTGAGGGGTTGTACCACTCTCTTCAAGGGCTCTTGGCCTTTAATTCGTCTTCTAAAGTAAGGGTTCACATCATCTATTCAATCTCTCGCAGTCCAGAATATGTTTGCAATGACCCCTGTGGGTCATGCCAGTAAGCCAGTTTCGAGATATCGAAGTCTAGTGATTTTCCGGCGAATACCATTCCGGCGAATATCGTCCCGGCGAATATCGGACCCTACCGAGAGATAGCACTATAGGGATCGCGATAGAGTGAAGCCTGGTTTATGCAGCGGCCGTAACTTAACTTAGCCGTAACTTAAGAAAGTTGAAAGTATATATTGCCCTTGTAGCGCTTATGCACGGTTACGGTTACACGACTGATGGTAAGGAATTGCTGCATAAACGCCACAAGGGCAATATATACTTTCAACTTCTTAAGTTACGGCTAAGTTAAGTTACGGCCGCTGCATAAACCTTTGCAAAAAGTGGACAAATCACCCCTAAAAACACCAAAAATGGTGTACAAAAACTGGAGACCAGTACATATCAAGAGTATCCCTAGTTTAGTCTACCAACAAAAAGTTGTAAAGTCACTAAACATTAACCCTGAATACATATTTCCAAGCACATGTAGTATCCTAGTTCGACTTTTATTTACAAGCATATCGGGAGTATTACAGTATGCGGAAGTGAAATTTATAAAATGTGAGAACATCTTTACGTTTAAAAATAAAAAATAAATCCATTACTAATAATAAATAATAAATCGATGAAACAAAATTAATCCCAAAAATAAAAAGTACTTGGCGAGTTTTTTCACCTGAAGCAACCTCAGCTGTATTACTGAAACATTTTTTGCAAATATATTACCTAACTCGCCAAGTACTTTTTATTTTTGGGATTAATTTTGTTTCATCGATTTATTATTTATTATTAGTAATGGATTTATTTTTTATTTTTAAACGTAAAGATGTTTTCTCATTTTATAAATTTCACTTTCGCATACTGTAATAATCCCAATATGCTTGTAAATAAAAGTCGAACTAGGATACTACATGTGCTTGGAAATATGTATTCAGGGTTAATGTCTAGTGATTTTACAACTGTTTGTAGGTAGACTGAACTAGGGATACTCTTGCGATGGACTTGTCTCCAGTTTTTGTACACCATTTTTGGTGATTTCGGGGGTGTTAAAAAAACTGAGAGTCTCAGTCGAGATATCGCGCACTCTTATATACGCGAATATGCCTCAATCAACGCCGCTTTTACACTTCAATTTGATATTACTAAAAAACGAGACAACTTTTTTAACATTTTACGAATATACTTTTCTTTAAAAAAAATTAGCTTTCCATTGATACCATTTTTTTTCCGCCTACGCGATGCTGAGATATCATAATATTGGGCGAATTATTCCGAATAATTATCATCAGAAAAATTCTCCAACCGGTCACGTCTCTATATAGTCTTTTACAGAGAGGCCTTGCATTGGTGTGGGAAAATTTGAGTGTGTGCGAGAACACGGCGTTCCCCCACCCCGCCAATCGTAATCTCGGGCTTATACACAGGCTTGCATGAATATTCTATCTCTATATATAAAAAAGAGTATATGTGTGTATGCGCGAGTGTGCGAGTATTTTTTTATATATACGATGTATATTAGGGTGCTCGTTATTTCAGGTATCAACTTACATTTGGGTGGTCATTCGAGATTTGATGCTTTAAATATATATTTTATCTTTATATATATAAAAGAGTGTATGTGTGTGTGCGAGTGTTTTTTAATATGTACAATGGATATCCGGGTGGTCGTTATTTCAGGTATCAACTTACATTTAGGTGGTCTTTCGAGATTTGATGCTTTAAATAATCATATACATATTTATTAAGATATACCATTAGGGTGGTCGTATTTCGGGTCTGAATTTATATTAGGGTGGTCATTCGCGATTCACATTTTTTTTATTATTTACATATATGTATTTTAAAAATGTATATTAGAGTGGTCGTTATTTCAGGTCTCCATTAATATTAGGGTGGTCCTTCGAGATTAAATTTCTTTAAATATAGCATTATCTACATATATGCAGCATATCTATGTATATATAGCATTATATATAGGATTTTCTATATATATAGATCATCTATGTACATATATATATCCTTATCTATATGTATAACATATCTATGAATATATAGCATTATACATAGCTAATAAGTCGAAATGAAACTTGAATTGTAGGCTGAACCAAAATTTAACTTAAATTTTAAGCTAAACCAAAATCCAACTTAAATTTTAGGCTGAACCAAAATCTAACTTAAATTTTAAGCTAAACCAAAATCCAACTTGAATTTAAGGTTAAATCAAAATCTAACTCAAATTTTAAGCTAAACCTAAATTGAACTTAAATTTTAGGCTAAATCAAAAACGAACTCAAATTTAAAGCTAAACCAAAATCTAACTTGAATTTTAGGTTAAACTGAAATCCAACTTTAATTTGACGCTAAATCGAAATCTGACTTTAATTTTAGGCCAAACCAAAATCTAACTTAAATGTTATGCTTTATATTCATGGATAAGTATTAGACTGATCGTTAAAAATTAATTTTTTTGCGACGCCTCCTAAAAAGCTTCCGCTTAATGGAAAAACGCGAGGTACTTTTTTTTAATGAAAAATAACACGTGCCGCAAGACGATTTAAGTTGTTTTTCATCGGAGAACAACTTTTTTTTACAAACGGCTGGACTGATTTAAATGAAATTCGGATATGTTAAAAAGGTATAAAAAGGCTATTTACAGAAGAAATAACGGCTCCTAATCCTCATAATAACCAATGAAAACTGTTAATTTTTTCAGGAATTATTTTTTTTTCTCCAGGATAATGTTCTAGCACGATTATAAAAATAATTTTTTTTGTGTTTTACTATTCCATATAATGTCCCCAAATTTCAAATTCATCGAAGAGGTACTTCATATTAAAGAAAAAAATAAAAACTCATTTTTTAATGTATTTTATTTTTATTTTTCAAAAATATGAAGTACCTCTGCGATCAATTTGAAATTTGGAGACATTATATGGGATAGGAAAACACAATAAAAAAATTGTTTTCATAATTGTGCTAAAACGTTATCCTGGCGAAAAAAAATAATAATTACCGAAAAAATTACACGCGGTATTTTTAAAATTTAAATTTAAAAAAAATCCCCTCGCGTTTTTTCATTAAACGGAAGCTTTTTAAGGGGCGTTGCAAAAAAATTAATTTTTAACGACATATATATATTAGGATGAATCGAAAAAATCAAAAACTGTTGGCTACCCTAAAAAATCAAAAATATCGTTGAAATAAAGGTCTCTGTGCAACAGTTCGATTTTTTGAATTTTTTTAGAGGGCGCTTGGGACGTTCAAAAACGCCATTTTTAGCGTTCAATTTACTATATCACTGATAAACGAAAACAGATCATTCAAAAAATTCTGAATTTTTTTTATAAAAGATGCCCAGATATGTACTCTTGCAAATCGATATTTACTGAACATTAACAAATGGTTCATATATTCGAAAAAAAATCTCTGAAAATCAATGTTATCACTATTTTTCAATTAATTATATCATTACAGATTGATTTTTTTCTCCTAACACGTTTTTGTATTTCTACCATATCTTTTCTTGTAAAACTCGGTATCAGTATTGCTTACAATGCGAAAATAGCTAAAAAACAAATATTTATTTTGGAAATTTTCATATTTAAGAAAATTTATCTTTTATAAATTTTCGCATTGTAAGCAATAGTGATAATTAGTCTTACAAGAAAAAAGATGGAAGAAGTACAAAAACATTTTAGAAGACAAAAATCAATATTTAATGATATAATAAATTGAAAAATAGTGAACATGTTGATTTTCAAAGATTTATTTTCGAATATATGAACCATTTGTTAATGTTCAGTGAATATGGGTTTGAAAGAGTACATATCTGGGGACCTCATGTAAAAATTTCAGAATTTTTTGAATGATCTGTTTTCGTTTATCAGTGATATGGATCGTGATATATTTGACGTGAAACCAGCAGGTCAAAAAAATCGATGTCTCCGATCATACTCTCGATATTTTCTTGTTTTCTCTACCATGAGAAAACATTGTTGTTAAATCGCTAGCCCAAAATAAAATTATTTGTACGACTTATGCTTTTTTGAAAATTGGGTACTTTTAACGACTCGAAAAACAAATTTTTTGCTTTTGTGTATAAATCCACCGGATTTTGGAAATGGAGAATTTCACTTCAAGAAATCGAAACTATATTCAAAACCCTTAAAAATTACCAAAAATTAACCTCATTCGTCGCATTTATGATGCCACAATCGTAAAACAAAGTTTTTTCGAAATCAAGAATAACTGAAAAACTTTATTTTTAAAAAATCTGAAAAAATCATATTAAATTTTTACGACAAAAAATCTATATTTCTGTGTAGTTTGATCTAGTTCTGACCAATAGATTTTATAAATGGGTTTCATGCACATGGGTGTATAATGGGTGCATACACAAAAAGCCATGCATTTTCATTTTTTGTTCTTCTGTATATTGGACGCTTTCAACACCAATTTATATAAAATTCATGTAAATAAATTGAATCAGGAAAGATACTTCGAAAGAACTTTCAAAAAGAAGTGAAATCAATCACAAAATACTTCTGAGAAGTAAAAAAAGGACGCCAAGTATTAAATCCCAAAAATTCGAATTTGAAAGAAAATCCCAAAAATTCAAAATTCAGAGGAAATCCTAAAAATTTGAAATCTGAAATTTAAAAAAAAACACAAATTACACAAGCCAAGCCAAAAATTTGGCGCACGTAAATTATTAAAGACCAAGCTAAGCTAGAAAACTTGGCGTGCAGGGTTAAGAACCAATACGTTCGACGAGGGAAAACGGAGTCCAGTCGCCCTTACGGTTTAACGAAGGAGTGAATGAACGAGAAAATAAAAAAGAAAACAATTCATCAAGTGCACTAGTAAGCAACCATGAGAAAAAACACAAGAGGTAACGGCCGAGTAAGCAAGTGAGTAACTATGAGAAAAGTTCACTGAGAAAAATCTTGTACAAGGTTTATATTTAACCGAACGGACAATTATATGATCATTATTTCTGGTACAGTTGATAATCTTTTATTGACCTTTTGTTATGTCCGAATTTGATAAATCATAGTAGCATCACTGCACATATGGTTGCAATAATCATAAATATCGTTGCTACTTCTTTGCCATAAATTTTCTTGGTGTAATATCTGTAACGCTATTATATTTTCATAACGATTTATTTTTTATTTTCCTCTTTTAACGGCCAATCGTTTAAATATCGAATACTCATCTTAACTATTGAACGTCGATGACATCCGCGACGTACGCAGAAATGCGACCAGGCCTGGATTTGCGATGATTTTCGTGGATGCACATGACGATTGAGCGAGTGTAATAGAATATTCAAGATTCCAATTGACTATATAAAGAGCGATGCTCTAATTACGGTTAAATTCAAAAATCGCATAACGATCATTGTACATAATGCGTCAGTAATCGTGAGCAAACTACAGTAGACGATCAGATAACTTAACTCGACGGGACCGGAAATGTTCGCATAACTTAACTTTCCCCTCATTCTCCCACTCACGTGTCTAAGCGCATGAGCACTGCGCATGTTGGTAATACGCATGCTCATAGATGTTTCGCGGTCAGTCGAAGGTTTGAATTGGGGAGGAACGGTCATAGGGGGAGTTAAGATATGCAAATGTGTTCCCATGGTAATGAGTTAAGTTATGCGAGCGGTCAAGTTATCTGATCGTCTACTGTACTTGACAGTAAAATGTACAAGTGATAATAATCTGTGTTAACACTATATGAGTAGGTATAATAATTTTCTACCTTATCTCGTGGAAATCCTACGGCACCTCCCGGGCTTTTTTTTCTTAACCCTGCACGCCAAATTTTCTAGTTTGACTTGATCTTTAATAATTTACGTACGCCAAATTTTTGGCTAGGCTTGTGTGACTTGTTTTTGTTTTTTTTAATTTCTGATTTCAAATTTTTAGGATTTCCTCCAAATTTTGAATTTTTGGGATTTTTTTTAAATTCGAATTTTTGGGATTCAATACTTGGCGTCCTTTTTTTACTTTATATATTGTAACGGGACGGCCTTTTCGGCCTCCCGTCACCAATTTTATCGTCATGAAAGAGGTGGGGCCAGCACATCTAGGCCCCAGGTCAAGCCCAATATTGAGAGCACGCCTCTTATCACTGCCCACTCTCCCTCTTATTTCTCAATATCACCACCGGAAATACGTCACACGATCGAACGTTCAAGAAGAATCCAGAAAGTTCGATGAAGATCCATGGAAGCTTGGAGAAGGAGAACTCCCACCGCTATCGCTTAGGAACCAATAAAAGCACCACCGAAATCGTCCTCCGGCACTCTACTTTATACCAACAAGTTTGAGTCACGCGTCGAGCGCTGCTCGATATTCTTCATATCATCGTACATGCGATTTTGCGTTTCTCTGCGTTTAGTGCGTTAGGACCTTTCTCCACGTGAAGCCCCCACATTGCGTTGGGAAGTTGGATCGTGGTCAAAGGATAGCTACGTTTGCTCCGTGCCTCTTTTTTTTTATTGTTCAAATCTTGCATAATTATCAAATCTTCCAATTTAATAATTCAAGTCTTGTACGGCACGTGGAGACGGGCAGGCAGGTCAGCCTTCGGCGAGTTCCCTCGTGGAAACAATTTAATGAGTGATTAATTGAGTGTAAGGCTCTATCACGGTGCACCTTGCGACCGTGACGAATAAATTCTTTTTCATCAAATAATAAAATCCATAGCCGCTATTCTATCGCTAGAGCGCTATTTAAAATCTTATTTCTTTTCGGAAGCGTATTAAAATCGAACTTATTCCGAATATCATTTCGAAATTATAAATTGGAGAAAGACCTTCTGTATTTCTCACACATTTAATCCAGGCATTGTGTCTGCGTGCGGATTATAATAGACACCGACACGAGCGAGCGTTGCTCACACATGCTGTTCACACACAACACGCTCACTGGGCTCAAATTCTTTTCTTTGTCGTACACGTGAAGATCTTCACCATACAATTTCGATATTCACGTCCTCCCTGTTAAATTCACTTTTCCTTCTTAGGTCCTTCCTTTCTCCGGTTGAGTCCTACGAAGATAAGATTTGCACGTCTGCGGCGAAGTCCGTTCCCTAAGTTAAATTTTGCTTGTTTCCCATCTCGCTTCACGAGACGCGTTTATTTTAATTTCATTTCATTTAGGGACTCGCTTCTCAAGCACCCTTTTATAGACCTACAACTGTTCACTGTTCTTTATTTTATTGGCTTTGAATGCACCCGGAGAGTGCGGTTCATATGGCCATCACCGTTACATGGTACGAAGCGTAATAGGTTCATTGGGGTTAGACCTACAACGACTGTGAGTCCCGATGATGAGAGGTCTAGCTTTCTAAGCGTGCCGTAACGCGCTATGTGAAAGATAAAACCAAATCTGAGGGATCCTAACGATAAAAGTAAATTTGATAAAAGAAAGATCATCCTCTCACATAAATATAATAAAATTATTTCGGAATATTTCCAAACGCTCAAAATCACGAAACGTTACAATATATACTGTGAAGATGAAGACGCAGTACGAAATCACACATAGCTGTAGACACACATGCAACACATAGGACAACGCACATACGCGGTGCTGTTCTGTATACATACTAAACACGACACGTGGGCATGCTGTTGATGGCCTATCGCTCTCTCTCGTTCACACACCACTCTTTCTCTCTCTTATTGTATTCCTCCATTCTCTTGTCCGGGTTGCGGATCCGTTTAACTCAGACGTTTAACGGACACTGTCTGGCTGTTGTCGTATAAGAAGTATTCATGAAGCACAGTACCCCCACCACGGGAGTTTCCAGACCTGTATGTACAAGGGGGCCTATTACGGTACTCAGATTGAGTGAAAATGACGGAAGTGAGCAGCTGACCCTATTACGGACGATCTCACTTTGTGAAAAGACGATAGATTATTCACGTGAGTGAGCTCGACACAAAATTTCATGCCGAAAGCCACATTGCGCATGCTCAAGCGTAATTTATCCCCCCATTCCGCCCTCAACGCAACGGACCACGACGGCGATTGCTCGGTTTTTGTTGATCAAAATAATTGCAACTAATAAAAAACGAATAATAAATCTGAGAAGTCTACACAATGAATAATTTGGTGATTGTGATATTTCTGCAAGACCGAAAAAATCCAATGCTAAGAATTGAAATACCTCCTCTTGCGAAGTCTTCATTTTCCCGCATATATTTTAATAAAATCTTTTTTCGATTCTCTGTCACATTCATTTTGATAAACAAAAGCTCTTGCGCAAAACAAGACGCTTCTTGCTTTGACTCCGTGAGTGCGTTCCGAATGACTCACCCGGCGACTTTTCTCTCTTCTTCTCCTATAATGGGAGAAAGAGAAAAAAGTCGCCCGGAGAGTCATTCGGAGTGCACTCCTGACGCAAAGTAGCACGTGTTACAGAATCGCATTTTTGAATAGCGTGCTTACTCGCAAGCGTCACTCTGCGTTGCGTCTCTTGGTTGCGTCGCTTCATTGCGTCAAGTACAGAATCGACCTCCTGGATGTGGCCAAATAAGAAGCCCCGTTTGGCCCGAAGTGTCATGCCCCAGGGGGCCTCTTACAGTTCTCGAGGGAATACACTCACTCTTCGTACTTTCATGTCATGTGAATATGTTCACCCTATTACGGATGTATCGAGTGAAAATGCGAGATCACCAAGTACTTCCGGTATAGTGATCTCACATTTTCATCGAGTGCGTTCTGATTGACTCGCCGGGCGACTTTTTTCTCTTCCTTCCATTATAAGAGAGAAAGAGAGAAAAGTCGCCCGGTGAGTCATTCGGAACGCACTCCAGGCGTTACAACGGAGCATCTTCGCCGACGCAATATAACGTCTGAACCGTGAACCGAACCCCCCCCCCCACCTATACAAAGACCGTGAACCTAGTCTTACCACGCAGCAACTTCACACCGTATTTTGAAATTATACTTTTGAATACGTTTGAAATCAACCTGTCAAAGTTAAACGCATTTCTTAAATTTTATTTAATATTCAATGAAATTCATGTGATAAATGTAATCGGAAAGCTAGGATCAGAGATGAAGTAAATATATTGGAATAAAATATATGCGAATGTACTTAAGACAAAACCAACAAAAATGATCTAGTTAAAGTATTTGAATTGCAAATTTACAACTGTTGTTAAATTTGTATGTAGTAATGTTTGCATACGATAAAAATTTATATTTGATAAATTCTTTAATTTAACTGTAATTTAAAAAATATCATAACAACTATAATTTAAAAAAAAGGAATGGAATGTGTGCGTCGGATTTGACAGATGTGCCAGGCTCTTAACGCGATTGCGGACGCGATGATGGGACATAGTGTAACGTGATTGTATACGAAAGGATTCGGAGTGATAATTTATGAGGATTTGAGAAAGAATGTTTCACGATAAGAACGAATTCTAACTCACCGATAAAAGCGGTTAATATATTAATTATATATTATATATTAATGATATAATTAATTAATTGTCAAAATTTTGCTGTAATAATAATCATATAAGTTATACATTTTAATTGGCCAACTTTTATTTCGTGAGTCACTAGAATGTGTTATATTCGGCTAAATTTCAATAATAAGTGCAATTGTAAGTGTAATTATAAAATTTAATGATAAAATATAACATAATGTAAAGTGTAATGATAAAATAATAGATTTCTCTTTTCCTTTTCTATCCCAACCTGTGGCTTTCACTCATTTGTTTTTTTATATTCTCCCAAGAAGTTACAAATGGATAAAAAGATCTCGTATTAGTTGCTGCTGTATACGGTGACCCTCGGCAAAGCGTGCTCTTCCTTCCAGTGGCTCAACGACATTGGATCCGGGTACCGGCTCATCATCAACTGGTTCGAAATGTTTCTTTTCTTCAACTTGTATTCGATAATGCGAACACATATTATGCAGCATAGCACATGCATTGATTATTCTTCCTGCTATTTCCGGCTCATACATTAATACGCGTTGCTGAAATATAAAAAAGAATATAAAATTGCAATAAGCATGACATTCATAAAACTCGTTGTCAAAATGTTTAATTATATCAGAAACTTACTCGTGACAAGCATCTCCACACAGATTTGAGTCTACCAAAGTATCGTTCAATAGTTGAACGGGCTTTGCAATGTTCAGTCGTATATGTAAATTCCGGTGACCCATTTGGAGCATTTGGTATTGGTGTCAGAAGCCATGGTTTCAGAGGATACCCTGAGTCACCTAGGTAGGTAGATAGGTTAGTGAGATTTTAAAAAGAAACAAAGTCGAATCGAAAAAGCAAAATCGAAATTTCAGATAAACATTCGCTACAAAAATTGACATTCCGTTGTGACCAACCCAGTAACCATGTTCGTCGCTCCCCTTCATGGTAGCATAGCTCCATAAGGTTACGCACAGGAGACTGACTCCAAATAGCAGCATCGTGACGAGATCCTGGAAACCGGGCACTTTCATTTAAAATGCGTAGATCTGGATCACAAATGTGAAAAAACAAAATTAAATGAAATAAACTAAGTTTTCGAGGATCATGCATTTTTGAAGATTAATGTTATGTTCGTTATTTACAGTGAAGTGTACTTCGTATATTTATTTATCAAGCACCCCAAAACTTATGATAATTCAACATAGCTATTTCTTTATCACCACCTACGTTAATACTCTCATGCATTATATGCAACCGTACTTCGAGTTCAACAGACCATTTGAACATTCATAGAATGATAACCATGGTGAACACGCTAACGAAATTTTGAGGTTATGTTAACCTTTCTGTCGCCTTAATGTAAAATATACACTCAGTGATGTAAAACTTTCTACGCTAAACATCATTGAAAATACTCACCTTTATTCAACACGATTTTCAGTAGTCAACATAAAATCGTTTTTGTTTTATGTCATGTATAGCGAAAGGTACAGAATCCTAACCTCACTTAAAATTTCTTTCCACCAGCCGCAAAATGTCACATTTATCTCATTTTACACCGGAATCGGAGGCGCAATAACGATTGCACGGGGTTAGGAGGCTGCGCAATGTTCTGCAAAGGCGAGAGTGTTCACCCACTGGCCTGGCCTTGGAGTTGTTTTTGTATTATTCGTACACAATGATATAAAACAAGCACGATAACTTTTAAGATTTGACATTTCTAATAAATTTATATATATATGGACGATAATAACAAGATTTAATTGATGAAACGTCGAAACGCCGTATCAACTGCATGTAATGATGGAGCAGACATGAACATTATGACGTCACTCGCGCTCGAGTCGGCTCGGGAACTGTCAGCACGTTTTCGGTACCAAGTCCAAAAATTTATTTTCAATTTGTTATAACTTTTTAATTACAACAAAAAAAAACAAAAAAAATAGTTTAATTATAAAACTTTTATATGATCTTTCGATTGATGGCAAAAAAAAATGTGTTAAAAAACCCAATTAGAGTAAGAAAATTCTATCATTATTAAAGATTATGATTCTTTCTCTTATTGATGGACGATTTGGTGTCTAAAATATAATTTGTGCAGTCCATCGAACGAGCAAAATTATAAATTTATAATTAGAAAAAGAAAATACTATCCATATTAAGGTTCATGATTCTTTCTCTTATCAATGAATGATTTGGTCTAAAATATTATTTGCGCAGTTCACCAGACAAACAAAATTATAAATTTATAATTAGAATAAGAAAATTCTATCCATATTATAATTCTTTTTCTTATCGATAGATGATTTGGTGTCTAAAATGTAATTTTTGCAGTCGATCGGACAAACAAAATTATAAATTCATAATTAGAATAAGAAAACTCTATCCATATGTAAGTTTAGGATTTTTTCTCTTATCGATTTATGATTTGGTGTCTAAAATGTAATTTGTGCAATCCATCAGACAAGCAAATTTATAATTAGAGTAAGAAAATTCTGTCCATATTAGAGTTTATGAATCTTTCTTTCATTGATGGATGATTTGGTGTCTAAAATATGATTTGTGCAGTCCATTGGACAAGCAAAATTATAAATTTATAATGAGAATAAAAAAATTCTATCCATGTTCAAGTGTATGATTTTTTCTCTTATCGATGTATGATTTGGTGTCTAAAATATAATTTTGCTTGTCCGATGGGCTGCACAAATTATATTTTAGACACTGAATAATCCATCGACGAGAGAAAGAATCGTAAAATGTAATATGGATAGAATTTTCTTCATTGTGCAGTGGACACAATGCTTTTAATATTGCTGTTGGCATCTTTGTTTCTTCAGTTACTAACTAACATCGCTTATTAGATATTGGATACAAAATCTTCCATTGTTGAGTGAAAAAATTTTAAACTTCATTAAGGACAGAATTTTGACTAGTGCTGAATTAAATGAAATTATAAATATCATTGAATATAGTAGAGTGAAATAATGGATTAATTATGTAAAATTGAAAAACCCAATGGAAACACTTTGCAAAAAGTGGACAAATCACCCCCAAAAACACCAAAAATGGTGTGCAAAAATTGGAGACAAGTACATTTATGAAAGTATCTTTAGTGTAGTCTTCTTACAAAAAATTGTGAAATGAATGGGCATGAAACTCACAATACGCATTGCCAAGCACACGTAGTTTCCCAATATAACGTTAACGTTGGCATCAAGATTTTTGGGGCGGAGTCGGAATAAAAAAATCCAAAAAAATCTTGACGGTAAAAATTTAAAAAATAGTGAAGTCAAGTGAAAATTGTCAACAAAGAGAAATTATCAATAAAAAAAATAATCAAAAAAATAAAAAGTACTTAGCGAGTTTTTTTTACTGAGCATATACTGATATTCTGATGTTCACCTTTTCACTGAAAAACCGTTTTAACTTATCGTCCGTTAAAAACAAACTCGCCAAGTACTTTTTATTGTTTTGATTTTCTTTTTTATTGATAATTTCTCTTTGTTGACAATTTTCACTTGACTTCACTATTGTTCAAATTTTTACCGTCAAGGTTTTTTTGGATTTTTTTATTCCGACTCCGCCCCAAAAATGTTGATGGCAAAGTTAACGTTATATTGGGAAACGACATGTGCTTGGCAATGCGTGTCGTGAGTTTCATGTCTATTCATTTCACAACTTTTTGTAAGAAGACTAAACTAGAGATACTTTCATAAATGTACTTGTCTCCAATTTTTGCACACCATTTTTGGTGTTTTTGGGGTTTTAAAGAACAACAACAGATGTAAATAATGAAACCATAAAATAAATAACGTTCTGAGTGCCTCACGGAAATGTATATGTGAAATACATTACATTGAATACATATATTGTACATAATGTTTTATAATATATATTATACATATAGGGCGTATACATATCTCAAATCGGACAGTTTGAAAAACTTTTTTTTTTGACATCCTCAATTTTTTTTATATTTTCTAGTACCCATCAAAAGACCCTTCCTGTTAAATTTTGCTACTTTTTCGATTACTCGTTCATGAGATATTACATTTTTTAAAAACCCTCTTTTTCGGTTTTTTGGTCATAACTTCTTTAATAATGGTCCAAATTAAGTGTTTTTTCTCAACATTTTTATTTTTTCATGGCCTATATAGAAAAAACTACAACAAAAATATTCGATGTGTTTTTAAATAAGTTTTTTGAGTTTGAAACTTTTAATCGTGTTTTTAAAAGTGAGTGCATATTTTGACGTTTTTGAATTTTTTTATTTCAAACTTCAATTTATTGAACAACTTTAAAGACTAGTCCGGTCACGGGCTCTCTATAGGTACTAATTTTTTTCGATTTTTGAAAATTAAAGAAAACAAAAATTCTGTAAATTATTATGAATACCGCATTTTTTGTTACTGTATAGTATTTTTTAAATCACTGTTAATTAATTTTTATACTTTTTTATTGTTAACAGATTTTTTAAATTAATAATTAATAATTAATCGATGAGCAAATAACAACAGTTCAAGAATTGTACGACTGGGCATCGAACCCAAATAGTCTACCGAATATACCTGTCAAATTTTCACCTGAGAAACACTATTTAGATGCAAAAGGAAAATTTCATCTGCGATACAATACTGCTAACTAAGTCAATCACAGGGACACAAAAATTTCATTCAATTATTCCAATGAGCACCGGAAACGTATTGGCAAAGGAATATTCTAATTCAAGAAATAATCGTATATGTAAGGTTTTCAAAAAATACGTGAATAAATAAAAACTGTGGCTATTATTGGTCGCAAATAGACTTAAGGATGTATGAGCACTAGGCTTAGTATAAGATTAAAGGCTGATTTTTTTATATGATATTGTCGAGGTTCAATATTCAGTATTCAGATATTATTAATTGAAAATGTAGCATTATTCATGGTTATACACAGAGTTTACGGCAAGGTTGACTTCGCAACTCTTTGTTTTCTAAAGTTCCACTGTTTGCATATATGATACCGTAGATAAAAAACATCGAGTATATCCATTGAATGTCAGGGATTATGATGATACATTGAAAAACAGGGGTCAACGAACATTCGAATGAGATATATCAAGCTAAACACGGCATTCCTTACTTTTATTTGGAGGTTAAAGCGGAGGAGCATACGATACACCACCGGAGTCAGTCAGTTACTCGGAACGAAATAATTCTTACAGCGAAATTAATTTAATATTATATGCTCTCTGAAAATCATCTATGTACTTTTCACTAATATTTTGCTAGATATTACACCTACCTACCTAATGTTCCCTTTCTGCAAAATTTTAATGAGATCATGTGTATTGACTACCACGTAGCGCTCATACATCCTTAACGATTAATTATTAATTTTAAGAACCTGTTGACACTAAAAAAAAATGTCAAATTAAATTCTAAATTATGAAAAAAGACTATACATTGTAGACAGTGACAAATATTGATATTCATAATAATTTACAGAATTTTTTTTTCATTTTTAAAAACCCGAAAAAAAGTAATTATGGAGGGCCCACGACCAGACTGGTCTTAAAAGTTGTTGAATAAATAGAAGTTTAAAATACAAAAATTTCAAAAAAATCAAAATATGCATTCACTTTTGAAAACACGAGTCAAAGTTGAAAACTCAAAAAACTTATTCAAAAACACGTCGAATATTTTTGATGTATTTTTTTCTAAAATGGCCATGAAAAAAACAAAAATTTTTTTTTTAAATTTAATATCCCGTGAACGTGTAATAAGAATAATCTCAAATTTTTACAGGAAGGGTCTTTTGATAGGTACTACAAAATATTAAAAAATTGAGGAAATACAAAAAAAGTTTTTCAAACTGTCCAATTTTGGATGGAACGCCCCATATATAATATATATTATTGCAATATATTATTTAAATAATATATTATTATATATCGTATATAACATAAATGAAATATATATGCAATATACATATTTCACATACATGTGACATATAGTTGGATGCAAGATACAAAAAATATATTTTGAATATATCCAACCAACGATGAAGATATATTTTTCAACGAGTGACCATTCCAAAATTGCATGTGCAAAGTACATACACTCAATCAAAAAATTAAAGGAACAGCAAAATTGTCGAGATTTTTCAGCGATTTTCCAAAGGCTGTAACTTTGTTAATTTTGGTCGTGAAAATTTTTCAAAAAAAGCATTTTGAAGCTTGAATCTTCTACTTCTGGAATCTTAAGTCAAAATTAATGACCAAATTTTTCAAAAAAAGCATTTTGAAGCTTGAGTCTTCTACTTCTGGAATCTTAAGTCAAAATTAATGACCAATTAGTTAATGGTGTAAAAAATTAATTTAAAAGTTTTCCTTTTTTTCTCTCAAATTTGCATTTAATGAGCGTGAAAACTAAAAAAATCCACATTTCGAAATTTTTTTTTTTTTCAAAATTA
This sequence comes from Alloplasta piceator, assembly GCA_946863875.1. Taxonomy (NCBI): domain Eukaryota; kingdom Metazoa; phylum Arthropoda; class Insecta; order Hymenoptera; family Ichneumonidae; genus Alloplasta; species Alloplasta piceator. Next base: position 34,819,745 of record OX333074.1, read on the forward strand.
AATTTTGTTCATTTTTTAAATTTGAATAAAAAAATTAATTAGCATTTTTTTTCAAAATTTTATTTCGATATTTATTAAATATTGAATGCAAAACTGTGAAAAACATGGCAATATAATTTTTTTTTTCAAATTGAAAAAAAAAAATTCGAAATTTCGAAAAAAAAAAATTTTGTCGAAATTTGGATTTTTTCTAGCTTTCCCCGCTCGTTAAATGCAAATTTGAGGGGGAAAAAAAAAAACTTTTTTCAAAAATTTTCAACACCATTAATTGGTCATTAAGGATCAATAAACGTGTTCCTTCAATTTTTCTAAAAGTTTGATGACTCGGTCACAAAAAACGGTTCGACCGATTATTTTGCAAATTGGCATGGATTTTAGGTATATATTGAGCTAAAAAAGGATTTTAAAACATTAGTATTTTTCGCAATATCTGCAAAGTTATGGTAGATTTTCTAAAAAAAAAGAAAAAAAGCTAATTTTTTGGACTATTTCAAGTCAAAATTAAGCATGGAAAGAATTTTTTTTTGTTTATGACAATAACAGACACTTATAGAGGGTAGATTCAAGTTTCCGAAACCCACCGTTTACTCGCTGTACGATCATTAGTTCCAGAGATATCGAAGATTTAAGAAAAAAGACAAATTTTTGTTCAATCACCAATATCTCAGCGAAAAATGGTCGTAGAACAAAAATAAAAAAAGCAAATTGAAGCCAAAGAATCAGCTAAACGATCCATAGATTGGTTGAGTTCGGAAAATTTTTTTGGAGCCCATCGACTTTTTTGAAAAAAGCAAAAATTTCGAGAAAATTTTTACCGTGATATTTCTTTCGACTGCGTCGAGGGTGATGCCCATACAAAAATTTTGACTTGAGATTCCAAAAGTAGAAGATTCAAGCTTTAAAATGCTTCTTTTGAAAAAATTTTACGACCAAAATTAACAAAGTTACAGCCTTTGGAAAATCGCTGAAAAATCTCTAAAATTTTGCTGTTCCTTTAATTTTTTGACTGAGTGTATATTTATTGTCTAAACGGAACGACGAACAATTTTTTTCACTCCATAAAAAACATAAAATAAATATTGATGAAAATCGGAAACCATAACTTACCGCAAATTCGACAAGATCTTGACGTGCTTTCAGCGCGTATCTCCTCTACGGTGGTTTTCTAGCAGTCACTAAATTATCATCTTGCTCGTATTCACCCCAAAGTCGAAACTAAAGTTTTACCGAATATCAATCAGTTTCACGCAAATGACATGAGCAGACTCTTTGACGTTTATCTCGTTGATAGCTTCAACAAATATTCGTCTGTCTCACGCAGTCGACGACGAGCGAAAAATCATCAACTTTTACATCGTTCGTACAATGCGCAATATCGTACAAAAAAAGACTGCTTGTTAAAGACATTTACCATATTTGTCCGTGTTTACGATTAATCGCGATATTTTTTTTTCGTGCGAAGAGTAAGCATGTCGAGCACACATACACACATTTGTCACTAACACAGAAACATGCGGACGCGAAAAAGCACCTTGCGAACTGAGCCCCGGGGGAGCTTGCAGCCCATTGCAGCCAACTGACGAAAGAGAGAGAGAGGGAAAGGGAGAGGTAGCTGCTGGTGCTGCTTCTGCTGCTGCGTGAACTACACGAGTCAGTGCAGCTAGCAATCGTTTGCCGTTGGGTGAAACTCGTAGCATAGATATAGTACATATAAATAAAAAAGAAAAAGACGAGAAAAGAGGAGAGCTTTTCTATCTTGAGATCGTGAATTGCCGAGAGTTTCTGGGGTTCAAGCATCCAATCACGATCGATTAGCGGTTTGTTGAACTCCATATGGCTGCATTCAATTACTTGAAGCAACAGAGACAAATCGTAAAGGTAAAAATCTCACGCACTTCTGTTTAGGAAGAATAAATATGTACATGAGGCATTCTCCGTCAATTCCGCCACTTTTTTCTTCGACCTTCTCAGATACGTCTCATAACTTGTCACAGTTTAGTCCCACTTGAAAGTAGTCTGTGATTTTTTTCAGATTTTTTAAGCGGTGAATTAAGGAGTTATATTTTAAGGAATTACGGAGCAAAGGAGCAAAATATATTTTTTCGAATCCATATAGCTTACGCAGTGGCTAGAGGTCCGGAAACCGGACGAATAATATATATTATTCGTTCGGAAATATGTTGTCGCGCTATAGCAACGCATGTTTACGGCCATTGTTTTTTCAGTATTGCATATCAGTCATCATCGTTCATGGTTGGAAATCTAAAAATATTCCCTGCTATAGTTGACAATGTTTATGAATCTTTCTCGTTATAGTTAAAAATGTTAATTATTCTTTCCCGCTACGCTTGATCATCTCTAAAAATATGTCCCGCTGTAGTTAACCCGATTCGGTTATCGAGCGTCGCTGGAGACCCCGACCGATTTTCCTTTTCTCCCATTTCTCTTGAGAAGTGCATCTGTGTTTATGACGAAAAATAAAATATTAAAAAAAAAATTTTTGCGATCTTCATGATGTGCCGTTACAGTAGAAGTATTCACGATTGTTCAGGAATTTTCCCAGATTTTTTCATTACAAATTACGTGTTCCAACATGCCTTGTTCTAAACGTATGTCCCGCTATAGTTAAAACCCAGTGAACACGTTATGTTGCCGCAATGTAACATGGAAGTTACATGTAATGTTACAATGTTATCCCTATGTAACGTTGCTGTTATATAACATGCAAGTAACAATGTTATGTAACATTTGTTACATGTAGGTTACATAACTGCAATATAACTTTGTTACATTACAGCAATGTAACATATGTTATATTGCGGCAATATAAATTTGTTACATTACAGTAACGTAGCAAATGTTATATTGCGGCAATATAACATGGAAATTACATGTAATGTTACAATGTTATTCCTATGTAACGTTGCTGTTATATAACGTGCAAGTAACATGTTATGTAACATTTGTTACATGTAGGTTACATAACTGCTATATAACCTTGTTACATTACAGTAATGTAACATATGTTCTATTGCGGCAATATACCATAGAAGTTACACACTGTAAACATTTTTACTACGAGGGGTCAGGGGTCGCAAAATCAAGTTATGAGGGATGGCGTAAGTTATGAGGGGTCAGATATTTTGGAATGAAGTTTTGAGAGTTCACATGACACTAGGGGTCGGAGGCCCCCAAATTAAGTTATGAGAGGTCACTTAACTTATGAGAGGTCACAGCTCTTTCAAACATGTTTTGAGGGCTTACATAATTTATGAGAGGTTAGAAGCTCTGCAATTAAGTTATGAAGGGTAACGTAAGTTATGAGGGTTCAGGTATTCTGGAATAAAGTTTACATAACTTATGAGGGATCAGGGGATTGGAATTCGCAAATAAAAAAACGAACATTCATAGTTTATTGCTCATTCAAATGCATATACTATTATTATTATTATTATTATTATTATTATTATTATTATTATTATTATTATTATTATTATTTTACTACCATTATTATACTACTATTATTTGTTCGGCACTCCAGCATTCATATATTATACAAGTAGAGAGAATTCATAAGTAGTCGGTAGCGTAATCGGTAGCGTGTTAGGTAGATAGGTAGGATGGTAGGTAGGGTCGAGGGTTCGATTCCCAGTCTCTGAGAAAAGTTAGATCAGACAATTCGTGCAGATTTTTTTTTTCTATGAATCTCTTTCGGGCCGGTAAACTATGCATATTAAATTATTTTGCGAGAGCTATATATTTTTTATAACATGTTTAACAACAATTACTTCTAGTTACAGTAACGTAACACAATTACATAACTGTTACGTAGCTGTTACATAACTGTTACATAACTGTTACGTAACTGTTACATAACTGTTACGTAACTGTTACATAACGTTACATAACTGTTATGTAACAATGTTACATTGCTGAGTAGGAAATTGTAACTTACATGTAACTTACATGTAACGTCCATGTAATGTTACATGTTACAAACGGTAACATTGCCGTTACATTGCTGCAACATTACTGTGTCCACTGGGAAGTCTCTATGACTATTTCCCGCTTTTTAGTTTAACATCTCTAAGAAGATTTCCTACTATAGTTGAACATCTCTAAGAAAATTTCCTACTATATTTGAACATGTCTAAGAAGATTTCCTACTATAGTTGAACATCTCTAAGAAGATTTCCTACTATAGTTGAACATCTCTAAGAAGGTTTCCTACTATAGTTGAACATTTTATTCACTATAGATTATATCGGTATTTTTAGGAATTTCTGGTCTGGTTTCGATCCGCTATTTTGAGGAATTTTTAGTCTAGTTCTAATCTGGATGAATAGTCTTATATTTTTCGTCCGCGTAGATTTTGAAAACATTGGAAAATGTATGCCCGGATGAATTACGTTACATAATTATTCATCCGGATATATCAAAAAATCTTGAAATTGCATATCCGGATGAGCTGTGCGCCTTAATTCACCCGTATACATCTTCAATCTATTTACGACAGTATAACCGGACGATTTATATGACATTATTCGTCCGGATATTTATTAATTGGCTGCACGAATTTTGCTGCACGAATAAAAATATAACACATATTGCATTCAATAGTTGATGGAAAAACATAATTTTTTGTAGGAATATTTTGTTTGTACATCCTCTCCGTTTTAAGCTATATGAATTCGAAAAAATAACTCAATGCAATTTTTTGTGAAAAACATTTTATTAACCCCGAAAAAATTGAGTTGCCATATTGTGGATTTTTCTGTACGCCCCACTAATACTGTTAGAGATTGTTTAAAATTGGCAACAAAATTGAAGTGGTCCGACCGTGCGAAAAAAATTAATTTTCATTTTTTTTTGCAGAAAATAGTCTTTGCGACGCGAATAAAAATATAACACATATAGCATTCAATAGTTGATAGAAAAACATAATTTTTTTGTATGAATATTTTTTTCGTACATCCTCTCCGTTTTAAGCTATATGGATTCGAAAAAATATATTTTGCTCCTTTGCTCCTTATTTCCTTAAAATATAACTCCTCAATTAACCGCCTAAAAAATCTAAAAAAAATCACAGAAACTACTTTAAAGTGGGACTAAACTGTGACGAGTTATGGGACGGATCTGAGAGGGTCGAAGAAAAACGTAGCGGAATTGACGAAGAATACCTCATGTATTAGATCTACTAGGCGAATAATGTATATAAACAGAATGATTCGTCGACACCACGCTTATGATTCTTATAGCGATCTTTATGTTGGAACGAGAGACAACAAAAATTATTTTACGCATGCCAAACTAGAGCGACCAGCAACCATCGTGCGAAACGTGCTTACCCCAAAAGCGCTGCCCGACGAAACTGCCATCTGAGAGCCAGATTTTTTTGGACGTGCGCACGACAAAACCGCGGAGGAACTACATCCCCAGTGGACACGGTAATGTTGCAGCAATGTGACGGCAATGTTACCGATTGTCACGGGTAATATTGCCTAGACCTTACATCCCGGGAAAAAAAATCATATATGATCTATAATCATATATGACTTGGTCATGCATGATCCTGAACGAAATTTGTCGCTATATGATCAGATATGATCGTATATGATGATATCTGATCATATATCATCATGTATGACTTGTCATACATGATCCTGAACGAAATTTATCTCTACATAATCATATACCGGGTGCCCCATTTTAATCTTACAGTTGATTTATTTCGAAAAATATTGCTCCAATCAAAAATTGAGTGCAATGAAACTTTTAGGGTTCAGAGGGGGACGTTTAAAATTATTTTTTGTTTTGGTCCAAAATTTAAAATGGTGGCGTCAAGATGGCTGACATGTTTTTTTGAATGGAAACATGATTTTTTTTTCACCAAAATTTTTTTCAGATTAAATCTAACATCTTTTGTAGTAACATTTTTTTGATACAGCCCATAATAGAGGGTGTCCCATTTTAATCTTACAGCTGAATTATCTTGAAAAATTCTGCTCCGATAAAAAATTGAGTGGGATGAAAATTTTAGGGTTCAGAAGGGGACGTTCAAAAAAATTTTTTGTTTTGGTCCAAAATTTAAAGGGGCGGTGTTAAGATGACCGAAAGGTTTTTCAAACAATGAAAACATGATTTTTTTTCACCAAAAAATGTGTTAAGTCAAAACTAACAACTTTTGTTGGAACATTTTTTTTATTCAGTCCATAAGAGATCACCATTTTTTACTATTTTAGTATTATCTGGGATAACCATGATGGTGGAATGGTGGAATGGTGAAATGGTGGAATCTTCGAACACCTTTAAGAAGATTTCAGAAAACACTCACGAGGAGGATTTAGAAGACCTCCTCGGCTTCGTCATTACGCTGCATAACGCTAAAATAGTCAAAAATGGTGATCTAGTCTAAAATATCCGGGCTATGAAAAAATATTCCTACAAAAGATGTTAGATTTGATCTGAAAAATTTTTTGGTAAAAAAAAATCATGTTTCCATTGGAAAAAACATGTCAGCCATCTTAACAGCGCCATTTGGAATTTTGGACCAAAACAAAAAAAAATTTTGAACGTCCCCCTCTGAACCCTAAAAGTTTCATCCCACTCAATTTTTTATCGGAGCAGTATTTTTCAAGATGATTCAGCTGTAAGATTAAGATGGGACACCCTCTATTATGGGCTGTATCAAAAAAATGTTCCACCAAAAGATGTTAGATTTAATCTGAAAAAAAATTTGGTGAAAAAAAAAATCATGTTTCCATTTTAAAAAAACATGTCAGCCATCTTAACGCCACCATTTTGAATTTTGGACCAAAACAAAAAAATTTTTTAAACGTCCCCCTCTGGACCCTAAAAGTTTCATCCCACTCAATTTTTGATCGGAGCAATATTTTTCGAAATAAATCAACTGTAAGATTGAAATGGGACACCCGGTATAGTAATATATAGCCATATATGATCATATGTAATCATATATGATTATATATACCCATATACTATTGCATATATTATATAGACAAGTCTGAAAATAAAATTAGATGAAATCAAATCGATTCTTCAACTTATAAAAGTTGGCGATTATGTCTGCGAGCGACCAAATACTCTTGGAAAGGTTTTCTGAGTATGTAGCGTACGTCGACTTTTGTTTGTATATTTGTATATATATATTACACACAAGCGTGGATATATATATATATATATTGTTACGTCCGGGGTTATTTAGCCACCTATTGTGGCAACCATTTTATTTTCTTCAACATATATTTTAAAAATCTTTAATAATTCAATTTGCCGTTAAATAAACAAATAATACAAAAGGGTGCTCTGAAGAGCACTTCTCGTTGCAAATCTCATGTGACCGGCTTATCAACGTGCGAGCAAGTAGCCGTTGAAGATCCCACGGTAGAATCGTCTGCGAATTTCGCTGACGAATGGGATCTCACGGTGACCGGCAAGATGCTGCACACCTCGAGGATGTGCAGCGCCCGGCGTAGTATTATCTTTTGTCGCGCCTTGATTTGCCGGAGTGCACAGCACCATTTTTTTCTACACAGAAATAGTCAGTTGCGTTCGAAGGTGCGACCTGAGCGGTCGCACCCGAAAAATTAAAAAGAGTTGTCTTCGGCGGTGCGACCTGAGTGGTCGCTCCCGCAAAAATTATGAAGATTTGTTTTCATAAGGGCGACCGGTACGGTCGACCCTCAAGAAGATTCGTTAACAAGATTTCAACTCCGTGGATCAACCCTTCAGGTCGACCACGTAAAACAAGTCTCAGCCTATGAACAAACGTAAATTCAGGACAATTTATTAAGTAACCTCGGCCAGCGTAGTCGAGTCCGGTTCAGTTACAATGTTGTTGGTTCGCAAACCAAACGATCGGTCCACACGTGCGTGTAGAATGGACCTCTGTCCTCGCGTTGATCACGTTCAATTGCACCTCTGATCCAACCACACAGGTACATCCTGTCTACCTTCGACACGTTTTCTTACGCGGCATCGTTAGTGCGTGCCCAAGTTCGATCGAGTCGTTTTAGGAGTGCGCGAGTAATTTCCGAATTCGCGACAACTTAGTGCGAGGCGTATCGCGATTAAGCACGCCTCCATCGCGAACTGTAAACCAAAAATAACGAACCGTGCCAAAGTTCAACGAAAAGAATTCGAACATTGTAAAACGAAAATTGTGAACTTTAAATCTTCGTGAAACCCATCGACTAAATTAGACGGTGGCATTTTTAATAAATTTAGTTTGTTGAGTTTAAGCGGTGTACCTCAGCGAATTATTCATTCTACCAACACAACCCGCTACGCCCATGGCAACGCCATTGCCAATTATTACATCGACTCTAAATCATATAAAATGCACAAACATTTCACCAATCCCACTCTCCTGCTCCGATCCCTGATGGGCGCATTCCCGTCTAAACAACAGGAGCACAACAACTACTCTGTTCTACGCTCACGGTAAGTGTTCGTGCGACAACGACAATAAGTGTCAATAATAAATAATAATACCGGGACGTAACAATATATATATATATATATATAGGACATTTCACCAATTCTTGACTAAAGTTGTGCCGGGGAGTCTGAATTCTGGATAACAACATTTTTTATTGAAAAGTACATTACAAAGAGAGCTTTCATGATTTTTTTCCATTTTTTTCGCCCAACCCTTTCGAAGATACAGTAGATCGAAAATTGCAAGATTTGCAATCATTGACTTTAGATATTGAAAATATCAATCCCTTGTAAAATTTCTAAAAATATATTAGATACTGGTTTTTGTGTAGAAAAAGCTCAGCTTTCTGAAAAAAATATTTTCAATTCACTCCAGTATCAGGAAAACCTCAAAAAATGAGGTCAAAAAGTAAAATACGCTTTTTCGACCAATGTATCATTTTTAATATTTTTTTAAATATTTTTTTCGAAAAGCTGAGACTTTTTTACATGGGAAAGGTATGTTTTGATTTTGGGAATATTTAAAAATAAACCATAGCAAAATAAAGTTGAAACTTTTGTGATGAATTGCCGATAAGTATTGTGCTGCCGTCACAGTCGATACACGAACTATCGAATCAAGTTTGAAAATTTCTGTACATAGCATTATATTCAGCGATTATGGAGTGAATATACATGTTCAAAGTGTGAAGTGGGTAAGAAATTAAAATTATTATACAGAAGCAATATGACAAGGATCAAATCTTTATTATTTGTACTCTTCTTGTCACTGTTCCCTAGCAGATTCGTCGACCCAAAATTTAGGGTCGTAAACAGTTTCGGTCGAAAGTGGTCGTTTTGTCGACCGTAATTTTGTGGTCGTATGAAGGATCGTCGCAGTCCGCTCGTGGGTCGTTACGACTGAGAATTATTAGTCGTAACGACCCATTCCGAGGGCCAGTTGGCTGGTCGTTACGACTGAGAATTATTAGTCGTAACGACCCATTCCGGGGGCCAGTTGGCCGGTCGTTACGACTGAGAATTATTAATCGTAACGACCCATTCCGGGGGCCAGTTGGCTGGTCGTTACGACTGAGAATTATTAGTCGTAACGACCCATTGCGGGGCCCTTTGCTGGTCGTTACGACCCGACATCCTTAGTCGAATATTTGTTTCCCAACGCAAATTAATACAAAAATTTGTATAGTTTATTCCAAAATAGCACCCATGCAATCGGAACTAATAAAATTGTACGCCCGAGATATCCACATTAGGAATATTCGCAAGGGTCAGCTCGACCGAAAGTGCCATGGAAGAGCTTCGCCCTGGAGGAACCGCCTTAATCATCACGGGAACCTCTGCGCTAGGTAAGTACTTGACTTGACACGCTGGCTGTTCGGTATATAACACCGTCATATGCCTATTTCGTTTGGGCACAGATTTTCGAGCGCATGCGACGCATAGTGGTGGACGCGTCAACTACAGTTGACGCGTCCACCACATTGACTACGACCGAAAAATTCTGGTCAACAAATCTGCTAGGTAGCGCTAGTTGACGCGTCCACCACTACGCGTCGCATGCGCTCAAAACTCTGTGTCCAAACGAAATAGGCATATGACGGTGTTATATACCGGACAGCCTGCGTGCCAAGCCAAGTACTTACCTAGCGCGGAGGTTACCGTGATGATTAAGGCGGTTTCTCCAGGGCGAAGCTCTTCCATTGCACTTTCGGTCGAGCTGAGCCTTGCGAATATCCCTAAGTATTGTGGATATCTCGGGCGTACAATTTTATTAGTTCCGATTGCATGGGTGCGATTTCAGAATAAACTATACAAATTTTTGTATTAAGTTGCGCCGAGAAAAAAATATTCAACGAAGGATTTCGGGTCGTAACGACCAGCAAACGGGCCCCGAAATAGGTCGTCACGACTAATAATTCTCAGTCGTAACGACCAGCCAACTGGCCCCCGGAATGGGTCGTTACGATTAATAATTCTCAGTCGTAACGACCAGCCACCTGGCCCCCGGAATGGGTCGTTACGACTAATAATTCTCAGTCGTAACGACCAGCAAACGGACCCAGGAACGGGTCGTTACGACTAATAATTCTCAGTCGTAACGACCAGCAAACGGACCCAGGAACGGGTTGTGACGACTAATAATTTTTGGTCGTAACGACCCACAAGCAAAATGCGATGCTTTTTCTGACGACCACAAAAGTACGGTCGACAAAACGACCATTTTCGACCGTATGTACGGTCGTCGAATCCGCTAGGGTTGACAGAGAAACATTTCTTACAATAGAGAACTTGCATGTTTTTTTTTTTAAATTTTATTCGAAAGTAGGATAAAAAATAATGTATTTCCCAAGACAGTTTTTTTTTAAGGAATATTGACGCTGCAAAAAAATATTCTTTGACTCTAATTTTCTCGAAAAATTTGAATTGGCAACCATATTGTTGTACCCAACTATCAGCGCCGCCAGTGTCGTGTCCGGGAACCACGTCTCATTGTAAACAGTTTCTGCTCTCGGTGACGCAAAAATCTAACCTATAACTTACGTATAACCTACAGTATAATATTCTTCAATATTATTATTTACGTCAAAAGTATCACAGAAAAACTATAAATTGACAAAGCAATTATGGATTCATTCACCCCGCAACCAAACTTGGATTGGTTCATGTCTTGTTTTGTACCATCGTGCAAAAACACAACAAGTACTACACCAGAAAAGATATTTGTCCATGTGCCAAATAATCCAGTGAAAAGAAAGGTTTGGTGCGCGGCTGTTGGTTTTGAGAAAAAAAAAAAAAATAAATAGTTATTGTTGCGAAGATCATCTTGAGGTAAGTCCTTTCTTATACATTTAAAGAGAAAATAATATCAGAGCAGCGTTGCAAAAATATTCTTTACAGCTCGAAACTGATTTGAAAAACTACGATGAATATAAACGGTTTCGAGCTGTAAAGAATAATATTTTTGCAACGCTGCTCTGGTATTATTTTCTCTTTAAATGTATAAGAAAGGACTTACCTCGAGATGATCTTCGCAACAATAACTATTTATTTTTATTTTTTTATTTTTCTCAAAACCAACAGCCGCGCACCAAACCTTTCTTTTCACTGGATTATTTGGCACATGGACAAATATCTTTTCTGGTGTAGTACTTGTTGTGTTTTTGCACGATGGTACAAAACAAGACATGAACCAATCCAAGTTTGGTTGCGGGGTGAATGAATCCATAATTGCTTTGACAATTTATATTTTTTCTGTGATACTTTTGACGTAAATAATAATATTGAAGAATATTATACTGTAGGTTATACGTGAGTTATAGGTTAGACTTTTGCGTCACCGAGAGCAGAAACTGTTTACAATGAGACGTGGTTCCCGGACACGACACTGGCGGCGCTGATAGTTGGGTACAACAATATGGTTGCCAATTCAAATTTTTCGAGAAAAATTAGAGTCAAAGAATATTTTTTTGCAGCGTCAATATTCCTTTAAAAAAAACTGTCTTGGGAAATACATTATTTTTTATCCTACTTTCGAGTCCCATAGATTAAAATACAGATTTCAGATGCATGCAAGTTCTCCATAGCAGAACTTTTATCAGCCTTGGCATTGTATGACAGGGCACGCGAGTCATTGAAAAATATTGATTTCACTTTCATTTCAAATGAGAAACACGAAGTACGCGCAGCACAGCTAAAGTCCAGATTTGCTAATGCTGTGGCTGTAAAAAAAGACGCAATCTATGCATTGTATTATCCCTGATGCCGAGAATCATGGTTCTGCTATTGTAAGAAATGTTTCTCTGTCAACAATGACAAGAAGAATACAAATAATAAAGATTTGATCCTTGTCATATCGCTTTTGTATAATAATTTTAATTTCTTACCCACTTCACACTTTGAACATATATATTCACTACATAATCGCTGAATATAATGCTATGTACAGAAATTCTCAACCTTGATTCGATAGTTCGTGTATCGACCGTGACGGCAGCACAATACTTTATCGACAATTCATCACAAAAGTTTCAACTTTATTTTGCTATGGTTTATTTTTGAATATTCCCAAAATCAAAACATACCTTCCCCATGTAAAAAAGTCTCAGCTTTTCGAAAAAAATATTTTAAAAAATATCAAAAATGATACATTGGTCGAAAAAGCGTATTTTACTATTTGACCTCATTTTTCGGGGTTTTCCTGATACTGGAGGAAATTGAAAATATTTTTTTCAGAAAGCTGAGCTTTTTTTACACAAAAACCAATATTTAATATATTTTTAGAAATTTTACAAGGGATTGATGTTTTTAATATCTAAAGTCAATAATTGCAAATCTTGCAATTTTCGATCTACTGTATCTTCAAAAGGGTTGGACGAAAAAAATTGAAAAAAATCATGGAAGCGCTCTTTGTTATGTACTTTTCAATAAAAATTTCTGTTACCCAGAATTCAGACCCCCCGGCACAACTTTAGTCAACAATTGGTGGAATGACCCATATATATACACACGATGCAAATGTACAAATACTTCGTTTATAATATAATACAAGTGTAAAATATTATTATTATAATTATACGTAGAAGGACAATATATGCTGGTAAATAAATATAATATCCAAAAAAATATATATGATGGTTGTTTTGTGAATAATTACGATTACATATATGATTATATATGATTATATATAATCATTCATGATGTCATGTTAAAGCATATATAATTAGATATGATTATATACAACCATTTTTTCCCGGCATACATGATCATACATGGGCATATACGATCATTCATGATGTCATATTAAGGCATATATAATCATCTATGATTCATATATGATTTTTTCCCCGGGATTTTACTTACATGGGAGGTGATGTCCTCCGATTTCGATGAAATTTGAATATGCTATTCTGCACCCTGTTGAAAAAGACCGATATAAACCGATAGAATTGTATAAATCCTAATTAATCTCTATTGGAATTTCGTTTGCATTTGTCCCTGATTCTAACAGATTCTAACAATTCTGTTGGTCTTTTTCAACAGGGTATCAAAATCTGAAGGACACGTATTTTTTTATCGGCGGAAATACGATTCTAGGGGGTGAAATTACCCCTTAACGTTGGGACGTCTGAGGCATACTTTTCAGGTTTCACCTATTTCCACTTGAGATAATTGAATGCACCCAAATAGATCATTCATCATTTATCATGAAGGTAATTTATCCATTTGTCGCCCGGGATCGAACCCAGGCGACACCGCTGAAAAAATATGCTGGATTTTTTCGTGTTTTCACCTGTAGTCCCGGTGGATCGGGAGCCCACCTTAAATAATCCCTTATAAAAAAATACGTGTCCGTCAAATTTTGATACCCTGTTGAAAAAGACCGACAGAATTGTTAGAATCTATTAGAATCAGGGACAAATGCACACGAAATTGCAATAGAGATTAATTAGAATTTATAGAATTCTATCGGTTTATATCGGTCTTTTTCAACAGGGTGTAGAATTGCATATTCAAATTTCATCGAAATCGGAGGACATCACCTCCCATGTAAGTAACATGTGAGGTCTAGGCAATATTACCCGTGACAATCGGTAACATTGGGATTCTTGGGATTCTTATCGCTCAGATGGTGGTCCACTTCGCAACTGGCCCACTGGATTGCAATGGAGGAGGTAACTACCTAACCGACCAACAGTAGTCGTGCTAGAGCGTGCTCGCATTGCTACCAAACGACATTTATTTCAAACTCGATTTTTCTCTCCGTGTAGTATCGTTCAATGCGTACGATTTTTCTCCTAATTTTTTCCACATACAAAATCTTGGGTACACTGAAAAAAAAAGAATAGATGCAGTGAGCTTATTCCGCTCAGTCTCCTCACGTACTAGACGGTTTTCGTCCTTATCTAGTAGGATTGTGGGCCGAATCATCGTGCATAAAAGCAGCAATTATCTATTAGTAAGCTGGCGAACGATATGTTGGTGGTAAGAAGACTAGAAATATTCTGGGTCGGGGGTCATCCGGCATGATCATGAAACATATGCAAACCGCTGGCATAGGCGTAAGAGCAAAGGGGTGTGCTGTAATGACAAAATGGACACATACCGCGGTTATCTAATGCAGCCTTGCTGTGAATCATCATAATTTGACATTCACAGTAATACCGATAAAGAGAGGGATTCTCTGCCGACTGTTATCAAACAGAGAGTCACTGCCGCAATCCTTTTTTTTCAGTGCCCAGATAGACAAACGTGTTGTAGAAAATCGTATGACAGCACAGTAACGCAATTCTGAATTAAGCAGCATATTGCCACGCGCCGTCAGATTTGCGTTATAACTATGTTAAGATCTAACGTTAGAATGCAGCAAAGTAACAGCACGCTGTGCTGCGTATTTACGTCTTAATTGCAGCACGTTGTGGCTGCGTATTTGCGTCTTAATTGCAGCACGTTGTGGCTGCGTATTTGCGTCTTAATTGCAGCACATCGTGCGGTTTATGATGTAGTTCAGCTAGCCGTCACAAGGTGTCACACATCCCTCGCTATTGTTCTCACATTCGATGAAGCCACGCCAAGGGAATTTAAGTAAGTCCGATTAATATTTAAAAAAATTCAGCTTGATGCAATATGACACGGCACATTTACGCCACGACGTGCTGCGAAAACGCTGCTAATACGCAGCACAACGTGACGCCAATATAACGTCAAAACAAGGTTTCAATCACAGTGAACTATGTGAATATGTTGCAAATGTGCAGCACGCCATGCTGCAAATACGCTGCAAATGTGCAGCACGCCGTGTTGCAAATATGCTGTAAATGTGCAGCACGCTGGGTTGCAAATATGCTGCAAATGAGCAGCATGCCATGTTGCAAGTATGCTACAAATGTGCAGCTGCATATTCGCAGCATTATCGTAACATTATTACGTAATCTCACGTCGTTAGAATGGAGCTTAATGCGGACGTGGAAAGCTGTTTACTGACGCCACGGCTTTCTCTTGAGTGACGTAATGTTGCCGACAATATGACGCAAAATGTGTATCTGGATGTAGGTTACCAACTGTATCAGTGAAGGTTTTCTGCAGTCTCCTTTGACCCTTGTCAGAATTGCGATACAGAATGGAAAGGGGCAAGGTGCAGGCTGCAGTCTCCGGTCTTACTAGGGAAAGAGGGGTGGAGGGGGGATTCGTAAAAAACTTTGCTCTACGCTGGTATCCATTTGAGTGCCTTCGATTATCTCAAGTAGAATTAGGTGAAACCTGAAGAGTACCCCTCGGAGGTCCCAACTTTAGGGGGTAATTTCACCCCCTAGAAACGTTTTTCCGCCGATAAAAAATACGTGTCTCTTAGACCCCAAAAACACCAAAAATGGTGTACAAAAATTGGAGACAAGTACATTTACGAAAGTATCTCTAATTCAGTCTTTTCACAAAAAGTTGTGAAATAAATAGACATGAAACTCACAACACGCATTGCCAAACACATGTACTTTCCAAATGTAACGTTAAAGAAGTTCATCTGGTACACGATTTACAATACAGATGTTAATGAAAAAATCAGAATATAGTTATTAATATCTAAAAAGTCATCTGTTAAAATGTCAAGACCTGAGGGTACGTTGTTCGTGAGAAATAAATAAAAATGTAAATCCTAAATAACATGGGCTCTTATGGGATACCGTCTATAAATATTAAATGCACAATCATTACAATACAGATTTTGACGAAAATTTAAGAATTAATGAAAAATTATCTAAGGAACAATTTTAGAGCTTCATAAAATCGATTAGGTACTTGCGAGATTCATAATAAATTAATTAGTCTCGAAAATGCTGATTATTTTGAGATTAAGCATTGTCAATGACTACGCTAGTCACCACTTGTTTTGAGGTTAAGCATTGACATTTTTCTTTTGACTCACTCGGTACCAGATGAACCTCCTTAACTGTGTTATCATGATTTTTAGGGGTGGAGTCAAAATAAAAAAATTCGAAAAAATCTTGACGGTAAAAATTTAAGAAATAGTAAAGTCAAGTGAAAATTATTGTCAAAGGGAAATTATCAATGAAAAAAATAATCAAAAAAATAAAAAGTACTTGGCCAGTTCGTTTTTAACGGATGATCAGTCTCAAAACGGGTTTTTAGTTAACAGGTGAAAACCAAGTATGCCCAGTGAAAAAACTCGCCAAGTACTTTTTATTTTTTTGATTATTTTTTTCATTGATAATTTCCCTTTGTTAACAATTTTCACTTGATTTCACTATTACTTAAATTTTTACCGTCAAGATTTTTTCGAATTTTTTTATTTTGACTACCCCTAAAAATCATGATTACACAGTTGACGTTACATTTGGAAACTACATGTGCTTGGCAATGCGTGTTGTGAGTTTCATGTCTATTTATTTCACAACTTTTTGTAAGAAGACTGAATTAGAGATACTTTCGTAAATGTACTTGTCTCCAATTTTTGTACACCATTTTTGGTGTTTTTGGGGGTGATTTGTCGACTTTTTGCAAAGTGTTTCCATTCGGTTTTTCAACTATACATAATTCATTATTCTATTTGATTATATAATTTAATATTATTTATAATTTCATGTAATTATGTTATTTTTATATACTTAGTTCATAATTTTGCTTGTCCGATGGACTGCAAAAATTATATTTTAGACACGAAATCATTCATCGATGAGCGAACGAATCATAAATCTCAATATAGATTGAATTTTGTCATTGTGCAGTGAATAAAATGCTATTTATATTAGGGTTCATTATTATTTTTCTTCACCTAACTCCACAAATCATATTTTGGATACAAAAACTCCCATCGATGAGTTAAAAAATCATAAACCTCATTATTGATAAAATTTTTACCAGTGCGCAGCAAACGAAATACTATGAAATCTGAGATTCTTGGTTTTCTCATCAATTACCATGAATGATAATAAATCATATACCTCATAACCGATAGTCCTTACCTAATCCTAACCTTAATTCCCGCTATATTATTTATTGGTTTTAAGAGAAAAAAAACCAAAAAACCAAAAACCACTTTGGCGTTTCGCGGCCAGCCTGTTTTCTGGAGCTAGTATCCATCCGCAATAATCCACAAAGATGTATATAATATAATATTATTTATAATTTCATTTAAATATATAATTTTCATATAATTATAATAATTTGTTTGTCCAATAGAATACACAATTTATATTTGAAACAAAAACGTCCATCGATGAGAGAGAAAATCATAAACGTCAATATGAATAGAATTTCCTTCATTATGTAGTGGACAAAATGGTATTAATACTGAGGTTCATAACTTTTTTTCTTCAACTAACACCACAAATTAAATCATGTATACAAAATCTACCAACGATGAATAAAAAAATCATAAGACTCATTATGAATAGAATTCGGACCGGTGCGCAGCAAACAAAATATTATAAATACTTAGATTGATATTAATAGTATCAAGTATGGTATTAAACTGTATGATATAAAATTTTTTCGACAGATCATAATGAATTCTAAATACATTTTTTGACAGATCACAATAAATTCTAAATAAATCTTTCTGAAAAAACGACGAACATGTTATATTAATAAAAAATTGAAAGTCTCCGGAAGTCCTTGGCAAACAATTCTTAGACCGCCTTCCATAATTTAGAAGAATTATTTACCAAGAATTGGCAAACCCTTTTAATTTTGCGTTGAGTGAATAAATTTATAATTTTTTTTGTTCAAGGGAACATTCGAATCTTCAAGTACATATAAATTATTATATTCTGGCAGCACAAATCACGACACTAATTTTTTCTATACAAACTGTAAATATGGTTTTTGAATTTTTATTGAGCACATATTATTTTTATTTTTTTTAAGGTTTTCAAATATTCAAGATGAATTCAAACGTGATATATACATATGAACTCGATGCACGTTTTGTAACCAAATCATTTCTATTTACAATGAGTGTTCCCGGGAAAAAAAATCATATATGATCATATGTAATCATATATGATCATATATGAATCATATATGATTATATATGCCTTAATATGACATCATGAATGATCGTATATGCCCATGCATGATCATATATAATCATATATAATCATATATGTAATCGTAATTATTCACAAAATAACCATCATATATATTTTGTTGGATATTATATTTATTTACCAGCATATATTGTACTTTTACGTATAATTATAATAATAATATTTTACACTTGTATTATATTATAAACGAAGTATTTGTACATTTGCATCGTCTGTATATATATATATATATCCACGCTTGTGTGTAATATATAAATACAAATATACAAACAAAAGTCGACGTACGCCACATACTCAGGAAACCTTTCCAAAAGTATTTGGTCGCTCGCAGACATAATCGCAAACTTTTATAAGTTGAAGAATCGATTTGATTTCATCTATAATTTTATTTTCAGACTTGTCTATATAATATATGCAATAGTATATGGGTATATATAATCATATATGATTACATATGATCATATATGGCTATATATTACTATATATGATCATATAGACAAATTTCGTTCAGGATCATGCATGACCAAGTCATATATGATTATATATGATCATATATGATTTTTTTTCCCGGGTTGTCAAACCACCGTTGAATTTAAAGTATTTTTTTAAATAATGTATGAAAATAAACTAAAGCAAATGCGACGATATATATATGTATATATACTATAATAGCTATATATAAATTAACTCGAAGCACGTTTTATAAACAAAAAAATAAAATCGACACTGCAATTAGTAAATGAGGCAATCCACGCCATTTCGCTCGGCCGTGACCCTGACCATTTTTAAGTTTTTTCATTTTTTTAATAAAATAGTATACAATGCAAGGAGTATTTTGACCAATTTTCAAATTTTTATCGCATGTATTTCAGAAGTTACAATTTTCCAAAAAATCTGGATTTCAGAAATTTCGGAACCGTTTTAACGCCGATATCTCTTAAATTAATCGATATATCGACAAATGTTACGAGATCGATTTTTTTCATATTAGTTCACAGTTTCATAAAAAAAAGGGAAAAAAAATTTAAATCATCGTTGTCAACAATTTTTCAGCGTGTAAAGTGAAAAATATTTTTTTCAAAGATGATTGCCATTTTTTATTTTTTTCAAAAAATTCTCTAAAATAATATAATGAATTATATGAATTTTAACACTAGTCCCATCGTGGACCCATTTTTCCTTCTATTAAAAAATAATAAATTCAATTTTTTTCACGAAAATTTTTAGCGTTTCGTGTGAATTACTATAATAATTTTTATTATTAATAATACTCGTAAGTAATAATGATTGTATATTGTAAGTATGTACCCACACAGCAATATGACGTCTGAAAGAATCGCTGTAGATTTCTTGTGTAAGATTTGGACATCCGAATACATTTTCCGAAAGACATCTTAATGAGTTCCGAAAGTAGTCAAATGCGCCACTTTGAGGGATGATTTTGATATCTGTGAAAAGTTGTCTTGAAGATAACTTTTTCAGACTTCTCAAAAAAGATATCGTAAAGACTACTATTTCGAGATTTCTTCACAAGACATCGTCAAGATAACTTTAAGGGTTCCTTTAAAATTATCAAAAATTAATTTTTTTCTTATTTCTATCGTTTGCAAAATTTTTTAATACGTATTTTTATTTATTTACATGGTTACTGGACCGACTGTATTAAAAAAAAATTCGAAAAAAACTCGATTTCATCATTTCAATTTCATCTGCCTCTACGGGGATTCGAACCTGCGACCTGCCTATCTATCCTACTTGCGAACCTATCACGCTACCTATTACGCTACCGACTACTTATGAATTCTCTTTACTTATATGATATATCAGTGGTGAAATCCCAGAATTTAAACGGTTCCGATATGTATCCGAACAAATATTATCACGTAGTTCATCTGAATATGCGATTTCTAATAACTTTTTTATATTCATTCCCTCCCCCGCCTTTCCGCTCTCGTGAGTGTGAGAGAGATAGAGCTAAAACCTTTAACACATTTTTCGCGGAGATGACTTGATGGAATAAAAAAAGAATATAGTGGGGCCATGACCTGTACACATTAATTACGCAGGCGACCCCACTAATCTTTTTTCATTTCATCAAGCCATCTCCGAGAAAAATGCCTCAAGAAATGTTTGAGGTTATGTTGACCTTTTTACACTCTTCTTAAGTAATTCTTATTTCAGACTTCTTCGGACTAACGTCTGCGAGATATCATACGTGTTGCTCTAGAAGTAGTCTTAAAAAAGAATTCGCGAGGAAGTATTTCTGGCTTTGTATTGAATGGCTTTTACGGAATATCTTGAAGATATCTTCTAAGGATATCTGACAGTTGATTTCATTTCGAAGATCTATTAAGTTATTGTTATTTCAGACTTCTTCAGACTAACGTCTGCGAGATATCATACGTGTTGCTCTGTAAGTAGTCTTAAAAAAGAGTTCGCGAGGAAGTATTTCTGACTTTTGTGCTGAGTGGGTATATTGTATTGTAAGTAATAGCGACCGGTATAAACGGGTGAAAACCATAACAAGTACCCAAAAATTGCACTGTGTCGTGCCTGATAATAATGGTACCTTAAGAGTAAGAGATCTTTCAAAATCTGATCAGTCTCGATTGTGTAAACTTTTGAAACGAGTGAGAGAATAAATATCTATAACTCCCAAGATAAAAAAATATGCAAGTGATTCATTCATATATTCTCCTGTAATGCATACGTTTCTGCTATAGGAAAATAATGAAAAAATAATTCTTCAACATATTAGATCGGGCTGCTAATTGTAACATTATCACTACAATTACTAATGGTAAATAAGTACAATAACTATTACTCATGTGTATTATTAGTAATCAAAATTATTATAGTAATTTATACGAAACACTCAAAATTTTCGTGAAAAAAATTGAATTTATTCTTTAAAAAATAGAAGAAAAAATGGGCCCACGATGGGAATAGCGTTAAATTTGATATAATTCATCATATTATTTTAGAGAATTAAAAAAAAAAAAAAAATGGCAATCATCTTTAAAAAAAATAATTTCCACTTTACACGCTGAAAAAATATTGATAACGATGATTTAAAATTTTTTCCCCTTTTTTTATGAAAGTGTGAACTAATATGAAAAAAAATCGATCTACAAACATTTTTCGATATATCGATTAATCGAAGAGATATCGGCGTTAGAACGTTTCCGAAATTTCTGAAATCCAAATTTTTCGAAAAATTGTAACTTCTGAAATACATGCGATAAAAATTTAAAAATTGGTAAAAATACTCCTTGCATAGTATACTATTTTATAAGAAAAAATGGAAAAAATCAAAAATGGTCAGGTTCAGAGCGAGCGAAATGGCGTGGATTGCCTCAAATATAAAGTTGCTCGGGAAGACAGCTGCATCGATATTTATTTTTTAGGTTATACATGATGGGCGGTACGTAGGTTTCTGCATTCATCGTTTTGGTTGTTTGATCCGCTGTTAGATGGTGCGAAGATATATTTCTGTGTGGTTCGCTTTATCGTCCCACCACGAGCCAATCACTGAGCACAGAAATTGTATCAGCGATTGGGATTGGCTCGTGTAGTGGGAATTCGTTCTGCGAAAAATCGAGGAAGGAGAAAAACCATGATCGTCGTAATATTCGTAAAATAACAATATAAATTCGATATTTTCCATATGCAAACACCTGTAGCATTCATTTGGATGTCAACGGAAAGAGAAAAAAATAACGAATAATACGTGTATTTTTTAAATTTTCTACACCGAATATTTCAAGTATAATCGAAAAAATCTATTTTTTAAGGATGTATGAGCGCTACGTGGTAGTCAATACACATGATCTCATTGAAATTTCGCAGAAAGAAAACAGTAGGTAGTAATATTTAGCAAAATATTAGTGAAAAGTACATAGATGATTTTCAGAGGGCATCCCTAGCAGATTCGTCGACCCGAAATTTAGGGTCGTAAACAGTTTCGGTCAAAAGTGGTCGTTTTGTCGACCGTAATTTTTTGGTCGTATGAAGGATCATCGCAGTCCGCTCGTGGGTCGTTGGGACTGAGAATGATTAGTCGTAACGACCCATTCCGAGGGCCAGTTGGCTGGTCGTTACGACTGAGAATTATTAGTCGTAACGACCCATTCCGGGGGCCAGTTGGCTGGTCGTTACGACTGAGAATTATTAATCGTAACGACCCATTCCGGGGGCCAGTTGGCTGGTCGTTACGACTGAGAATTATTAGTCGTAACGACCCATTCCGGGGCCCTTTGCTGGTCGTTACGACCCGACATCCTTAGTCGAATATTTTTTTCCCAGCGCAAATTAATACAAAAATTTGTATAGTTTATTCCAAAATAGCACCCATGCAATTGGAACTAATAAAATTGTACGCCCGAGATATCCACATTAGGAATATTCGCAAGGGTCATCTCGACCGAAAGTGCCATGGAAGAGCTTCGCCCTGGAGGAACCGCCTTAATCATCACGGGAACCTCTGCGCTAGGTAAGTACTTGACTTGACACGCTGGCTGTTCGGTATATAACACCGTCATATGCCTATTTCGTTTGGGCACAGAGTTTCGAGCGCATGCGACGCATAGTGGTGGACGCGTCCACCACATTGACTACGACCGAAAAATTCTGGTCAACAAATCTGCTAGGTAGCGCTAGTTGACGCGTCCACCACTACGCGTCGCATGCGCTCAAAACTCTGTGCCCAAACGAAATAGGCATATGACGGTGTTATATACCGGACAGCCTGCGTGCCAAGCCAAGTACTTACCTAGCGCAGAGGTTACCGTGATGATTATGGCGGTTTCTTCAGGGCGAAGCTCTTCCATTGCACTTTCGGTCGAGCTGACCCTTGCGAATATCCCTAAGTATTGTGGATATCTCGGGAGTACAATTTTATTAGTTCCGATTGCATGGGTGCGATTTCAGAATAAACTATACAAATTTTTGTATTAATTTGCGGTGAGAAAAAAATATTCGACTACAGATTTCGGGTCGTAACGACCAGCCAACTGGCCCCCGGAATGGGTCGTTACGACTAATAATTCTCAGTCGTAACGACCAGCCAACTGGCCCCCGGAATGGGTCGTTACGACTAATAATTCTCAGTTGTAACGACCAGCAAACAGACCCAGGAACGGGTTGTTACGACTAATAATTTTTGGTCGTAACGACCCACAAGCAAAATGCGATGCTTTTTCTGACGACCACAAAAGTACGATCGACAAAACGACCATTTTCGACCGTATGTACGGTCGTCGAATCCGCTAGGGATATAATATTAAATTAATTGCGTTTTAAGAATTATTTCATTCCGAGTAACTGACTGACTCTGGTGGTGTATCGTATGCTCCCCAGCTTTAACCTCCAAATAAAATTGGAGAAGGCCGTGTTTAGCTTGATATATCTAATTCGAATGTTCGTTGATCCCCGGTTTTCAAAGTATCATCATAATCCCTGACATTTAGTGGATGTACTCGATGTTTTTCATCTACGGTATCTAATATAGAAACGGTCGAACTGTGGAAAACAAAAAGTTGCAAAGTCAACCTTGCCGTAAGCTCTGTGTATAACCATGAATAATGCTACATTTTCAATTAATAATATCTTGCTTAAATAGTCATTAAGGGGCCTTGAAATTTTTGAAGTACTGAATATTGAACCTTGACAATATCATATTAAAAAATCAGCGTTTAATCTAATACTAACCCTAGCGCCCATACATCCTTAATATAGATACTAGCTCACGCGCGCGACAAGCTTTCAGGATACTCGTGCAAAAAAATACAACAAGAGAAAAATATGTCTCAATGATTAGCCGAGAGAAATTTTGACCCCTATGTGTATATGAATGCATATAAGTACATAATATAATATTATAGAGAGAAATTTCCACATTAATTTTATGGTTTTTGCTCGAGTAATAACTCGCTATAGATCGCGTTAACCACCCTCTTGATTTTGTCAGTGGTCAATACCATCTAGCGAGTTATGGACGCAACATTAACTATATAATTGTTCCTGAAGCGGTGTCAGGAAAGATAAAAAACACAATACAAACGTTACCGAGCAACATTTTTTTCGTTTATACATCTGAAAAGCATTTTGGTATTATTATGCAAATGACACGCCTTTTCTGCTTATTGCGCTGCTCAGTAACGTCGTTGATTTTCAATATTTCTCGTTAAGCGAATACGATGAAATTTTTCCTCTTCCTCTAGAAAACTATGTATTTTTCGTTGTCTCATTTCGAACTTCGGAAAAAAACAGATTTATAGAACAAAAATAAATCATTTCGCGCTTGATTGAAGTATCTCCATAGATTATTATTGGAATTTTACCACAATAAATGTTTTTCCAATGATCTGTAGTTGTGAATTTGGGAAGGGAAAGAAAGTATAAATTATATACACAGAAGTACCCGTCTATATTGAACAAGAAATACCACACGAGCTTCTTATTAAAGTATATAATTATAAATGTCTATTTGACTGTACTTGACTGTGCAGTTTGAGAGGCAAACTGTATTGTGCTATTATACGAGATCGTCGATACACTAGAGAGATTCTAAAGTTCTTTTTGCTCGTGTTAGCGGTTCGACGATCTCCGATGAACTGGGGCGACGCTAATCACTCGGCAAAACTCGAGCGATGTCGACGACTCTCGCGCTTCGCGAATATTCGATTATATTCGGCGTTCTCGCTCGTTTCGCGATGTCATTATCATTATTGAGTGGATCCGTGAGAACATTTCTCAACACTTCCACCATTTGAGCAGGATCCAATCTCCTTCATCCCGATAATTTCTCGCAGCCGACTGAATCTGTTCCTCGGTAGGCCTTTTGTTAGGATATCAGCCTTTTGCTCCTCGGTGCGAGGATATTCGACGTTGAGCTCGTTTGCTCGGACCTTTTCCCTTGTGAAGTGGAAACGCACATCAATGTGCTTCGTTCGTTTGTGGAATTCCGGGTTTCGTATGAGTCGAATTGCACTTTGATTGTCCACGTATATAGTCGTTGGTCCTTCACACGGCCCCCGATTTCCATAAGTAGCCTGCGCAGCCACACCGCTTCTCGCGATGTAATAGATGCAGCGACATATTCTGCCTCAGTTGTGCTGAGTGTAACCAGGTTTTGTCGTTAGCTCGCCCATGTGACAGGACCTCCTGCCAGCTCAAAAATATAGCCTGTCGTCGATCGTCTCGCTTCGATGTCCCCTGCGAAGTCTGCGTCGGAATATCCA
This sequence comes from Alloplasta piceator, assembly GCA_946863875.1. Classification (NCBI taxonomy): domain Eukaryota; kingdom Metazoa; phylum Arthropoda; class Insecta; order Hymenoptera; family Ichneumonidae; genus Alloplasta; species Alloplasta piceator. The sequence goes on from OX333074.1 coordinate 34,845,507, forward strand.
TGAAGGACAAATTCGCTTCCACCGCCTTGGTACTCGATACCATATCCCATTGTTCCAGCGATGTACGAGATGATTTTCTTCATCGCACACCAGTGTTCCTCGCTGTGCTTTTCCAGAAATCTACTCATCAAGTTAACTGAAAATGATATGTCTGGGCGCGACACGATTGATAGGAACATCAGTGATCCGATTGCTTCTCGGTGTGGTACCCTCACGGTCAAATGCAACGGAAGCTCGTAGCGTCATCCTTGAAAGTCAATAGATAACGCGCACCACCGAGAGATTCCACTGTCATCGGGCCACACACATCTCTGTGTATAACCTCGCCCGGTTCTGTCTTTGCACGATCGCTCCCATTTGACATGAACCACAGAATTTTCCGGTATCGTTCGAAAGTTCGACACCTCTCACCAACTTGTCCTTCACGCGCGTTGACTTGGGCGTTGACATGTCCAAGTCTCTCATGCCACACTCCAAAATCTGCTTTCGCCACGTTTGCATCCTTGACAACTTTCACACGTTTTGATTTGAAAACCATCCTCTATATGTGGCTTTCTTGTTTCAAACCGAATCCCATGGTTGTTCCGTTTTTGTCGAGGCGAACACAATTTCCCAGAAAGAAAATTCCGAGTCCCTTCTTCGCGCACACCCCGACCGGAAACAAGTTTTTTGTCATTTCTGGAACAAAGAGAACATTCTCAATTCGCGACGGCCTCCACTCATCGTGCACGAACTTCTCGATCTCTACTGTCCCTTCCCCCACCATAGGACACTCTTTCCCGTCGCCGAGAGTCACTGTACCCCCGGTAGGTAATTCGCGATATTCTGTCAGCCATTCGCGACGGAAGGTAATGTGTCGCGATGCTCCGCTGTCGGTCAGCCGGCAATCGCTTTTGTTCGCGTTCAACAGGGCGCTCACGATCTCTTTCGGTAATTCACGCGTCTTGTTTTTACCGACACCCAATTTGTTTTTCCCGTTCGCGCTCTCAACAATAAACTTTGTCTTTGTTCGATCTTTTTGTCTTTTTCGCTTCACACGAACTTGATGTCTTATTTTTGTCCTTTTCTTTTCGCTTTTGCACCACTGCAAATGCTCCGGGAGTCTCGTCGTTCTCCACCAATCGAGCTTCCGCCTGCAAGAGCTTTTCCTCCAGATTTCCCATCGTGTGCATGTCCGGAGGCACTTTGTCCCGGTCTATCTTGAAATGGTAGTATTTCAGAGACAAACTCCCGAGTATTTTTGCCATCACGGCAGTTCCGTCCACCTTGACTCCTACATCAGCCAGCAGCTGCGCCACCATGTTCTTCACGGTCGTGACATGCTGCGTGATCGAGTCACCCGCGTTCATTTTGTACTCATAAAATCGCGATGATATAGTAGCAATTTATTTGACGCAGACTTTTGCTCGTGAACTGTCGAGAGCGTTCTCCACATTTCGTCCGAGGTCTCGCACGTGATCAACGGTCGCATTTGCTCGGGTTCAAGCACGGACCACGAAGGAATACTAAGGAGACGGAACTCCGTATCCAACAAGTGGCAGCAATTTCTGTACCATAATGAGGAGGCGATCCGCTGAAAGGAATGGATCAAAACGACTGGCTCATGCGCAGTATGCATTGCAGCAGTCCTTGTCTTTCTCACTTAAAATGCGAAAACATACGAAATACGAGTCAGTAACAATCTAACCAAGAATCTACCTTCCCGTATAATTTTTCGTATATCGTATATCCTCTCGATTTGTTTTCCACTCTAATTGATAGCGCGGATTTCGTCGTGATTATTATATTAACAGTGCACATACGTCATGTAAATATCGGTAAGTACAAAATGCAATATATTGGCAACAAATTTGGGTAAGTTTGTACACACAACCACGAAAGCTATAAAGAAACGAGCTTTTATGTGAACTAAAAGTATTTTTTGCTTATCGCCGGGTATACAAACCCGAGTATAGTGTACGCTTAAACTTTTCCCGTACTTGGTATATTTTTCTCGCCATATCGCGTGTAAAATTGTGTATTAAAAATTCTTGATTTTTTCAGCAATGGCTTGTGTACCTGGCTGCAGTACTAAATACAGGAACAGACAAAATAACCATCATACGTTATTTCAAGCTCCTTCTGTACGTATGACTAATATCTAATATCACTTGTTATGTTAAACTAATGTTAATTATGTAAATACTAATGAGTAATTTATTCTTGTATTTGTACAGGCAAAACAGTTGGCAGATTGGCAAGAAATATTACGCCATCCTCCAGATTTATTATCAAGGATGGACAAATACCATGCAAAGAGTGCACCCGTTCCTTGATCCTGGATCCGAGTAAGGAAATTCCAGAAAGCCACAAGCTAATTCAATTAAAATCTTATGGCTACATAAAACATCCGTCCGAGACATTGTTCACGCTAATGTCTCTTTTGGAATATTGTACTCTTCAAGCAATCAGAAAGAACGATTTAAACACGGAGACGCTATTTAACGTTACAAGTGCTCTTGAAGATTTACCGTCAACTCCGCTTGTTGGTTGCACCAAGCATGCTTCAAGATTAACCCACAGGATCATAACATTTTATGTAACCACAAGAATGTATTTCCTGTGCAAGCAAGAGAACAATAATGATTCCGTCGAAAAAGAAAGGACTCGAAGACAGAGAAAGTTATCGAAGCTGTCGTATGCTCCAGACAAACCGTGCACTTCTCGTGAAAATATAGTCTGCAGCGGTGTATCTGAAAATTATAAAGTGCTACATCCGCCAATTGCACCAAAGCCTGCTAGACAGTTAAATCGTAAGATTTTAGGAGATGTGACCAATCTCGCCATATAAAAAACCGTAAAGAAGGAGAGACATGTAATATAATGTAAGCATACTTCTAGGAAGTGTTTGTTAATTGTGTTAATTGTGTTTGTTTGTACAAAAATAAAACATTTAGAATTAAACAAGTATATTTGTTTCATTGATTAGATTACAAATTACCAGAAAATAAAGGTAGTACAGTTTGTAAAAATTTTGGGGAATCATTCCCAATTGGCACCAAAAAAATGTATACCGTGCTGGCCATAAATGCCTCTTTTAAGAGACAAGTTATCTGTCAAAATCTCTGTAAGAAATCAACAGGCATTTCTGGCTAGTAGTGTACATTATATGTTGCAGATGTATGTATAAGTACATTAATAGAAAAATTAAATATATACAATTATTATGTCAACGATTGTAACAATTGTTGAATATTTCCATCACTTCACACTGGCGTTTCATCAATGTTTTTCAGAAGAGCGATAAACTGCTTCATACTCTTAAGCGTTATAAATTGTGTAAATGGCAGAATTTTATTATCAAAATATATTTCAACGTGCATGCTTGGTAAGGCTGCAACTCTTTTTCTGACACTGCAATTGTTTTCAATCTTTTGCAGGCCTATGAAATCTTTATGTCCTTTCGTGTAACCCCACTGTGATGAAGGTACAATTGACGAGTTGAGTTTCCTCCTCAAATACTTGAAATCGACCTCCGGGCTACTCTTCTTTAATTCTCGATTCATGTCTGCAATATTAATCCACAATTATTTTAAGACTGTTAGATAATATTTTATTGTTGCATCTGATTCCCATACATTTCATCTTTTGCTATGGATTCACTCTTTCAAGAGCCCACGCTTCTATACATTCTACTTCCCTCTGGTTTATTTCACTAGTTACTTACTCATTTTTGGACTGCCCAGTCTATGACAGTTTATTTATGGAGCGTCAAAAACTAATACGTTTATGTATTTTAATAGTAGTCACAATTTTCATGAATCTTCACAATATGACCATAACCTTAACTCATTTCACTGCGTTCAAGACATTTGCTCGCTCTCACTCGTATTTTCAGCAATTTTCAGTGAGGAAGACAAGGACAGCTACAATGCATACTGCGTATGAGCCAGTCGTTTTGATCCATTCCTTTCAGCGGATCGCCTCCTCATTATGGTACAGAAATTGCTGCCACTTTTCAATCAAGGGGCCCATAAGAGTTCCGTCTCCTTAGTATTCCTTCGTGGCGCGGACGCTATTAAGAATACTGCACGCGCATCGTCGGCGACCCACGTGTTAAGAGCCTCGCCGGCCGTTGCCGGTTTTCCTTTTTCGCCGTTCACTATGTCCCATATGCGATGGGCAATAAATAATGCCCGCATTAGGAATTTCCAGCATTGAAAATCGTGCCCGTTGAATTTTACTACGTTTCTTATCGAGATTGCCTCAGCCATTATAGATTCGATTTCTCACGATCCGTGCGCCAAGATTGCCGGAAAAGACAAGAACCAATATGGCCGACACTCACCTCGCCTCGTGCCTCTCACACCACGCTTCGCGCGCACAACGCTTTGCACGTTGCAATGTCCGATCTCTCACTCGCGACACTTTCGCGAGCTTTCTTTTTACCTCAAATTCACAACTTTTCCGCAGTCCACGTGACTGGGCCCATAACCTATTGGAATTTTACTACAATAAATGTTTTTCCAATTATCCGCGCACCAAACCTTTCTTTTCACTGGATTATTTGGCACATGGACAAATATCTTTTCTGGTGTAGTACTTGTTGTGTTTTTGCACGATGGTACAAAACAAGACATGAACCAATCCAAGTTTGGTTGCGGGGTGAATGAATCCATAATTGCTTTGTCAATTTATATTTTTTCTGTGATACTTTTTACGTAAATAATAATATTGAAGAATATTATACTGTAGGTTATACGTAAGTTATAGGTTAGATTTTTGCGTCACCGAGAGCAGAAACTGTTTACAATGAGAAGTGGTTCCTGGACACGACACTGGCGGCGCTGATAGTTGGGTACAACAATATGGTTGCCAATTCAAATTTTTCGAGAAAAATTAGAGTCAAAGAATATTTTTTTGCAGCGTCAATATTCCTTTAAAAAAAAACTGTCTTGGGAAGTACATTATTTTTTATCCTACTTTCGAATTAAAAAATTTAAAAAAAACATGCGAGTTCTCTATTACTTGCTAGTTTCTTGTACATCAAGATTGTTTGAATCATGAGGTATGTACGTGTAATATGCAATATGAAAAATGTTGCATGTACTATTTACTGTTTATATTAAATTAAAAAAAATCGAATACTATATAATAGGGTGTTAATAATTTTTCGTCGCTGGCATGTTTCTGACACTGGATTCAACTGCTGAAAAATCGAATAACAATAATTTATAAAATATTGTTAAATGTTTGGTTTGATTTGTTGTCACAAATGAATATTTTTCGTAAAAATATTTAAATTCAAATTTAAATTTAAATTATTTCAAAGAAATAATTTAATTCATAAAGAGGTTTACATTTGAATTCCATTTTTAATTATTTATTTAGGATCGCTTGTAAATAAGTCGTAAATAATTTCTTGACGAAAAATGTTTTTATTATTTATTATTATTAGATTTCAATCGACGTATGAACTGAAAAATAATTTATAATGTTCCCCGATAAATTTTTCCGTTTTCATTGATAACGGAAAGCACCGAGGGAAAAAATCATTTAAATTTTAAAAAACCCGCTCGTGATCCCGGGTGACGTCACTCCCCGAGTCTCACCGCGTTTTTCCGCGGAGCCTCGGGCCCTCGGCTGTGACGAATGTAAGATTCGCCAACAGAATGCGCTACTGCAATCTTCTGCAAATCTCATTATTATTATTATTGTGACTAGTATTACCTACATTATCGATATGAAATGGGATAATGCGCGAAATTGGGAAGCTCTGAGAGGATCGTAATGCGAATTGTGGTGACCAATAATTAGCAAGTAACTAATAATCGTGGAATTATAAGGTTATTATACAATATGTTATAAAGCACGTATGGTTAACGTTATATTTTTACTTACGTTTATGATATTGATTTTTAACGACATTTACGTTTCAACTAAATTTATGCTTTTCTATATATCTTCTATTCGTATGAAACAATGCCTTCTTTAAAACCGTGAATCGACAAAGAAATATATTATTCTCTTTTGCCCATGTTATATTTAAGACATAAATTTAGTAGAGTAAATACTCGTAAAATCTCGAGACGATTTTATGACAAACTAAGAAACTGAAATATGAATCCTAGCAATAAATATCGGGACCATGTTCCTTTTCGAGTGGCCTATATATAGGTATATAGTCTAGCATCGTAAGCCTGTGGTACGCGCATGCATATGTGGCGTGCGGTCTACGCACAATGCAGCCCTTGTGTGGCCTGCGCGAGAACGCTGATTGGACGCTATGCGCAACGAGAATGTGTGCGTGTCATGTTGGTGCACGATGTAAGATGTATGTGTGTAATGCCCGTGGAGCCTGCGAGCTCTGACTTTTTCTAGCAATGCAACACTTAAGTTTTGAGCTTCGTTGAATGCAGTAAAGACTAAAAAACGCGATCTCATTTTGTTAAGGAATAATCTTGAAGACAACTATTTTGGTCAATCGCAATTACGAATAAATATCACTATTTCGAACGGACGATTTGTCTAATTTAATCATCAAAACCTGTTGAATTTCAGCGAGTTTAATTCGACGAATAATAATAAATTCACGAGGTGAGGTTCTGCTCTTTATCGGCAAAGAGCTCACGCGATTCGAAGGACATCGTTGGCTAAATTCAAAGTTCCCGCCGTATCACGCTATTAAAGCGTCACAGTAATTTTTGGTGACAGCGGTGGGATAGCCGCCGAACTCGTGGATTGTTTTTTTTTATTTACAAATTTTAACAATGAACAGAACTTGTACAAGTGAAGTGCACGAACAAAACATTGCGTCGTGAACGTTGGACACGAGTGAATTCAAATCTCAACGAACTAAGATTTTTCGAAAGCTGATTCCATCATTAAGTGAAAAATCATAATCAAAGGACGTCAATAAACTCATAATAAGTGATTTTATCAAAGAAGAAACGTTTTAAGCGATAAATAATAGTATTATGAAAGTGAATTGTTTTGGACTTTGTAAATTTCGGTAGTGAGAGTTCGCGCGTTTTTACTACAAAGGTCGAATAATTGATTATCGATGACATTGTTTTAATAACTGTGTTAATAACTCGAGGAAAACGACCTTTTCCATAAGCTTGACGGACACTTTGCTCTTCTTTCCGCTTTTGTTCGTGGGGTGGACCGAGTAGCTTTACGATGAGAGTGAGGAGGGAAGTGAATAAATCAAGCTTTGACTATTTGAACTGAATTTATAGTGTCTAGTTGAAAATTGATGTTCGATGTTTGGGACTGTATCTAAGAGAAATTTTCATCGCGAATTATTAAATTCGCATGCCGCAACTCCCCTCCAGGGTTTTGGCGTGGTTTTTCACCCGGAGGCTAAGAGTGTATAAGTCTAGAATATACTGGAGTTGTTCACGGTGCTAAAAAGGACCACGCAGTTATTTCCCTTTGGCAACCGTAGGCACGAGAGAAGAAATCGGAAGACAACGGCAACAGCAAGAAGGGCAACGAAGAGGGCTGAAGCGACGGTCAGAACGAGAGGAAGAGAGGACACGTGGCCTTGGGATTATCGTCGGCTTAACAAAGGCGAGGGCTACGAGAGATCGGAACAACGGAACGACCGCCGCAAATCAACGACGAAATTCTGGATTATACACCGAGATCTTCGAAGTAGTAAGTCACCACAGATTTGTTTGTAACGCGTTCCTCTCAGAGTGGTATTATCGAATTTAGTCTGGGCGAAAATATTGTTCTAAACTGATAAGAAGTATATTTAATTAAAAATGACGGATAACGTAGAAAGGGTCAATGAGCCGATGAGTAATTCAGGTGTAGAGGGTAGTAATGTCCCTACAACTCCGCAAGATAATAACATTCAGGAACACGATATTAATGAGAACGGAAATAACAATCGGTCGGAAAATAATCCGCTAAATTTATCGAGAGATGCGAGCTTAATGCCGGGGGTAAGGAGCGATGGGTCGAGTATCGCATCGGAGGTGCGCGATCAGGGGCCTGCAAGCAATACCGCTCCGTTACCTTTGATACCACGTGGTCCGTATAACGTTCAATTACCCGCGAATATTTTTGAACCGACCGCGTCTTCGTCGGCAATTCATTCAGTTCCGGTAAACGAGCGTGCCGAGGGGTACATGAATTTCAAATCAGCCTTGGAATTTCTGCCAAAAACCTATGATGGAGAAAATATGTCAATTTCAAAATTCGTGCGTGATTGTTTGTATGCGCAGGCGTCGATTCAACCGAAAGAAAGGCCTCTATTGCTTCGCATGATACGATCTCGATTGTGTGGCGACGCTGATCTTTATCTACAAGATCAAGAAATAAATTCACTAGAAGATTTATTGAACGATTTAAAAGCCGCGTTTTCCCCTCACGAGAATGTACAAGATCTCACGGCTATGCTTTCGACAGTAGGACAAAAGAATGACGAATCAGCAGAAGCGTATGGAGTTCGCGTGCGAAAAATTCTGAATAAACTAGTAACCGCGATCGAACACGAAAATGAGCCGGGGATTTCGTATGGAATGATTCACGCTGCTCGTACCTCCGCAATAGTTAATTTCATGCGCGGTCTGAAAAAGGATTTGGAATTGAGAGTTCGTATAAAAAATCCAAAAACGCTCCAAGAAGCTACGAGCTTTGCGAAAGCAGCTGAATGGGAAGTTAGTTATCAGGAGACCCTTAATCGAGGAAATAATTTAGCCCAACATGAAAACGCGAAATCGACAAAAAATGACAGTCAGGTAAAACAAAAACCCCAGGGGCGATTTGCGCCATATCGCGGAAAAGGAACGTCACGTGTATTTGCTACCAATGCTCGTGGTTCAGGTCGTGGTCGTGGCGCGGGACGCGGTAAGGGAAACCATGCAAATGCAACGAGTCATGAGGGTAACGCAAATAACAATCGAAGTTGCTATGTGTGTGGCAAGGTAGGTCACTACGCTCGTGGGTGTCTAAAAAATCGATCAGGGTACGGAAACCAACGTCGTACGAATAAAAAGGAAGAGCCTTCTGCTCGCCCAAATAATGATGAAAAGGCGTCAATCGATTGCTATAATTGTGGTGTCGAAGGGCACATTGCCAAACAATGTCCCGAAAAGAAACAAAAGAACAGCACGAAATTTGGCAAATCCCAAAAGGAAAAGAATGAGACGGAGGCTTTAAACTAGAAAAGGGTTCGATGAATAAGCGCGACTTCGAGCAAACGAAACCCACAGCGCTTGTAATAAAAAGAATTATATTAACGATCAAAACACGGTTTAAAATCGCATCCCCAGTCGTTAACTTGGCAAGCAAAGGTTTTAAAGAGAAACAAACCTCATTTATAATTGATACAGGTGCCGAAATAAATTTGATTAAAATGAAAAGCGTTCAAACGAGCACGGAAATTAATAAAAAAATAAGAGTCACCCTGTACGGAATAGGCCCTGATCCCGTCAAGACTTTGGGTGTGATACATGTCAATATTGAGGATAGAATAATCGATTTTCACTTAATTCCAGATAACTTTGCAATCAAACAAGATGGGCTATTGGGAATGACCTTTTTGTGGGATCAAGACGCTGTAATTTATGTAAGGAAGGGTTTAATAACGTCAAAATTAGGCGAAATCCCTTTCCGCAGGTGCAAGACGTTTCGGATCACTGCTAGATCGCGGCAAATTATTTCTATACCCATAGAGAACGCCGATATAGAGACGGGATATTTACCTCTCGTCAACGCCGGTGAAGGAGTCTTTCTGGGAGAAAATATAGTTAGGCAAATAAATGGTTGTGCTAAAGTTTATTGCATAAATACAAACTCTCGAGACGTAGAATTGACGATTCCGCCTTTGGAAATAGAAGAGTACGAAGTAATAAAGCCGGGTCCCCGTACGGCTCGCCAAGCTGAACCAAAAAGAGACGTACAATCTGTAAACGGTGAAAGGTTAGCTACATTGTTACAGAATATTGATCTTTCAAAAAACAGTGTCGAGGAAAGAAACAGTATTTTGAGGTCAATTTCAGATTACCTTTACCAGTTCCGATTGCCAGGAGACAAATTAGGGCGTGCCACAGCTCTGAAACATAAAATAACTACCACCGACGATAAGCCAGTATATAAAAAACAATATCGACACCCACCTGAACACAGTGACGTAGTAATCGAGCAATCCAAAGAGCTGCTTAAAGAAGGAGCCATTTCGGTTTCTGATTCACCATACAACTCGCCGGTGTGGGTTGTCCCTAAAAAACCAGATTCGAAAGGAAATCGCCGTTGGAGAATGATAATCGATTATCGAGGGTTAAACGAAAAAACGATAGGGGACGCGTATCCGCTCCCGAATATAACAGCAATTTTGGACCAACTCGGAAAGTCAAAATATTTTTCCGTGTTGGATCTCGCTTCTGGTTTTCACCAGATCGAGGTCGAACCAGCTGATAGACACAAAACGGCTTTTTCCACTCCATTCGGTCATTTTCATTTCAATAGAATGCCTTTTGGCTTAAAAAACGCTCCAGCAACTTTTCAAAAACTCATGGATCAGATTTTAACCGGATTACAAGGCAATGAGTTATTCGTTTATATGGATGACATTGTGGTTTACGCAAATTCTCTTGTAGAACACGAGAAAAAAATTAAAAAGACTATTGGAAAGACTAAAAAATGCTGGGCTCGTTCTTCAACCGGAAAAGTGTAGATTTTTGTGCAAAAAGGTGTTGTATCTCGGGCATGTTATCACAAGAGAAGGGGTAAAGCCAGACCCGAAAAAGGTCGAAGCAGTTATGAATTTTCCACGTCCAAAAAATTGTAAAAATATTAAACAGCTCCTTGGACTTGCAGGCTACTATCGGCGATTCATACCAAATTTTGCCTCAATTGTAAAACCATTAACGTCACTTCTGAAAAAGACAAATGCATTTCAATGGGATCAAGCACAAGAAAATTCATTTCGCGAAATAAAGAAAATTTTATGTTCTCAACCCTTGCTACAGTATCCCGATTTTACACAACCTTTTGTGATAACAACAGACGCGTCCGGATACGCGCTTGGCGCTGTTTTGAGCCAGGGACCTGTTGGCAAGGATCTCCCGATCGCCTATGTGTCTCGCACTCTTAACACGGCAGAGATAAATTACTTGACGACCGAGAAGGAACTATTAGCAATAATTTTTGCCGTAAAACAATTTCGGCCGTATGTGTTCGGACGTAAATTCACTTTAATAACTGACCATCGTCCATTGATCTGGTTGCATAACCTGAAAGATCCTGCCTCAAGACTTGCTCGCTGGAAAATATGGCTCAGCGAATACGATTATGATATTCAGTACAAACCAGGTCGTGTAAACGCAAATGCGGATGCGCTCTCAAGAAACCCGGTAGATCTAGAGAAAATGACCAGTCCAACTCCTGAGGAAACTGATCATCGGGTGCTGATCGTGCATGATCCGTTACCCGATGCAGAATCCGATTTCCTTGTTGACGAATATCCAATCGAACGTGTATTTTTATGCACGGACGCGAATGACGAAGTTATGACGAATAACGAGAATGATGATAGCACTGAAACAATAGTCAATGAGAAGAATAATGAAATATGTCGAAAAGGTTGCAAAGAAAATAGCTCCAGTGATGGAGACTCGCGTGAGGGACGTGTGTCATCTCCCGGGATACCAACGTATCCTGGTGGACAAGTTTCGGGTGAGGAGGGCACAGTCGGCTCACGGAGTGGTATCCCTCAAGGTTCGAGGGCTCCCTTTGAGGAAAGCTGTGTAGAGGGAGTGAAGCTCTCTCACAGAGAGAAAATGGTTTCCTTGAATGGTAATGATACTCCGGTATCGAAAGATTCGCGTGAGGGACGCGTGTCACCTCACTTTGAGGGGGGCACGGTCGGCTCACGGAATGGTACGTCGCATGAGGGACGTGTGTCTCCTCCTTCTGAGGTTGGCGCAGTCGGCTCATGGGCTGATGAAAAATGCACAAATGATGCAGAAATACCCCGAAAAGACGTGACTTCACCACGTGCAGAAAAGGAAAAAGAGAAATGTTGTGGAAATGAAAAGAGACATGACAATGAAGTCATCGAAATAAGCCAAGACGTAAAGATAAGGCACAGAAAAAGACTAATGATGGACAATGATGCAAGTTGTAAGAGGAAACGAAGGGTCATTAGTGGACCATGTTTTCCCAAGAAAATCCCAATTTTGAGAGCAAATCCGCGATCGATATTAAGACCTGTCGTCCAGAACAATGGGGACACGCTGGTAATGCGAGATGATAATAAACTGAATTTCGTATCGGTAGATTGCATTTTAACGACTGCTGTAGGCAGAGATTTGATGAATAAAGGCGAATTCAGATTGCAAGACTTGAAGGCAGAGGCACCGGAATTGGGTCAAGTAGTTGTGACCAAAAATAAAAGAAATTACATTTTCCATTTGTTCATTCGAGAAAAGTTTGACGATAAAACATTTATGAAGAACATTGAATTTGCAATGGACGCTCTTAAACAAGCAACACAAGCACTAAATGTGAAAAGCTTTAGCGTGTCGAGAAATGGAAATGGACTGAATAGTATTTCTTGGATCTTGTTAGAGAAAGTTTTTCGAGCGCATTTTGGTGAAGACGGTTACCATATAACCATTTGTGCAGGAACTGTTCGAACCCCTCCGGAAACGGAACGTTCTTTAATTATTGCTGAAGCTCACGATTCCGCTGTTGGGGGACATAAGGGTGAAACAAAAACTTATGAGCGAATAAGAGAATCCTATTACTGGGAAAATATGAAGGACGATATACATAACTATATTAAAACTTGTAGTTCATGCCAAAAAAAGAAGCTAGTCCGGGTGAAAACGAAACAGCCGATGCAGATTACGGATACTCCAACTAAAGTATTTGAAAAGTTGCAAATCGATATTGTGGGGCCATTACCCACGACCGAATCAGGTAACAGATACATTCTTACCTGGCAAGATTGTTTATCCAAATACTCAGGTGGAATTCCTTTATCCAATGTCGAAGCGCCCACGATTGCTGTCGCCTTCGCAGAAAGCTTTATTTGTTTATATGGATGTCCTAGATCTATACAGACTGATCAGGGTAGTCAATTCCTCAGTTCGATAATGGCCAACATAGCCAAAATCTTCAAAATCAGGCAATTCAAGTCAACGTCTTTTCATCCACAGTCATTGGGATCCCTCGAAAGAAGTCACCATACCTTCGTAGAGTACCTGAAACATTTTTGTACGCAAGTAAACTGGGATCTATGGTTACCTTTTGCTATGTTTTCTTTCAATACTTCCCTTCACGAGTCAACCGGATTTACTCCATACGAAGTAGTTTTCGGCAATAAGGCTAGGATGCCTTCCGAATTCGAAGAAGAAAGAGTACCTTTGACTTACATAGCCCTAGTTGATGATTTGCTCGTTAGATTAACCGAGACGCAGTCAACGGCTGCTGCGAGACTGGAAGCTGCGAAAAGGCGATGCAAGAGATATTATGATCGAAAACTCAACGAAAAGAACTTTCAAGTAGGGCAGCATGTCTATTTACTCAAGGAACCGCGAACCAACAAGTTCGACGACCATTACGACGGTCCATTCGAAATTAACAAAATTTTCAATGATCACAATGTTGAACTACAGATCAGTACAAATAAGACAAAAATAGTTCATATGGACAAACTCAAACATGCATTTTTGAGACTGGAAGAGTCGGATGAAAGATTGTAAACGTGTATAAGTCTCTGGAATATTAACAACGCTTGATGTTCTTGTTAATTTTGAACATGCATATTATTATTTTTGGTCTGATTCAAAACCTATATTATTACTAGCTTACATTTATATTTGTGTTAACATAACCTAAAAACTTACCTTGAATGGTGATCTAACTCTCTCACAGAGAATTATTATATATAAATTTAACCCACGTTAATTTAAATTCTTTCAATTTTATCTTATTTTCTGATCATTATATACGTAGCAGCAACTTGTTGATCACTGAATATTAATTATAAACACCATATGTACTCGTAGTCCGCGAACGCGATTCTTCGATTTCGTAAAATCATGGATTCATGGCAAGCGAGAAAAAGTTGTTTTATGAAAACATCTTTTTCAATAAGGGGGAAGGTGTGACGAATGTAAGATTCGCCAACAGAATGCGCTACTGCAATCTTCTGCAAATCTCATTATTATTATTATTGTGACTAGTATTACCTACATTATCGATATGAAATGGGATAATGCGCGAAATTGGGAAGCTCTGAGAGGATCGTAATGCGAATTGTGGTGACCAATAATTAGCAAGTAACTACCCCTACAGCACGTAACATTGCTGCAACATTGCAGCAATGTTGTCATATTGCACGTGCAATGAAATATTGCAGATATGTTGCGGCAACATTGCGTAGGCAACATTGCACTGAAACTCCTCAGCAATGTTCCAGAAATGTTCCTAAGCAACATTTCTGCAATATTTCGTTGAAACGTTGCGAATAGATTGCAGGAATATTGCGCGATGGAACTTCAAATTTTATAATTACACAATTGCGTAATAAGTATGAAAACGATCAATTGAAAAAAATCTATTTATTTATTTTGTTTCTCTTTTCATATTTCTTTTTAAAATTTTGTTGTCTTTTAGACATTAAACATGTGATATTAATATAATGAACACATTGTGATATTCGCATTAATAAATATTATCAATAATAAAAAGCTGTAAAACCAAAATATATTTTGTTTCTGAGTAATTCTTATTCGTAAAATATGACTAGACATAGTCGTGTTTCACGAATATTACGTACAATGGAAACTTAATTATTTAAATAATTGCATTTTTGTGTGTACGTGCAATCTTCATCCGCAAAAAATTACTAACGTTAGTTAAGAATAATTTAAGAATAACTTGACTAACTTCAGTCATTTTTTGTGAATGAAGATTGCGCGCACGAACGAAAATACAATAATTCAAATATTAAAGTTTCCATTACACGTAATATTCCTGAAATATTGCATATCTAATACGAGTGATATTGCTGAAATAGTGCATATTGATTGCACGTAATATTCCTGCAATATTGCATATCTAATACGAGTAATATTGCTGGAATATTACATATTGATTGCATGCAATATTTCTGGAATATTGCGGAATATTGCAGCAATATTTCAATGGGCGGACATAACAACATTGCAGCAAGATTGCTGCAATGTTACATGCAATATTGCAATGTTGTCATGCAAGATTGCAGCAACATTCCTGGAATGTTGCGTGCTGTAGGGGTAATAATCGTGGAATTATAAGGTTATTATACATCATGTTATAAAGCACGTATGGTTAACGTTATATTTTTACTTACGTTTATGATATTGATTTTTAACGACATTTACGTTTCAACTAAATTTATGCTTTTCTATATATCTTCTATTCGTATGAAACAATGCCTTCTTTAAAACCGTGAATCGACAAAGAAATATATTATTCTCTTTTGCCCATGTTATATTTAAGACATAAATTTAGTAGAGTAAATACTCGTAAAATCTCGAGACGATTTTACGACAAACTAAGAAACTGAAATATGAATCCTAGCAATAAATATCGGGACCATGTTCCTTTTCGAGTGGCCTATATATAGGTATATAGTCTAGCATCGTAAGCCTGTGGTACGCGCATGCATATGTGGCGTGCGGTCTACGCACAATGCAGCCCTTGTGTGGCCTGCGCGAGAACGCTGATTGGACGCTATGCGCAACGAGAATGTGTGCGTGTCATGTTGGTGCACGATGTAAGATGTATGTGTGTAATGCCCGTGGAGCCTGCGAGCTCTGACTTTTTCTAGCAATGCAACACTTAAGTTTTGAGCTTCGTTGAATGCAGTAAAGACTAAAAAACGCGATCTCATTTTGTTAAGGAATAATCTTGAAGACAACTATTTTGGTCAATCGCAATTACGAATAAATATCACTATTTCGAACGGACGATTTGTCTAATTTAATCATCAAAACCTGTTGAATTTCAGCGAGTTTAATTCGACGAATAATAATAAATTCACGAGGTGAGGTTCTGCTCTTTATCGGCAAAGAGCTCACGCGATTCGAAGGACATCGTTGGCTAAATTCAAAGTTCCCGCCGTATCACGCTATTAAAGCGTCACACGGCAGCTTCGGCTTCGGCTTACATTGTAGTCGCACACGGACGTGCGACTTCTACGTGTGTTCGTATATCTGACGCCATGGGGTCAAATTGGGGTGGGAGAACAACAGCGCGCGAGGGGTCGACGCTTCGGCCGCGCTCGGCTCTCCCGAAGCGACACGAACGTCGTTCGCTCACAGACACGGGCGGCCATCATTGTGTGGCACCGTGCAAAGCCGCAGAGTGGGGGTCGATTTTACACCCGATCTGGCTGCACTGGTTCTCGCTCGTTTCGCGATGTCATTATCATTATTGAGTGGATCTGCGAGAACATATTTCTCAACAATAATTCCATTAAAACAAACCTTTTAGATCAATCAATCAATGAAGTTTTATTTGCACATAATTTTTTAAAATGTTTTTTTCAAACTTATTTCTTACAACATATATTTTCTTGCTTATGACCATACCATTTATACTCTGCATCACTTCTGTTTAACAATTCTTTTCATTTTCCTTCAATTCCACTGCCCATTCGTTTATCATTTTCGCTCTCCCCTTTTTTGGCATCATATATTCCCTAAAAAACGCACATATTCCTTTTTGTTCGTTTCCCTCCTAACATATTCGTTCTTTCTCCTCTTATCGCTCTCTCGTGGATTTCTTCTATTCGTTTTTCTACTCTTTTATTGCTTTCTCTTGATTCCCCATATAATGTTAACCGAGCTCTCGTCTCCTTGCCTTTTAACCTCTTTTCCCTGTTCTCTCCACTCACACCTTTACACGTTAACTCATACTATAGACATAAAGTATGGACTACGCATAGAGGTTTACACACAACCTCCATAAACTTAGCCCTACAACTTTAATTTAAAAAGTTGGGACTAATTTCATTCGTTTGATGGTCGTTTGGTGGTGATTGGTAGTCTAATTAAAACGTTTGGTGGTCAATCGTTTAATTAGAATAATTAAAAAAATATATCAGGCCCAAAGTTAGCCCAACATTTTTTTTTTAAATCACTTTGAATAGGGCCTATTCGATGCAGAATCGTTTGGTGGTCACGAATATTGTCATTACATCGTTTGGTGGTCTTTTGTTTCCCTAGCGGATTCGACGACCGTACATACGGTCGAAAATGGTCGTTTTGTCGAACGTACTTTTGTGGTCGTCAGAAAAAGCATCGCATTTTTCTTGTGGGTCGTTACGACCAAAAATTATTAGTCGTAACAACCCGTTCCTGGGTCCGTTTGCTGGTCGTTACGACTGAGAATTATTAGTCGTAACGACCCGTTCCGCGGTCCATTTGCTGGTCGTTACGACTGAGAATTATTAGTCGTAACGACCCATTCCGGGGGCCAGGTGGCTGGTCGTTACGACTGAGAATTATTAGTCGTAACGACCCATTCCGGGGGCCAGTTGGCTGGTCGTTACGACTGAGAATTATTAGTCGTGACGACCTATTTCGGGGCCCGTTTGCTGGTCGTTGCGACCCGAATTCGCAAGGGTCAGCTCGACCGAAAGTGCAATGGAAGAGCTTCGCCCTGAAGAAACCGCCTTAATCATCACGGTAACCTCTGCGCTAGGTAAGTACTTGGCTTGGCACGCAGGCTGTCCGGTATATAACACCGTCATATGCCTATTTCGTTTGGGCACAGAGTTTTGAGCGCATGCGACGCGTAGTGGTGGACGCGTCAACTAGCGCTACCTAGCAGATTTGTTGACCAGAATTTTTCGGTCGTAGTCAATGTGGTGGACGCGTCAACTATAGTTGACGCGTCCACCACTATGCGTCGCGTGCGCTCGAAACTCTGTGCCCAAACGAAATAGGCATATGACGGTGTTATATACCGAACAGCCAGCGTGTCAAGTCAAGTAATTACCTAGCGCAGAGGTTCCCGTGATGATTAAGGCGGTTCCTCCAGGGCGAAGCTCTTCCATGGCACTTTCAGTCGAGCTGACCCTTGCGAATATTCCTAATGTGGATATCTCGGGCGTACAATTTTATTGGTTCCGATTGCATGGGTGCTATTTTGGAATAAACTATACAAATTTTTGGATTCATTTGCGCTGGGAAAAAAATATTCGACTAAGGATTTCGGGTCGTAACGACCAGCAAAGGGCCCCGGAATCGGTCGTTAAGACTAATAATTCTCAGTCGTAACGACCAGCCAACTGGCCCCCGGAATGGGTCGTTACGATTAATAATTCTCAGTCGTAACGATCAGCCAACTGGCCTCCGGAATGGGTCGTTACGACTAATAATTCTCAGTCGTAACGACCAGCCAACTGGCCATCGGAATGGGTCGTTACGACAAAAAATTCTCAGTCGTAACGACCCACGAGCGGACTGCGACGATCCTTCATACGACCAAAAAATTACGGTCGACGAAACGACCACTTTCGACCGAAACTGTTTACGACCCTAAATTTCGGGTCGACGAATCTGCTAGGGTTAGCTAGAAAACTCGAAAAAATAAGTGCGACTTACGATGGGGGCGCGCTAGTAAATTGCACGGTACTGGCGTACTGGCCCATTACAATAATTAGCACCAAAATAACATGTAACATTAATTAAAAAATTTAGGACTAATTTTATTCGATTGGTGGACGTTTGGTGGAGTGCATATCCGCGAAGAACCCGGCATCGAACCTGATCACACGCTCGGTCTGAAACTATTCGCTCTCGAATTACTATTGAACTGTATGGGAATGAACGTTCTTATGTCAACAGTAGCGTCCAAGACATTGTAAAAATGGGTACAAGACGACGGCAATCATATTCATGCACGGTGATTTCGACTGGGACCAATTACAAATAATGATAAGCAAATTAATGACCCCTGATTTGCTAAAAAATTTTTACAAACTCTACGAGTTCTTGAGTCAACAATTCAAAAGTAGTAAGCGAGTTTTCAGTTCATTGCAGCCGAGACATCAGCTAACAATAGTAGCTTCAAGAAGAGACAGCAAAAAAAAGATCTGCTATGGAGGGTAAAACTCACTTTTTCTTTTTCAAATATCACTTTGATTCTCATATTCCGAAATGTTTAGAAAAAATTTCTCTACAAACGTGTGTGCGTGTGGGTGCAAAAAATGCGAAAAATATGAGGAAATATATTAAATTGTAGTGTGATATTTATAATTTTTGTTTCTTTTTATAAAGAATTATGGACGCTCAATCAAACGGTAATATCAAACGCTCGCCATCATCGACATTGGCACCGTGTTTTGGCACAAGTGGCCAGTTAACAATTGGGCAGCCTGAGGTTTTTCTTGCCGACAAACGACACTGTTCTCGGTGGTACAATGGAATTGCACAGTTGCAACGTACCTCTCGCTCGTTTTTATAGTATTCACTTCAAGAGCAAAAGTTAGGCTCCGTATTCTCTCAAGGAGCCGTGCATAAGTTTCGCAACCGAGGCACAAGAAATACCTGGCGTCCAGTATGAGTAAAGAAAATTATCTAAAAATCGAATTAACATGTTCTTCCAAGTAATCGCGGTTCAAAAAAATTGTATACAGGAATTATTTTTCTCGCAGTATGTTGTTGTGTATGCAGTAGAGTTGTCAGTACATCATTTATTCATATTTTTGTTGGACAATACCCGAATGATTATTTTTTTTTCTCTTTCTCAGCTCCAACCACTTAGGACGTTCACGTGGTTCAAACATTGACTATAAGTCTCGATCAGCAGCAGGAACAACACGCCATTCGATGGCAATAGTCTGTCGACTGAGTCGAACTGTTTTTATTCCACCGCAATTCAAATCACTGCACGATTGGTTCCACTACGCTTTGGCCAATGGTGAGATCAATGGCATTTCTTATTTTTTTGATCCCTTATTATTTCTAGCTTCGATATTCTTTGTTTTTAATGTGTACTGATTTTTGGGACAGGGTTATTGTCTAAATAATTATATATATTTAAAGCATCTTTCAAATTATTCTAAATAAGAGAACTACAAAAGGGCAAAAGGTTCAATATTGAATTAGCAATATTGAATATTGAATCAGCTATATTGAATTTAGACTGAAATACTATTATAAGTTATAATTAATTAGTTCTTTATAATGACAGACGATAGATTTCCGTGCCATGAGCGTGAACAAACGAATAGCACCTCCGATGGTACCGGGACGAGGGTCACTTCATGATCACCCTCACATCAGAGATGTTATTTGGGCATTGCCATAGTTACAGCTGGTTTTAAAAATGTACATCTTCGAACCGCAAAAACTCATGGTGGAATTGGTAAGTAGTGTGCACTTGTTAATTTTACCCTTCAAAACAAAACAAAAAGCATATTTTTAATTAATTGTCGATTAAATTGGCATATCTGGGATAATGATTCAATAAACCAATGGTTAATTCAATTATTTCGTTATCCTCAAAAAACACTCTATCCGAGGATATTTCTTATGCGAACACTTAAAAAGGAATTGGAACGCTATCAAAATGAACATTTCCACAAAGTACTCGTGAATTATTTATCTAAAAAGTCTTGAGCGTATAACGCCCGGAAACAAAAATTAAATTCGGCACAGCTATACTTGTTTAACGAAAATTATTTATTTGCAATGACTGCACGTATTATTTTAGTTGAAATTCTATTTTCGATGATTTTTCAATTCTTTTTGAATCTAAAAAAACAAAAGATATCATGGACTTTGCTGTAATATGTTCTTGGCAGTATTTTCTCTCATAAAAGTACTCTTTAATTATTTTTTCTCTGTCCAATTTTTTTTATCTTTTAGGCCCGCCTAAACATATTTTATATAGTAACTATAAGGGCCATGGACGTTTTACGACGTTCTTTCCATCTCCTTCAATCTTTTTCAGACCGGTTTTATCGTAGTTGAGATTCTTTGATCAGTCCAAGTATAAAGATAGAATTTTTTTTTAATTGTTGCTCTGACAGTCACGCTGACACGAATGTTCTTTTTTAGGTGAAAAGCCACTGGTCGAGTGCAGCTTCGTTACGAAATTCGAAGACCACGTATTCGTGACCGTGGACGCATAAGCATTTTTCTTTATTCACGATTTCATTACTTCATACGTCAAAGAGAAGGAACGAGTGGTATATAAGGGAAAAAATATGTCCGTGCACAATTTTTTTTTCATTTCGGTTCAATGATTCGAGCCACTGTTGGAATGATTTTTATGAATGCCGAATCGATTGATTGTTATCATCAATATTTTTTTCAGCATGCGATGCAAAATCTAGGCGCGAGAGCTCACAGTCCCGATTCACAGGATTGTTGAGCACTCAATACGCGCGCGCGTCGAGCGGAAACACGAACTTCATGTCCGAGGACGAGAGAAAGAAAAAACAATTTGATCCGGCTGAGATGTTAATCAAGGATTGGCGATCGTACAGATGCAAGACTCGGCATTTGGAACCAACTGTCAGGTACAACGTTTTTCGCATACGAAGCTTTTTAATTTGCCAGAATAAAAACAAATTAAGCTGCGAGCATTCGAGCGAGAAAAAGTATAATTGAATATCATAGCAATTCTATAAAAACAAAACATATTGCATAACATGAAGAATTCATTTTTGCCTGTTCGTTCGTTTAACCGCTGAATCGCGCAAAATAATTTACAGCATAACTATTAACTGCATCCATTGTTTTTCTTCGTCATTTAATTCAAGGTTTAGAAATATTTCAGAATGCTCTCTCTTGGGCCGGCAAGAGCATACAGCATACGTACGGAATAGATTATATCCTTCCGAAATTACGTTCTTTTTATGCTCGTACGACAATACCAAAATGGATACAACGAGGTTTCATGGATCTTCTTGACAAGAGGTACTCGCCGTTCTTATGTTAAGAATGGTTCTGGCCGTTCGTGAAGAGGCCTCCGACGGGAAGAACACGAGAAGGAACAATGGGGGACCTACTACGAAATCCCTCACCTCGTTGAAATTCAAACTTAAAGACTCTCATATCGGAGAAATAGAAGGTTTAACAACGACGTTGCGTATTTGTTTTTTCTTTTTCTTCGAGTGTTGCGGTTAATTCGCCAAGCAACGATACAAATGTGTATAGTCCAAATATTCATATCCTTATATAATTAATCAAATTCTAGGTGACATTGACAAAGATCTATCGGCGAGAATAATTTATCGGCGTAGAATAATTTTTTTTTTCAAATAACGAGAGAATTTCGAGATATTCGATGAGTGATCTCGTCGTTCGGCGAATTTTTCCGAACGATCTGTGTATCAAATGAGTTATGAGTCGGATCATTCCGAAGTTTCATACTGCCTACGAAGAGTTTTTAGTGTTAGCGTTTCTCGTAGAAATAAAAAATAAATAAAACGGCGAATGGTGATTAATCGATTGGCAAGGTCGACAACTAACAAGTTCTAACTAGGTCTTTCAAATGCTTTTTTTGAAATAAAAAAATGGAAAATATTGTCAAAATGATGTATTTCAGATACGACTATGTTATCAGAATTAGAACTATGCAATCAGATACAGAATAAAAAATGTGTGTTCAGATTATATTACCAACTTGACTACCTCTTTAAATTTTTGGTAGAAAGCCAACATCAGATCAACTAAACTTAAAACAG
Organism: Alloplasta piceator; assembly: GCA_946863875.1. Taxonomy (NCBI): domain Eukaryota; kingdom Metazoa; phylum Arthropoda; class Insecta; order Hymenoptera; family Ichneumonidae; genus Alloplasta; species Alloplasta piceator. The sequence goes on from OX333074.1 coordinate 34,868,200, forward strand.
AAAATGCGCCATTCCTTTTAAGCTTATCAATTATTAAACTTTGGCGGAAAATCAACATCAGATATTATCAACTAAACTTTTTAAAAAATTGAGCAGCTCTTTCATATGAACTTTAGTAGAAAATCTACAGTAAATTTTATCCACGTGACTGAGTGTCTCTTTGCATTTTTTTATAAAGAATCATCATCAAATCAAGTAAAGTTCAAACAGAAAATGCATACTTTTTAGGCTTATTAATTAAACTTTGGCAGAAAATCGACATCAGATATTATCAACTGAACTTTAAAAAAAAGGAAAGCCATGTTATAATTGCTGCGAAGAATATATGAGTGTTGCGACAAATTGCAATATCCTTGGAGTATGAGTATCGGAAAATTTTCAAAAATTACATCGAACCTTTTAATCTCGTTTGCAGTGGCATATCACACTCCAAACTGAGTCTCAATTTATCTCTGTTCAACGTCGGACCACGTTCAGGTGCGCTTTTCGACCAAGCTTCAGTTCCGTGTCTCTTGTATTTTTAAACATTGAACTGCCCATTGCGGCTTCTCCTTGATTCAACGGTGGTGTGCCGTCAGCCTCACTGTAAGCAAGACGTGTGTTGCGATCACTAAGAAATAAGCGTCACACGATGCTACGACGATACCAGGCCTTTGGAAATGCCAAAATTTCGGTCAATCGCATGTCGTTCTTGAACGATGATGAGCCGATATCAATTGTGGCTGTAAATATTAAGAGTTGAGTTAAAATTAATCTCTCGATAAATTCATCTCATCGTGAAATCGTGAATCACAGTGTTACTTAATGGAAAATCTGATAACAGCGCAACTGGTATCGGCGCCCTTCTTTAACTGTTCACTCGGAAAATTTAATTTGCGATTTCGCGATAAATGAAATTTGATAAATTCGACGTTTATGCTGAGCGAATCTTTTCTTTCGCTGTCCGACAATGGTGGCCACTGAGACTCCTTGAGGCCGGATTTCTTTCCACCACCGTAAGGATGATATATATATACGAAAAAATCGGCGAGACAACCCGTGACGGATAGACCACCGATTGTCGAACCTCTCTTTGCATTCACGAAATTCCGTCAGTTCTTCCTCAACTCGTTTGGATGAAAATACAATGTCGAGTGATGGCAATTGAAGCACACACTCGACACGAGAAACCGGCATGCAGGAAAATCTTGAAAATACAAAAAAATACCAGATACAATACATTTTTGAAGCATTATTTGATGGCGAAGAAATCTGTTTAGCTTACCGGATAATTTCCAAGCTCACCTGAACGTGGACGGTTGCATATGAATACGATAACGTCGACGGGGAAACTCGCGTAAACGTAATTTCCACTTGCCGCTGTAGCAGCCCACAATGACGCTGTTTCCGTACTTTTCATAGCAAATACCGTGCTACTCTCTCCTCCACCGTAATAAATCGTTTTACTCGGTTTTGGCTAATCGCGTATACTTTGAAGTGTCGTGCAGGCAAACAATCTAGCTTTTTTCGTGCTCGCGGTTTTCGTAGATTCATCGACATTAGATTGAGAAGATTATTGTCGGCCGAGATACGCGGGGATATTGATTTTTCAGGCAAAGTTTTCGACTCGTAATGAACCTGTGGGAGCGAAAAGAAAAATCATACTTAGAAATTTAATTGAATGCAAAGAAAAAAAAAGATGACGAAACAACAATGCAAATTTTAGAATCACAGCATCTGCTTTTTCTTTCTCTACGTTTGCGATACAGTGGAATCTTGATTATTGTTTTACCTTCACGTCCAAGCCCGGTATGTGGAATATCGTCCGATCAACAAGAAGCACGATACGCTCGTGCTCGATTTTTTTTTGCTACTCAGATGCTTTCTGCTGCTGCTCGGCTACTCGGTTGAAATTCAAATGTGCCATCTGAGCAGGAACGTTCCTTCTTCATTCTGTTCATCCTTCATCGCATACTGTCGGCGTTTCAGTGGCAAATATACAACGATGTTCGTGATAAAAGAGGTGCGTGGAAATCGGACACAATAATCGAACCGCATCTCGCTATATATGTACTTGATCAGGAGTAGCAGTGACGGAGAAAAACTTCTCAAAACGGCGAAATTTAGCGCTGCATATTTAAAAAAGTATTTGTATTATATTTATTTTGATTGGTGATGATTTCCATTGAGTCTTAAAGAAGTGCTCATTTTATGATTCAGTTGATAAAATCTGCTGTAGATTTTATACCAAAGTTCATATTTATATTATATTAACAACGTCTTTGTTGAATCTTCTATTTATCCGATACGAGAGTCTTTACGTTTGAATTTCAACAAGGTGAGGGATTTCGTAGTGGGTCCTTCATTGTTCCTTCTCGTGTTCCTTCTCGTCAGAGGCCTCTTCGCGAACGGTCAGAACCATTCTTAACATAAGAACGGCGAGAACCTCTTATCAAGAAGATCCATGAAACCTCGTTGTTTACATTTTGGTATTGTCGTACGAGCATGAAAAGAACGTAATTTCGGAAGGATATAATCTATTCCGTACGTATGCTGTATGCTCTTGCCGGCCCAAGAGAGAGCATTCTGAAATATTTTTAAACATTCAATTAAATGACGAAGAAAAACAATGGATGCAGTTAATAGTTATGCTGTAAATTATTTTGCGCGATTCAGAGGTTAAGCGAACGAACAGGAAAAAAATGAATTCTTCATGTTATGCAATATGTTTTGTTTTCATAGAATTGCTATGATATTCAATTATACTTTTTCTCGCTCGAATGCTCGCAGCTTAATTTGTTTTTATTCTGGGAAAATTAAAAAGCTTCGTATGCGAAAAACGTTGTACCTGACAGTTATTTCCAAATGCAGAGTCTTACATCTGTGCGATCGCCAATCCTTGATTAACATCTCAGCCGGATCAAATTGTTTTCTCTTTCTCTCGTCCTCGGACATGAAGTTCGTGTTTCCGCTCGACGCGCGCGTGTATTGAGTGCTCAACTATTCTGTGAATCGGGACTGTGATGTCTCGCACCTAGATTTTGCATCGCATGCTGAAAAAAAAATATTGATGATAAGCTCGAGTCATTGAGCCGAAATGAAAAAAAAAAATTGTGCACGGACATATTTTTTTCTCTTATATACCACTCGTTCCTTCTCTTTGACGTATGAAGTAATGAGATCGTGAAGAAAGAAAAATGCTTATGCGTCCACGGTCACGAATACGTGGTCCTCGAATTTCGTTACGAAGCTGCACTCGACCAGTGGCTTTTCACCTAAAAAAGAACATTCGTGTCAGCGTGACTGTCAGAGCAACGATTTAAAAAAAATTCTATCTTTGTACTCGGACTGATAAAAGAATCTCAACTACGATAAAGCCGGTCTGAAAAAGATTGAAGGAGATGGAAAGAACGTCGTAAAACGTCCATCGCCCTTATAGTTACTATATAAAATATGTTTAGGCAGGCCTAAAAGATAAAAAAAATTGGACAGAGAAAAAATAATTGAAGAGTACTTTTATGAGAGAAAATACTGCCAAGAACATATTACAGCAAAGTCCCTGATATCTTTTGTTTATTTAGATTCAAACAGAATTGAAAAATCATCGAAAATAGAATTTCAACTAAAATAATACGTGCAGTCATTGCAAATAAATAATTTTCGTTAAACAAGTATAGCTGTGCCGAATTTAATTTTTGTTTTCGGGCGTTATATGCTCAAGACTTTTTAGATAAATAATTCGCGAGTACTTTGTGGAAATGTTCATTTTGATAGCGTTTCAATTCCTTTTAAAGTGTTCGCATAAAAAATATCCTCGGATAGAGTGAAGAGGGATCTCTTCGCTCGATATATATATCTATTATGATATTTCGCCGCCACCGCCACCGCCGTGTACAAGAATCGAGGGGTCAGGTTTGGGTTTGGGGTTTGGGTTTGGGGCGACGCGTGGAGGCGTAGCGCCCGAGCAGAAAGAATCCCTAATATTTGGGTCATTCCATGTCAAATCGACCAATTTTGAACCCAACCCCTTTCGATTTGGCTAAAAAATTTTGTCTTTTTTCTACCCCATTAAAAACATTTTTTAGGAAATTTTCAAATTTTTTTTACCCAACCCAAAAAAAGTTATGAATTATTTAAAAACAAAATCTTTTGTTTTTTCAAATAGCTATAACTTCTTCAAAAATTGACTAATCGGGACGTTTTTTGTTTGAAAATTTTCGTCTTTAAATGTACTTTGTGAAAAAAAATACAAAAAAATTTAAGATATTAAAGTCTATGAAATTTTTCACTTTTTCAAGGAAAAATTTTTTTTTTTATTATTTTTTTTTTTTTACTAAAAAAAACTTTGTTCAATTCCGGAAAGAATGCCGCCCAAACTGGAGTTGATGGAATTTTCCTTCTATTTTTTTTTATCGATTGGAATTTTTTTTTTCGCAACTGCTCTTATTTCACAAAACACACCACTCTGTAAATTTTTGAGGATTTATAAAGGACCTCAGGGCTCAGAGTTTGAAAAATTGAGAAGAAAAAAAAATCGAAAGTGGTAATCCGCGAAAATTTTTGATTCTTGTCAAAAAGGTTAAAGAAGAAATAGAAGACACTTATATATAATTTTTTTGTATTTTTTTCAAAGACTACATCCAAAAACAAGAAGAATGAAAAAAATTGCCATATAGGCCCATTTTTGACCAAGCGAAAATAAAATAGTTTTCGAATGAGTATTAAATAAATGTTTACTAATCGTATTATATAACCAGGAAGTCCTTAGTAGAAATCATTAAGCTAGATTATACGTTTCGTCGTAAACACTGTTAAAACATTTTCTCAGATTTAATTTAGAATTTTTATAAAATCATCAGAAAACGTCAAAAATATAGAATAAATGATAAGAATTTTTTTTCAATCAAAGAACAAATATAAAAAGCCAAGACGGGCCAAAATTAAGAAATGTCGGATTCAAAATGATATGAGTTGGATGTCCCTTTCAAAAGCCTGTGGCTTGGTCAAAAATGGGCCCAGATGGCAATTTTTTTCATTCTTTTTGTTGATGAATATAGTTTTTGAAAAAAATATAAACAAATTATAAATAGGTGTCTTCTATTTCTTCATTAACCTTTCTGAAAAAAATCGAAATTTTTCCACGGATTACCACTTTCGATTGTTTTATCTTCTCAATTTTTCAAACTCTGAGGTCCTTTATAAATCCTCAAAAATTTGCAGAGTGGTGTGTTCTGTGAAACAAGCGCAGTTGCAAAAAAAAAATCCAATCGATACAAAAAATAGAAGGAAAATTCCACCCACTCCAGTTTGGGCGGCATTCTTTCCGGAATTGAACAAAGTTTTTTTTAGTAAAAAAATAAAATGAAATAAAAAATGCGCTTCCGAGAAAACGAAGATTTTCCTCGAAAAAGTGGAACATTTCATAGACTTTAACATCTTAGATTTTTTTTATATTTTTTTTCGGAAAGTACATTCGAAGAGGAAAATTTTCGAAAAAAAACGTCCCGATTAGTCAATTTTTGAAGAAGTTATAGCTGTTTGAAAAAACAAAAGTGTATTTTTTAAATAATCCATAACTTTTTTTGGGTTGGGTAAAAAAATTTGAAAATTTTCTGAAAAATGTTTTTAATGGGGTAGAAAAAAGACGAAAGTTTTCAGCCAAATCGAAAGGGGTCGGGTTCAAAAGTGGTCGGTTTGACGTGGGATTCCCCATATATATTAGACTGATTAAAAAAAAAGACTATTTTTTGTTTTTCGCAGTAATATATTAAATACTTGCGGGAAGGTGAAAAAAAGACTTTTAAAATTAGAGCTCTTAATAAAAATATCTAGCGGGGGCACATCGCATATTTTGATTTCCCATTTAAATAACACAGGAAAAGAAAATTTCAAACTTTGAAATTTTGTATCTCGGCTTCAAGTCAATTTACCAGAATGAACGACACATATCCTTGTAGAGAATTGAACGCTGTACAAAAAAGATCTCTTGGGATTTTTCGATAAACTCACTCCTTCAAAAGTTATTCAGGGTTAAAGTTAAATTTAGAGTAAGTTTCACTTTTTCTTTTATTTTCCGGCAAAATCCGACTTGAAGCCGAGGTATGACATTTCGAAGTTTGAACATTTTTGTTCCTGTATTATTTAAATGAAAATTCGTGATGAGAGATCTTAAAATATTAATATCAAGAGCTTTGCTTATATATGTATATATACGCCCGTTTATGCCTGTGCGCCCCGTGTTCATGGATATAGGTATAGGTATAGTAACGATGACCATACGGAGAGCAAAATTCAGGTAAAGATGGAAACGTCTCGCCTCGTAAAAGGTTTCGATCCTCAGACTCAGTATACCTATATATATCTTTGTCTCGCTCTCTTTCTCTATTTCTCTCTCTCTCTCCATACATATACATATATATCCACTTTATTCCTGTGCGCTCTATGCTAATATATATAGGTATAGGGATACAGATCCCCACTAATGGGAATGTCCATTAAGAACTTACGCAGGACGCGTCCTGATGGACAGGGCCCGGTAGTGGGAGTAGTGGGAGGTATCCCCCACTCCGAGCGTTTTCCCTTAAGTGAGGGAAATACGCTAAGGGAGGTTCTGCAAAGTGGCACATGCCCCTAGAGGGCGATAGCCAGTGAGGAAAAGAAGAAGAAGAAGAGGTTCTGCAACCCTGAGGTATGACGAGCAGTGCAGCCAGATCGCGTGCAAAAGTTACCCCCACTTTCTGACCCGCGGCTGTAGGATCTTATGGGCGCGGGTCAGAAAGTGGGGGTAACTTTTGCACGCGATCTGGTTACTCTAACTCTGATGACGAGTGGACAGTCAGTCTATCTTGGAAGGCACAGGTGGAAGGTCACTTCGGTTTACAGAACGGCCTTACACTTAGTATTGTATCGAGTCACTGTAATACTTATATTTTCTCATCGAAACTCTTCGCGTATCTATCATTGAATAGACAAGATCTCAGCCTAATCATAACTGTGTATCATCCAAGTGTATTCAATAAAGGACTGTGTTTTTACGTTAAACTGTGTCGTGTTACCTCACGTCTCGCGAACTTTAGAGTGGTGACTGCTCCCTCAGGCACTGGCGATCCTATCGAGACCCAGGTTCCCAAATAGTCGCATGACACATCTCTCTGTACATGTATATTAGACTGATTCACAAAATGAGGCTATTTTTTTTCGAAATCCTCAATTAGCAGAGCTCCGAATGTTAACATTTAAAAGACTCGCCGCGAATTTATATTTTAGATTTAAATGACACAGGAAAAAAAATTTCATACTTTGAAATTTTTTACCTCTACTTTGTGTGAACTACTGTTGGTCATTTCTTTAAAAATCAGGTTATTCATAATAAAGCAATTCAAACTTTTTTTTCAAGAAAGACTTTCTTTTCACGATATTTAGTAATAAGTTTTAACATTTTTCCGGAAACTAAAAAAAAGGAAAATTTACTCTAAATTTAATTTCAACTTTGCATAACTTTTGAAGGAGTGAGTTTTTTGAAAAATATTAAGAGACCTCTTTCGTAGAGCGTTCTATTCCCTACAAGAATACGTATCGCAGATTTTTGTACATTGACGAGGTATGACATTTCGAAGTTTAAACATTTTTTTCCTGTATTATTTGAATGGAAATTCGTGATGAGAGATCTCAAAACCTTAATATTAAGAGCTCTGCATATATATGTATATATACGCCCGTTTATTCGTGTGCACCCCGTGTTCATGTATATAGGTATAGGTATAGTAACGATGACCATACGCAGAGAAAAATTCGGTTATCCTCAGACTCACGATCAGTATACCTATATATGTCTCTGTCTCGCTCTCTTTCTCTAATTCTCTCTCTCTCTCTCTCCATACATATGCATATATATCCACGTTTATTCCTGTGCACCCCATGATAATATATATATGGGGCATTCCAGGTCAAATCACGTGGTCATCGGCCTGACCCCCTCGGATTTAGTTGCCGAATTTTTTTGTGCATATTTTGCTCCCAAAAAAAGAGGTTTTTTTATTTCAGATTTTGATTACTTGTTTTACCCCATAAAATAATTTTTTTTCCATAACTTTTGAGTAAAATTGAATTACGCCCAGTTTTAAAATTCTGAAATTTTTTGCATTAATTCTATTACTAAAAACTAGTATTTTCATCCTAGTTTGAGAGTGGGCCAAGAATAATTTATATTTTTTCTTCAATTAAACAAAGAAAATTTCTTTACACATTTTGTAAATCAAATATTTGAATGATGGTTTCCTGTAGGATAAAAAAAAAGAAAAATCAATCATCTCTTGCCAAAAAAATTTGTTTCCTATATTTTGATAATAGTTTTTTTGTTAATAGTTAGATAAAGTTTTTATATTGTTTTCATGCTCCCTCCGAAAAGTAATACTTTTTTTCAATGCCTTAATTAATCGATTTTATCAAATCTATTACTAAAATATAGGAAATCTATTATCGAACTACAGAAAATATATTATCAAAACATAGGACATTTTTTTTTTACCAAGATACAATTTATCTTTATTTTTTTTCCCCTATAGGAAACCATCATTAAAATATTTACTTTAAAAAAATTGTAAACAATTTTTTTTCTTTAATTAAAAAAAAAAAAATTAATTATTCTCGGCCCACTCTCGAACTATGATGAAAATACTAGTTTTCAGTTGTAGAATTGATGCAAAAAATTTCAGAATTTAAAAACTGGGCGTAATTCATTTTTACTCGAAAGTTATGGAAACAAAATTATTTTATGGGATAAAACAAGTAATCAAAATCTGAAAAAACAACATCTTTTTTTAGACGAAAATATGCTCAAAAAAAATTCGGCAACTAAATCCGAGGGGGTCAGGCCGATGACTACGTGATTTGACCTGGAATGCCCTATATATAAGTGTAGGCATTGTAACGATGACCGTACGGAGATCGAAATTCAGGTAAGGATCGAAACTGCTCGACTCGTTAAGAGTTATACTCCTCGAGTTTTACTCCTCGAGACCAGGGTTGGCAACCGTAACATAATGATAGTAGATATCACATAATTTGACCATGTGTACTATGTAACATAACGCTTGTACTATGTAACAACACCCCCAAAATATTTGAGGCATTTCATGCGGTTTCGATCAGTTAAAAAGTTGTCCACTCTCAAAGAAATTGAAATTCTGTCAAATACTTTAGTTATATGAAAAAGAGTACCGTACATTTTTTTAAAATTTCCTAAGTACCGTTATATTTTGAAAGTATACGATTAAACAGAAAAATGTTTCAGACCAAAAAGTTGCAGTTTTCCATAACAATTTCCATTTAAATAATACAGGAACAAAAATGTTCAAACTTCGAAATGTCATACCTCGGCTTCAAGTCGGATTTTGCCGGAAAATAAAAGAAAAAGTGAAACTTACTCTAAATTTAACTTTAACCCTGAATAACTTTTGAAGGAGTGAGTTTATCGAAAAATCACAGAAGATTTTTTTTGTAGAGCGTTCAATTCTCTACAAGACTATGTATCGTTCATTCTGGTAAATTGACTTGAAGCCAAGATACAAAATGTTAAAGTTTGAAATTTCTTTTCCTGTGTTATTCAAATTGGAAATCAAAATATGCGATGTGCCCTCGCTAGATATTTTTATTAAGAGCTCTAATTTTAACAAGCATCTTTTTTTCACCTTCCCGCAATTATTTAATATGTTACTGCGAAAAACCAAAAATAGTCGCTTTTTTTGAATCAGTCTAATATATATATTAGGGATTCTTTCGGCTCGAGCGCTACGCGCCCGCGCGTCGCCCCAAACCCAAACCCCAAACCCAAACCTGTCTCCTTGATTCTTGTACACGGCGGTGACGACGAAAAATCTATATAATATTGAGATATATATATATATATTTGAGGCATTTCATGCGGTTTCGATCAGTTAAAAAGTTGTCCACTCTCAAAGAAATTGAAATTCTGTCAAATACTTTAGTTATATGAAAAAGAGAAGTGTACATTTTTTCAAAATTTCCTAAGTACCGTTATATTTTGAAAGTATACGATTAAACAGAAAAATGTTTCAGACCAAAAAGTTGCAGTTTTCCATAAACTTTGTGTATTATAATAATTAACATCAAGAATTACAATTTTATTTTTTCAATTGAATAAAGTGCAAAACGGACTTGAATTGTAATTCTTAATGTTAATTTTTTATTATTTGTTTGTTAATTATTTATTTTAACATAATTGAAATTAACTATTGTAGTCATAGAAGGAAAAAAATTCAAAATTACGAAAAACAAAAAGTCGAAAACAATTTTTTTAATAAGAAGTTATTTGAACCCTAATACCCTATCTTCAGTAAAATCTCAAAAATTTTGATTTTTACGTAGAATTTTATATTTTTTTTAACAAAATTAAAAAAAAAAAAATTAAGAAAGAATATTTTTTCGATATTTTGTTCCAAAAGTACATTGAAAAAAAATCGACCTCCTAACCAATTAGAATATCTTGGCTATTGAATAAGTTATGGTTATTTTCAGGATATTTTTTTAAAGATCAATAACTCTGGGATAGAGAGCTAAAAAATTACACGGATACTTATTATTGCATGCATAATAACATATTAAAAAATATAAAAAATCGAAGTGGGTCACCGATAAAACGTTGAATTTATAAGGGAATGGCATATGTCTGAACTCTGTATACCTATATATATATGGGGGAAAACGCCTGTTTTTTTCATGGCGTGACCCTGACCCCTTTTGATTTGGCTGAAACTTTGCTTATTTCATCGTCTGATCCCAACAACAACTCTCAAATTTTATTAGATTTTTTGGAGCCACCATAGCGGAATACTAGATCATAGAATATTTTGACTTTGGAAAATATTTAATTTTCAATCGACGATATCTCTGTAGCGGTTGATCGTATCGAAAAGTATGTAGGGGGCTTTTATTTCCGTTTTGAGTCTATCTTCAAATAAAAAAATTGTCTGATTTTTTTAAAGCAAATTTAAGCAGTCAAAATAATTTTCAAAAATTAAAATCACGATACCCAAAAACTGCCCCCTTCGAATTTTAAACAAAAATTCACAAAAATACTACAATTCATGACCGACATTTAAAAAAAAAATCAGGATGGTATTTTCAGCGGTTCGCGAGATATTCATTTTTCAGTATTTTATTTATTTGTTGATTATCAATTTTTGTCTATCTGTTAATTAATTTGAGCTTCGAATAGTGTAAAAAGAATAGTAAAACAGAATAATGTAAATCAATAACCATACACATGTTAAGGTACAATATATTTTACTCGTATATTCAATTTAATACTTGTATAAATCACTCGTTTAATTTTTTTATCAATTTCAATTTCTTATATGTTAAAAGTATTTTATACTCGTATACACGTTTTTCATTCTCGTTTTTTTCTCGGATATTTAATTTTTTTTTAATTATGCTATGTATCTCGCTTTCGACAGAATTCGACCACCTTTTAACAACAATGTTGCCGTCGTGTAGCGGAATTATGCAGTGATGCTTCTGAGTATTTTTTATTGATCGGGCAATTTTGAATCGTCCATCCATTAAAAATTCCTTCGATTGTTCGTAATCACTCTTCTCACGGTAAAAAGACTTTCATCGCGAGCCAGCTTGCAACTTCCAGCAGACAAGCAAATTACAACACCTCGAGAGGTCTACGAATGGGCTTCAAAAAATGTACAGTCGATCAAAATTGTTTACCGTGAGAAGAGTTATTACGAACAATCGAAGGAATTTTTAATGGATGGACGATTCAAAATTGCCTGATCAATAAAAAAATACTCAGAAGCATCACTGCATAATTCCGCTACACGACGGCAACATTGTTGTTAAAAGATGGTCGAATTCTGTCGAAAGCGAGATACATAGCATAATTTAAAAAAATTAAATATCCGAGAAAAAAACGAGAATGAAAAACATGTATACGAGTATAAAATACTTTTAACATATAAGAAATTGAAATTGATAAAAAAATTAAACAAGTGATTTATACAAGTATTAAATTGAATATACGAGTAAAATATATTCTACCAAAACATGTGTATGGGTTAATTGATTTACATTATTCTGTTTTACTATTCTTTTTACACTATTCGAAGCTCAAATTAATTAACAGATAGACAAAAATTGATAATCAACAAATAAATAAAATACTAAAAAATTAATATCTCGCGAACCGCTGAAAATACCATCCTGATTTTTTTTTAAATGTTGGTAATGAATTGTAGTATTTTTGAGAATTTTTGTTAAAAAATCGAAGGGGGCAGTTTTTGGGTATCGTGATTTTAATTTTTGAAAATTATTTTGATTGCTTAAATTTGCTTTAAAAAAATCAGACAATTTTTTAATTTGAAGATAGACTCAAAACGAAAATAAAAGCCCCCTATATACTTTTCGATACGATCAACCGCTACAGAGATATCGTCGATTGAAAATTAAATATTTTCCAAAGTCAAAATATTCTATGGTCTAGTATTCCGCTATGGTGGCTCCAAAAAATCTAATAAAATTTGAGAGTTGTTTTTGGGATCAGACGATGAAATAAGCAAAGTTTCAGCCAAATCAAAAGGGGTCACGGTCAGGCCATGAAAAAAACAGGCGTTTTCCCCCATATATATACCCCCAAAAACACCAAAAATGGTGTACAAAAATTCGAGACAAGTACATTTACGAAAGTATCTCTAATTCAGTCTTCTTACAAAAAGTTGTGAAATAAATAGACATGAAACTCACAACACGCATTACCAAGCACATGTACTTTCCAAATGTAACGTTAACTGCGTAATCATGATTTTTAGGGGTGGAGTCAAAATAAAAAAATTCGAAAAGATCTTGACGGTAAACATTTAAGAAATAGTGAAATCAAGTGAAAATCGTTAAACAAGGGAAATTGTCAATGAAAAAAATTATCAAAAAAATAAAAAGTACTTGGCGAGTTCGTTTTTAACGGATGATCAGTCAAAACGGGTTTTTGGTTAACAAGTGAAAACCAGGTATGCTCAGTGAAAAAACTCGCCAAGTACTTTATATTTTTTTTATTATTTTTTTCATTCATAATTTCCCTTTGTTAACGATTTTCACTTGATTTCACTATTTCTTAAATGTTTACCGTCAAGATCTTTTCGAACTTTTTTATTTTGACTCCACCCCTAAAAATCATGATTACGCAGTTAACGTTACATTTGGAAAGTACATGTGCTTGGCAATGCGTGTTGTGAGTTTCATGTCTATTTATTTCACAACTTTTTGTAAGAAGACTGAATTAGAGATACTTTCGTAAATGTACTTGTCTCCAATTTTTGTACACCATTTTTGGTGTTTTTGGGGGTAATTTGTCGACTTTTTGCAAAGTGTTTCCATTAGGTTTTTCATCTATACATAATTCATTATTCTATTTGATTATATAATTTAATATTATTAATAATTTCATGTAATTCTATTATTTTTATATACTCAGTTTATAATTTCGCTAGTCAGATGGACTGCAAAAATTATATTTTAGACACGAAATCATTCATCGATGAGAGAACGAATCATAAATCTCAATATAGATTGAATTTTCTTCATTGTGCAGTGAATAAAATGCTATTTATACTAAGGTTCATTATTATTTTTCTTCACCTAACTCCACAAATCATAGTGTGGATACGAAAACTCCCATCGATGAGTTAAAAATCATAAACCTCATTATTGATAAAATGTTTACCAGTGTGCAGCAAACGAAATGCTATGAAATCTGAGATTCTTGGTTTTCTTATCAATTACCATGAATGATAATAAATCATATACCTTATAACCGATAGTCCTCACCTAATCCTGACCTTAATTCCCGCTATATCATTTATTGGTTTTAAGAAAAAAAAACCATGTATGCAGCTTTGGCGTTTCACGACCAGCCTTTTTTCTGGAGCTAGTATCATCCGCAATAATCCACAAAGATGTATATAGTATAATATTATTTATAATTTCATTTGAATATATAATTTTCATATAATTATAGTAATTTGTTTGTCTAATGGAATACACAATTTAGGATTGAAACAAAAACGTCCATCGATGAGAGAGAAAATCATAAACATCAATGTGAATAGAATTTCCTTCATTATTCAGTAGACAAAATGCTATTAATACTGAGGTTCATAACTTTTTTTCTTCAACTAACACCACAAATTAAATCCTGTATACAAAATCTACCAACGATGAATAAAAAAATCATAAGACTCATTATGAATAGAATTTTGTCCATGTCGCAGTGAACAAAATATGTTGTCCTGGTTGTCCATTGTGCAGCGAACAAAATTCTTCATTGTGCTATGGACAAAATAGTATTAACATTGAGGTTCTTAACTTTTTTTCAACTAAAATCACGAATTGGATTCGGGATACGAAATCTCCCGTCGATGAGTAAAAAAATTATAAACCTCATTATGAATAGAATTCTGACTGGTGCGCAGCAAACAAAATATTATAAATACTAAGATTGATATTAATAGTATCAAGTATGGTATTAAACTGTATGATATAAAAAATTTTCTACAGATCATAATGAATTCAAATACATTTTTTGACAGATCACAATAAATTCTAAATAAATCTTTCTGAAAAAACTACAAACATGTTACATTAATAAAAAATTGAAAGTCTCCGGAAGTCCTTGGCAAACAATTTTTAGACCGCCTTCCATAATTTAGAAGAATTATTTACCAAGAATTGGCAAAGCCTTTTTATTTTGCGTTGAGTGAATAAATTTATCATTTTTTTTGTTCAAGGGAATATTCGAATCTTCAAGGACATAAATTATTATATTTTGGCAGCCCAAATCACTACACCAATTTTTTCTATACAAACTGCAAATATGGTTTTTGTATTTTTATTGAGCACATATCATTTTTTTTTTTGTAAGGTTTTCAAATATTTAAGATGAATTCAAACAAACGTTATACATACATATTAACTCGATGCACGTTTTGTAAACAAATCATTTCTATTTACAATGAGTGTTTTGTCAAACCACCATTGAATTTAAAGTATTTTTTTAAATAATGTATGAAAATAAACTGAAACAAATGTGACGATATATATATATTTATACTCGATGCACGTTTTATTATCAATTAAATAAAATCGACACTGCAATTAGTAAATAAAAAGTTACTAATGAAGAATGCTGCACCGACATTTATTTTTTAGGTTATGCATGATGATGCGTAAGTTTCTGTTTGGTTCGCTCACGGTTGTCGCGTACATACCGACCGTGGGTTCGCTTCATTCATCGTTTCGTGAAATTAGCGCTTAGTGTAGCAGCCGAACTTTAGTTGTTTAATCGGTTCGGTCTCATCTTCGCCCGGGCCAGCCCCCTGAAGGTGCTATTTCATGGGCAGTGAGCAGTAGCAGCAGTTTAGTGAATTCACTCAAAGTTACTAGCAACTTCCGTTGCAAGTTTTTGCTGCTACTGTTCGTTTGTCCGAACAGCAGAGCAGCAAAGCTAGCAAAACTGAGCAAAACGCACGAGGTATATAAAAACACCGCGAAATTCAAACATGAGCTGGACTGAGGTAATGTAGTAAATAGAATTGGATAATATTTATAAATCATATATATCGTTTATTCAAACGATAATTTTTAATTTAGGGAGAGAAAGAAATACTTTTGGTGGATAGGTTTTTTTCAACACTTCACTTGTACAATATATCACAGCGGCGGCGGCTACTGCTATTGCAGTTTGTTTTTCGTGCACTTTTGCATTGTATTCATTAATTTTCTGTGCACATTCGGTTCGCCACAGATATAATTTGTGTTCGTACGACATTTCGCTTTTCGTCGGAAATACTCCGATTTTTTTGAATACTTCGCGTTAAAATGAGGTTAAGTACGAAATTCGCATAATTACTAGATGACGCGACGCTACTGCAGTTACGGCCTATTTCATAAGCAGCACTGCTGCTGCGTAAAGTCACTAAACTTTCTAGTAATTTCCTAGTAAGTTCCGAAACTGCTGCTACTGCTCACTGCCCATGAAATAGCACCTTGACACTGGCTACTATTTCTTTTGTGAAAAATTTTTTGCGATTTTAGGCCGTTTCGTAGTTACACTGTAGGCCGCTTCGCAGCGCATGTAGTCGCCTGGCCGGCTTGTTTTACGCATGCGCGGTTAAAACTCTTATTTCGATGTTTATACTTTATGATAGGAAGGTTATGTGCATTTCTGTCTTGCGGGTCTTGTGAGTGGTTCGGGACGTTCGGGACTGGTCAATTTATTAATTAAATTATACTCATTTATTACGTGGAACGAAGGTTAAAAAACCGAATTGCGAAGTGCGTCTTTGTTTATTATGCCGAAGTGCATTGTACCGGGTTGTACCTCAGGGTACAACTCAAACCAGGAAAAAGTGCACTTTTTTACTATTCCAAAGAATGTAGATAGTGAAAGGCAGTGGAAAAGTGCTGTGAAGCGCGATGACGTAAAAGCTGGTGCAACAGTTTGCGAAAAACATTTTCGCAAAAATGAAACATGCAAATGATTAACAATAATAATTAGCGAAAGAAAAATATTCATATTTGTACCCTTCGTATATCGCGTATATTCCGTATATTGCTTGCCCTGATATATATAGTACCCGGCCCGGCGACTACTAGCGCCGCAATGTGGCGCGATTCGATAATAATAAACGGCAGGAATTCGTGGATCGTTTCTGAGCGGCCGTGTCAGGGGGCTGGCCCGGGCCAGGGGGGTGACATCGCTATCTATCCCTGTACTGCAAAAGTGGTCCACTTTTGGCAATGAGTTCTTAGTTCCTCTCGTTCCTCTACGTGGCGCTAGTTGTCACGCGGGAGCACAGAGAGGGAGATCCGGGAGCCCACGGAGCTCTAGGAGGGGAGCGTTTGTTGACAATTGGCAGCTTTGAGGTTACGGAGGTTTACGAAATTTTTTTGTGTTTATACGCCTCGTGCTCATGCGATTATGCCATCGTGCATCGTACCTGGCTGCAATTCGGGATATCGTGGAAACCCCGAAAAGTGGCATTCTTTTAGCATACCCCGAGATCCTCAAGCCGTTAAATTATGGAAAGATGCAGTAAAGCGATCGGATAGTGGTTTGAAAGCAGGGAGTGCGGTGTGCGAAAAACATTTTCGAAAGGACGAGATTCTTTGGGAGCGGAAATATTTCTGTCCTAATGGAAATGTAATTGGCGTGGTGAGTTAATTTCGTTGAATAAATTGCTTGAAATGTGAAATGTTATTTTTTTTTTTTTTTATTCCGGCTCCGATTCCTCAATTATAGGGACAATATAAAATACCTCGGCTGAAAAAAGGATCTGTGCCATCACAGTTTCCATGGACAACACCGCAAGATGCACTTCAATCTTCACGATCCGCTGTGATCGAGGAGTCGAACTTTGGCTCTCTGGTTCAAATAGCTTTGTTACCCGTTTCTGAAGAATGCGAGGCTTCGCCGCCTCTAGTATCGATTACTGGGATAAACATTGTTCCGGAGGCTGAAGTCTTCACTACGCAAGATTTTAACACAGAGCCTTTGGTATCACTTGCTGACCTTAAAACGATTTATGGGAATTCTCATACTTCTACCAATCTCTCGAACACCGTTAAACAAAAATTGCAAGAAATTATCAATAAGCATGACGACTGGAATGTTGATAATATCATAAACGTAACAGATCACGATTACAGCATGCCTGCGATTGCTGATTGTGTCATGTATTGTTTCACTGCACATTTAACAAAACGAATTTCCAGTGAAATCAAATGTTTGCAATGCAAGGAAGCTTTAACGCAATCTGAGGCAAGCGGTGTCATTCTTCCGGAAGCTTTATTATATAACTGGCAACAATGTGGTGGCTTGATCCATCCGAATACAAAATTGTATAATGTCGTTATTTTTCTGGAAACCTGTTTTCAAAAACATTGTGAGTCTTCCAATATATTCGAGAACGTTTTGGAAGACGCCTACGATTATAAAGGATTGTCATTTCCTTGTGAAACTCATGCTCACGATATTTTTTGTGAAATCCTCCAATGTTTTTTGACACTGCGTATGCAACGATATTGTGCACGTATAAATGCCGAAAAAAAAAAGAAAATCAGGAAAAAAAAGTCTCTAAATTTTGTAAAACTTGAATAAAAACGATAAAATAGGTTATATAGGTTATATATAATATTCGAATGCTTTCAATTGCTTTCAATCCTTTCAATGCATTTCGAGCGCGCGGAGGAGAACGAGGAGACGCACTGACCCCCCACTCTGCCACTGACAGCTGCAGCGGGTGCCTACTAGCGCCACGAGGGACGAAATTTGGTGTTAAAAAAGTACTGGGATTTATGTGCCTATTCCAGCGGTCTGATGTCACCCCCCTGGCCCGACTCATGTTCGCCTGAAAGTCACTAGACTTCGATTCCTCGAAACAGGGTTACTGGCACGACCGCTACGTGTCTCTGCAAGCATATTCTGGGCTTTGAGAGATTGAATACGTGATGTGAACCCGTTCATTAAAAAACGAATTAAATGCCAAGAGCCTTGAAGAGAATGGCGCAGGTCCTCAACAGATGGCGAGCCAAACCTGTCAAACTAGCACGCTATGAAAAACAATCCCGAGTTCCGGAGTTCTTTGGTAAATAATGCACATTGAGGTTATCGCGCGCACTGTACGCGACAATTAATCGTGAAATCAAGTACTTAATCAATTAATAATTAAATCAGTAATAATTAAATAATTGCGTGACAATGAATGTTAACAGACACACGATCTCTATATTGTTATTATAAAATGCTTGAAAACGAGTTTAAGATTTTTTTTGTAATTATCAATGAAATAAATGTATCTCGCTGCTGCATTACTACGTTTCTGTGCTGCGTTAATATTAAATTGTTATTGTTGATATTAAATTTTTTAAAGTAATGAAACTGTTTATTATAATTGTCGATGAAATAAAACTCGCCGCTGTATTTCTGTGTTCTGCACATTTATTATTTACGTTATTAAAACCAAAAATGTTTCTACATTATTCGCTGATACACCTTTGTCAATGGCACCTAAAATTCGACTAATTATATACATAGAGACATATTTAGACTATACACATTTTCATCGTTATCATCATTATCATCGTCATCATCATTATGATCATTATCATCGTTATTATCATTATCATCGTTACCATCATTATTATCGTTATCATCATTATCATCAGTGATAAACAAATTAGAGAAAAAAAATCAAATTACTCGTTCGAAATCGTCGCGTTGTGGCATGTAACCGAGTTTGGTAGCTTCCTCCAGTGTAATGTCCAAAGGCGGCAGCCTCGAGGTGAGATCCGGCGATAACGGACCATGATCGGAGTTCGTTTGATCGGTGAGATTTGGTCTGTAGCTTTCTGTTGGTGGCCACGTGTGTTTCAGTGCTGCCAATCGTCGGGTAATTACCCGGAATTTGGGTAATTGGTAGCATCGCGGGTAATTTCGTGGGTAATTCAAAGTGCCGGGTAAAAGTCGGGTAATTGCAAATTCTTAAATTTTTCACTAAAAATGTTGATCCAAATTTTTTTTCCTAAATCCTAAAATCCTAAAATGTGTTCCGCAAAACGCGCTGCTCACATTTTAGGCTTTATCAGGGATCTCATATTATTTATTATGACTATTATCTTTTTATCCATATAAATAGATGAATATGTTATATCGATGTTACGCTTTCCCAATAAAAACTACGTATGTTGGTCCCACGTACTTAAGGATGCTTTGCCCTTACTATCCCAGCAAAAAAGTTTATCTGATTGAAATTTTCGTACTCCGTAATACAATAAAAAGTGGTAAAAATGTATCAACTTTTGGCATGCCATAAACAACAATTATCAATAATAATATTGCTCAAAAGTTATTCATAAATTGTTTAAGCAAATAATTATTCAACAATTTTTGGGTAAGTTTTTTTTTCTTAGACAAATCGAATGCGTTCATTTTTCTGAACGCATATGAATTTTTTCAGAATTTTCCCACTATTTTGGAATTCCCGTTTTAAAATTTTCAGAATGGCTGTATTTAAGTATTGTTTGGCCCAGTGTCTTTGAAACTTTTCAAAGCTGACGATAAACCTGTGTGCAAAAAAATATACAAAATTGGCAATTTTTTGTTTGTATTCCAGAATGTTTTTTATAATATTTCAAAATTGAGAGAAAATTCTGAAAAAATTCATATGCGCTCAGAAAAATTGTCGCATTTGATTTGTTTAAGAAAAAAAGAATTTACCGAAAAATCGTTGAATAATTTTTAATTCTCATTTATTTTGTCCACTTTCCAGTTGATTTCTGTTAATAACTATCGAATTGAGTTGCTTGGGTATTTATCGGGTTTTTGAATTTTCCCGCGGGTAAAATCGGGGATTTTCTACGGTGGGGGTGAGGAATTCTGCAATTTGGGTTTGGCAGCACTGGTGTGTTTTCCGATATTTCCATCGAGATATCTGACGATGTACTCCTCTTTTGCCTCTGTAAAAAAAAGAACATAAATAGACATTAAAATGAGGCGTTAGATTATATAGAATTGTGGGTACGAATTATTCGACGTGAAACTTGAAAATCTAATTTGTTCACAATAAGATTCGAAATTAAATAAATGACGAATTGTTCGATGGCGTCGAGTAATCTGAGATGTTCTCTGGCTATCCAATTGCCTCTTCCATTGAATATGCTAATTGTTCCAGAGTCCTGTGAAAATGAAATTGCGTAAATTAATTTTTCAATTATGGATATTTTTATTTTTTTCAAAATTTTTAATTTTTCTTTTTTTCAAGCAAAAACATCTGAAAACAATTGTGTCCTGAGTTTAAAATTTTCGAGATTCCATAAGGGATATTATGATTTCTTTATATTTTATAATTTCATTTTTGTAATTCATCATTATCGAAATCAGTTTTTTTTTCATCGAATCACGAAAAAAATGGCAGAATGGAAGAGAAACGTACCATAAATTGAAAGGGATGATCATTTTTGTGTTGTCCAATTTCAGCACCTGCCGAAAAACAATGCGAAAGGAAAAATATCGTTAATCAGATATAGCAGAAACATTGCACCTTAAAAAATGTCCATCGATATTCCTTGCATTCAAAGCTACATATAGTTTTATATAATCAGGCTACAGTTTTGTCAAATAATCCATGATTACTTGTAAATAAACATTGTAATTTTGTAATCCATAAAAGAACATTCACAGCGATAATAAAGATGAACATGACCTCAAAATCTTTCAAATTCATTTAAATATAATTGAAAAATGGCTTGATGGAATAAACAGTAAATAGTTGTCCAGCAAATAAGCAAAGGCAAACCCCCTATTCTATTTTTATTTCATTAAGTTGTTTTTAGGAAAACCAGCTAGCAATTTGGGCAATAAAGAAAATCCTTGTATAATGTGTATTCCAAAATTCACGTACAATTATCGAATTTATTAATGGATACACTGTCGAAATAGTAAAAACGTCAATTTTACGCCTACAAAATTCACCAATGAAGTATCGCAGTGCATTTTTTAATACGTAGTCAGGATTTACAAAAAATCGATTTTTTGTACATTTTAGTTTCGTAATGTACAGATATTTAAGTGTATAAACAGAAAATCAAGATTTCTCAAAAACGGCATAACAGATTAGACTCAAATTTTTACACAAGCTCTATAAATATATTTCTAAGTAATTAATCGGAGGTTTTCTTTCACTGATAAATATTTTTCATTTTATAAACAATTTAAGGCAAATATTTTTATCAAAAATCACATTTTTTTTTCCGAAGCCAACATTATGTTAAAAATTAATATTTTGCTTAGTCCTTTGAATAAATACTACATTATACCTCTTATCAAAGGAATCTTTTTTATTCTTTTATTCTAGATTATCCAATCCAGAGATATCGTGCTCACCGCAGGGGAGTTTTTTTTACAGGACCTCGGTCGCGAAACTTATGCACGGCTCCTTGAGGGAAAACCGAACCCAACTTTTCCTCTTGAAGTTAATATAACGAAAACAAGCGAGACTGATGTTGTAACTGTGCAATTCCATTGAACCACCGAAAACAGTGTCGTTTGTCGGTAAGGAAAACCTCAGGCTGCCCAATTGTAGACTGGCCACTTGTGCCAAAACACGCCGGTCCATGGTCCTTTGTAAAAAGAAATAAAAAGTGATTAATATCACACTGCAATTGAATATACTTTCTCATATTTCCTCATATTTTTGGCATTCTTTGTACCCACATGCACACACGTTTCGGAGAAATATTTTCTACACATTTCGAAATATGAGGATCAGAATTATATTTGAAAAAGAAAAAGTGAGTTTTACCCTCCACGGTTGATCTTTTATTTCGCTGTGTCTTCTTGAAGCTACTGCTATTGGCACGCTGATGTCTCGGTTGCAATGAACTGGAAACTCGCTTGATACTTCTGAATTGTTGACTGCAGAACTCGTCGAATTTGTAAAACATTTTCAGCAAATCGGGAGTCGTTGATTTCCTTATCATTATTGGTCCCAGCCGAGATCACCGTCTATGAATATGATTGCCTGTCGTCTTGTAGACATAAATTCGTCACCGCTGTTTGTACGATTGATCTTCCATTCGTCGCGCAAGGTTACATCGAGGGACGATACACTCTTGACATGAGAACTCTCATTCCCATATAGACCCATAATTCGAGAGCGAATAGTTTACAGGCCGAGCGGGTGATCAGGTTTGGTACCGGGTTCTTCGCGGATATGTACGGAAATCATGAGAAATTATTTAATTTTGAGCTTACTCATGAGTTTTAATGATACGAGAAAGGCGTGGGAATTTGGCACGCAATTTGGGAATAAAACTCGCAAAATTGTGAGGAAGAGGAATGAGATACGTACTGTAAGTGTCGATTTTAATGAGTTCAATAGTACCACTGGCTATTCCACTTTGGGTATCGATACTGAAGCCACCGAGTCCAATGCCGATGTCCAAATTTTTGTGTCCCGTGCAGTCTACCGTCAGAACGAAAATCTTTCGTCATCCATACGACGTTACCAATTACATTGCCCAAATTCATGTGAACATTCAGACGAGTGAAATTTTCGGCAAAGAGAACGAGAGTTTACCAAGATGTGGATTCGCCCATTATAACCTCGGACGACGTTTGTTTATCCAAGGTGAAACTCCAGACTCGTTCGATATCTAAATGGAAAGAGGAAAAAAAGGAAAGTCAGTTATAATTGTTGCAAAGAATATACGAATAGTGCGACTAATTAAAATATCCTTGGAGTATGAGTGTCGACAAATTTTCAAAAAAAAGGATCGTACCTTTTAATCGTATTTGCCGTGGCATATCACTCTCCAAACTGAGTTAACAGAAAGCTACAGACCAAATCTCACCGATCAAACGAGCTCCGATCATGGTCCGTTATCGCCGGATCTCACCTCGAGGCTGCCGCCTTTGGACATTACACCGGAGGAAGCTACCAAACTCGGTTACATGCCACAACGCGACGATTTCGAACGAGTAATTTGATTTTTTTTCTCTCATTTGTTTATCACCGATGATAATGATGATAACGATAATAATAATGGTAACGATAATGATAATAACGATGATAACGATCATAATGATGATGACGATGATAATGATGATAACGATGAAAATGTGTATAGTCTAAATATGTCTCTATGTATATAATTAGTCGAATTTTAGGTGCCATTGACAAAGGTGTATCAGCGAATAATGTAGAAACATTTTTGGTTTTAATAACGTAAATAATAAATGTGCAGAACACAGAAATACAGCGGCGAGTTTTATTTCATCGACAATTATAATAAACAGTTTCATTACTTTAAAAAATTTAATATTAAGAATAACAATTTAATATTAACGGAGCACAGAAACGTAGTAATGCAGCAGCGAGATACATTTATTTCATTGATAATTACAAAAAAAATCTTAAACTCGTTTTCAAGCATTTTATAATAACAATATAGAGATCGTGTGTCTGTTAACATTCATTGTCACGCAATTATTTAATTATTACTGATTTAATTATTAATTGATTAAGTACTTGATTTAACGATAAATTGTCGCGTACAGTGCGCGCGATAACCTCAAAGTGCATTATTTACCAAAGAACTCCGGAACTCCGGATTATTTTTCATAGCGTGCTAGTTTGACAGGTTTGGCTCGCCATCTGTTGAGGACCTGCGCCATTCTCTTCAAGGCTCTTGGCATTTAATTCGTTTTTTAATGAACGGGTTCACATCACGTATTCAATCTCTCAAAGCCCAGAATATGCTTGCAGAGACACGTAGCGGTCGTGCCAGTAACCCAGTTTCGAGGAATCGAAGTCTAGTGACTTTCGGGCGAACATGACTCGGGCGAAGATGCCCCGGGTGAAGATGGCACCCTTCCGTTGTCCCACCTCGCGAGCCGCAGTGATCACAGCAGGAAGTGAGGACAAAAACAGAGAACTTGCATGTTTTTTTTTTATTTTTTTATTCGAAAGTAGGATAAAAAATAATGTATTTCCCATGACAGTTTTTTTTAAAGGAATATTGACGCTGCAAAAAAATATTCTTTGACTAATTTTTCTCGAAAAATTTGAATTGGCAACCATATTGTTGTACCCAACTATCAGCGCCGCCAGTGTCGTGTCCGGGAACCACGTCTCATTGTAAACAGTTTCTGCTCTCGGTGACGCAAAAATCTAACCTATAACTTACGTATAACCTACAGTATACGTGTGTTAGAGGTTAGATTTTTCGCTCACCGGGTCACCGGGAACCAAAACTGTTTAGGCTATGTTCCTTTTTAGACTGCAAGTACTGCAATATGGCGGCTATAAAGCGTACTGCAAGTGTTGTTCCGATATTACTTTTAGTCCTATACCGTACAATGGCACTGCTATAACGGAACGAGCTTCAGTGCACTTCAGTGTACGTCCTGACACGAGCGCACAGCGCATGTGTGCTACGAATCCAACGTTACCATTGGACGAAATGAATTTCGCACGCCTCTCACAGGCCGCCATGTTGTTGCTGGGAGTTGCCCTACCTCGCCAGCCGCAGTGATCACAGCAGGAAGTGACGACAAAAAATGTGACGTCATATGATCCCAAGTGCGACCACAAAGCGTACTGCGGCGTATATCGAAACGCGTTTGCAGCACTGCAAGTACTTGCAGTTAAAAAAGGAACATGGCCTTACAATGGGGTGTAGTTCCCGGACGCGACACTGGCGGCGCTGATAGTTGGGTACAACAATATGGTTGCCAATTCAAATTTTTCGAGAAAAATTAGAGTCAAAGAATATTTTTTTGCAGCGTTAATATTACTTTAAACAAAAAACTGTCTTGGGAAATACATTATTTTTTATCCTACTTTCAAGTCCCATAGATTAAAATACAGATTTCAGATGCATGCAAGTTCTCTACTGTGACGTCAAATGATCCCAAGTGCGACCCCAAAGCGTACTGAAGCAGTGAAGCGTACTACGGCGTAGATTGGAACGCGTTTGCAGCACTCCAAGTACTTGCAGTTTAAAAAGGAACATAGCCTCGGAGAGGGTAAAGTGGGCGGCGCATTGCGCGGGATCTGACCGAACTGAACGCGTTTGGCTTCGGAAGCTTGTCGGTCTCTGGTGGAACGGAGTATATGGACGCCGCTGTGTATAGACTAGGATTGCGAAATTTTTAATGAAAAAGTAATGCCTTAACCATTAACCATCAAAATTTAATGGTTAATTGAAATTATTCTCAACCATTTAAAATTTAATAATTTCCATTAACCATTACATTTTAAATGGTTGAAAATAATTTACACAAAACTTTGATTGCAATTTTGGGAATGGAAAAATATAGATGAATACATTATTGCAATTTTGCATTACATTTTATTGACTTAAGACTTAGATTTTTACCTCAAATTCTAAAAAGCATCTATATTATAATTCTAAAAATTTAAACCTTAAGTCAATAAAATGTAATGCAAAACTGCAATAATTTATTCATCTATAGTTTTCCATTCCCAAAATTGCAATCAAAGTTTTCTCCATTACACATTACGTTGCAATGGGTAATGGAAATATTTTTTATTACACAGTACATTGTAATGGGCAGGGTTGCAAATAATGCATTACTTTTTTGATGCAATTACATTTTCATTAACCATTAACATTTAATAGTCAAAGGAAATTCAAATGCATTAAAAAAATTAATGCATTATTTGCAACCCTGGTATAGACGTAAGCTATTTCACTCGTACCAACTCGTACTCAGCTTGGCTATCTCTCTTACCACGCCAGTGATGCTCTGCGCGTTCTCGTTCTTTTTAGAGGCATAGCAACTTTAAAATTATCGAGTGCATTATCAACAGACGATAGAAAAAAAAGTTCAAATTTTGTTTACGCGAAATTTTAAGATCTACACCTTTTGTTTGAAACTTTTTCCCGATTTGTTTTTCGTTCGCGTGATATGCGCATTTCAACCCTTAAATAATTATTTTCACCCTTAAGCAGGGGACTAATAATTAAAATGCATACCGAAAAACATAAAAAAAGCATGTTCATGTGCTGTTACTCAAAATTCCGTTCCTTTCGACCATTTTTACTGGACTATTCGTCGAAATGTAATTAATATTAACAATTGATCTTCGACTAAAATATCTACGACTTGCTACCGCGACATTTACGCGTATCCTTGTCTATAATATTAGGTAATTCAATAAATGACCTTCAGGGTAGCAGAAAACTACCAAAACGCAAAAGGTGTATTGTTTGTCCGACTTCGAAAGATTATAAAAACTCAATTTTGTTGTATAGTGCGAAAAAACCCGTATGCGCGGAGCACCGAACATGCTCGGATTGCAAATTTGAAAAAAAGTCAATAAAAGTAAATATTTCTGTATTATTATAAAAAAATTTGCTAACAATCGAAACTCATTTTTTAATAAAAATTTAATAAATATGATTAAAAAATACCATTTCATACGCGTTAAAGTCTGAATATTAATATGCTCATACTGCAAATTAAAAAAATGTGAATAAAAGTGAATATTTCTGTAATATTATACGCAAAATTCATTTTTAGTAAAAATATAATAAATATCATTAAAAAAAAATACGATTTCATGAGCGTAAAAGTTTTTCCGCATATCCCTTCCATATTAAACACATATTGAGTGATTCCACGTCAAACCAGCAGGTCAAAAAAATCGATGCCTCCGATCATACTCTCGATATTTCCCTGTGTTCTCTATCATGAGAAAACATTGCTGTTTAATCACTAACCTAAAATAAAATTATTTGTACGAGTTATTATTTTTTGAAAATTGCGTACTTTTAACGACTCGAAAAACAACTTTTTTGCTTTTGTGTATAACTCCGCTGGATTTTAGAATTCGGGAATTTCACTTCAAGAAATCGAAACTATTCAAAACCCTTCAGAATGCGCACAAATTAACCTCATTTGGTGCATTTATGACGCCCCAATCGTAAAACTACATTTTTCGAAAATCAAGAATATCTGAAAAACCTCATTTTTAAGAAATCTGAGAAAATCATATTAAATTTTTACGACAAAAAATCTATAATTCTGTGGAGTTTGAACTAGTTTTGACCATTGGATTTTGAATTTCAGTAGACTCCCGGTATAACGCACAGAAATGTGGTTTATAGCCATGGGGCTATAAACCCCATATATAATACTGGCGACCGTTATACTGGGACTCAGCTGTATTGATCAATTTCATCTTTCAGAAATGCAGTTTCAGCTATTTTGGGACATTCAGGTTTCAACTTTAGGTTTTCTGAGAATTTCGTCAATAAGATCGATATTCATTGTTTTGAAAAATTATAAAACAATTTATCTACAGATCTTTTAAAACCATCTCCATCGAATGATGATAACATTTATGAATAATTGCTGTTTCTGCAACTTTAGGTCTAAAGTTGCGATTGTTTAAAGTGTAAAAAATTATAAAACATTTTTTTCGCTCATGCATGATTTTCGTGCTTTTCGCCATATGCGTGGATAGCCGAAAACAGGAGAAAAAGGGCTATTGATAGTTTCTTAGAAAATCAACGGCCAAATTAAAAAGATTGACAAAACGACTAATGTTGAGCGTGACTTTTACAGCTGAATATACCTACAAACTCCCTGTAAAGTTTCAATTTAATCTATCGAACGGTTTTTTTGTTTCAAGCAATCAAATTGTTGAAAAAAATTAAAGGATCATGTTTCCTGCCCCTAAACGTCACAATCATTATTAAAGTGGAAAACAATCTTTTTTTTTTCTTTTTTCACATTTTTATCGCAAACAGCGTTTAAATGTACAGAAAAAAAAGTCGAAGAATTTTCGAATTTTTTTTTTATTTTGTTGATTTTTTTTACATAAATTTAAACGCTGTTTGCGATAAAAATGTGAAAAAAGCTCGATTTTTTTTCCCTTTTAATAATGATTGTGAAGTGTTTAGGGGCAATAAATATAATCCATGAATTTTTTTGGAAAAGAAAAATTTTCAAAAAATTTCAAAAAAAAAATTTGTTGTTTTTTTCGTTTCATAAATTTAAACGCTGTATGCGATAGAAATGGGGGAAATGCTCGAAAAAAATTTATTTTTTTCATTTTCATAATGATTATGGAGTGTTAAGGGGCAATAAACATGATCCTTGAATTTTTTTCAAAAATTTGATTGCTTGAAACAAAAAACCGTTCGATAGATCAAATTAAAACTTTAAAGAGGATTTTGTAGGTATGTTGTGCTGGCAAAGTCACGCTCAACATTAGTCATTTTGTCAATATTTTTAATTTGGCCGTTGATTTTCTAAAAAAACCATAAATAGCCCTTTTTCTCCTGTTTTTTCGAATTTATGGCAAGGATGGAAAAAATTTTTTGTTCAAAAAACCATCATCAATCCTTGTAGAGCATTAATTCAAGTTTGTGAAACGCCCCTTCTGATTTCTGTGCGATCATTGGTTGCTGAGATATCAATGGTCAAACAGAAAAGTATCTTTTTTCGTAAAAGCCCGATATCTCAGCGAAAAATGGTCGCAGCGAAGTTTAAAAAAAAAAAAAACAAATTGAAGCTAAATAAACAAGCTATCCGGTCCATGTAATGGTTTAGCTGAAAGAATTTTTCCCCAAAAATTACAGCAAAAAAAAAGTGATGCAAATTTGCCACCTTTTTTTTCTTTGTATTTCTCAGAATTGCGTGAAACCTGTGGTTTCGAAAAAAATTTTGCTTCAAGATCTGAAAACTAGAAACTTCAAGCTTCAAAATGCTTTTTTTCAGACCTCGATACGACCATTTTTCACTAAGATACAGCATTGTTAAAAACCACTAAAAATTTGGGAATTTTTTTTGATCCTTTAATTTTTTCCACTAGTGCAGTTCAAACTCCACAGAATTATAGATTTTTTGTCGTTAAAATTTAATATGATTTTTTCAGATTTTTTTAAAATAAGATTTTTCAGTTATTCTTGATTTTCGAAAAACGTAGTTTTACAATTGTGGCGTCATAAATGCACCAAATGAGGTCAATTTGTGTTCATTTTGAAGGGTTTTGAATACGGTTTCGATTTCTCGAAATGAAATTTTCAAATTTCAAAATCCCGCGGAGTTCATCATAACTCGTACAAATAATTTTATTTTGGGCTAGCGAATCAACAGCAATGTTTTCTCATGATAGAGAACACAGGCAAATATCTAGAGTATGATCGGAGACATTAATTTTTTTGTCCTGCTGGTTTGACGTGGAATCACTCTTTACGGAGGTCAAGAAATAAGCATTTTTGAAGATAAAAAGTAAGGGTCCTATTTCAACCCTCGAAATTTCTCACATTTTTTTTCTAAAAGGGTGTTGTTGTGACCTCGAGTTTCGACTCAACTCGAGAGGAGAAAATGAGGTCCGGATTTGTGGGTTATTTGCCAAGGCAAATGAATTTGCTCGGTTCAACGTAATTTAAAAGCACGTTGACTTTATTGAGAAAAAACCGGGATGGTTAATCTAATGATTAATATGTAATTAGAAGTGGAGTTTAGTGATCGACCAACCGCTTCGAGAGTTCCTTGAAGACTGTCGAATTTAGTCGTGAGCTGAAGGCTCACGATTTTGGATAATCGCGTTTCGTCATTTGTACACGCGCTGCATTGTCAGCAGCGGTCAAAGACCTGCAATTTATTTGTTAGCATTAACAAATCGAACATTCTGGAACGTCCGGTCAATACTCTTGCTATGTGGCAATAACGTTTTGTTGCAACCTGCTCGGGGTACAACATCCCTCCCCCTTTAAATGAAATCACTCCGTGATTTTTGTTGTCTCTCGAAACGGTCATCGTTACAATTTTGTTTCATGTTATGTTTTCCCATACATATACATATATATATATATATATTTTCTCTTTTTTTTCTGAAAATGTCATGTTAATTACAGGTAAGTAAAAATTCAACTTTTTGTTCTATATCCGTTAATTATTCTATCTTAAAATTCCTAGATGTGACGGAACATTTCACGTCCAAAGCCAGTTTTCTTTTGTTACTTATAATTCTTATTTTTGCAATACCAAAAATTTATGTCTATATATACTATATATTTTGTTTTGTTTTTTTCCTCTATGTATATTAATTCTTCCTCTATTTCTGTTCTGTCTTCATGTGGCTTTTTTTTCATTCGTTTTTCATTTTTTGTATGGCAGGCGTTTTTTGATATCTTTTTTCCGTTCCCATGGTTGAGAGCGGAGGTTCAGTTCGCGGACTTCATTCCGTCGTTGATCTCCAAAGTGGTACGTTCTTCTTGTCTTTATTTTATTTATTTCTTCCTGTATTCTTATTTATTCTTTTCATTAATGTATAGTTTTTTAGAATTTTTGTTTTTTTTCATTTTATTTTTATTTTTATTATTTCTTTTTTCAGATAACGAAGTCAAAGAATGTTCAAATTGGAAGAAAATATGGCCGTCTACACCACTGACGACGTCGAAATTATTCTGGTGAGTTTTTGAAAATTACATTTCCTCTTCATTGTTTTATTTTATTTATTTTGTTCATGACTTTATTTTAATTATTTATTGACTTATGACTGCTTATTTTCGTTTCTCGCTGTATTTTTTTTCATTGTTTGTTATTTTATTTGTTTCAGGTTCCTCGAGTCGTCCCAAGGGCAGTTTGTTTAATGCCGCCTTCCTGGTGGCACAATTTTGTTGCGCACGCGAAAGGTGTGCGTCGTCAGCGTCGACGAGCTCGCGAGGCTCGCGAGGCTTGATTTGGGGATGCTGTTCAGCGAGAACCCTCATTATCGTATTATTGAAAATTTTCACCGCGTATGGCGCCACGATCTTTAAAGATTCTTAATAAATGGCATAATTATTTTTTCTTTTGAAAAAAAAATCGTTTCTACTTTTCGTTTTTTCCATTAGTTTTAAGTTTTTAGTTTTTTCAGGGCGCGACTTTTTCTTTCTTTTCGTAATACTTTTCTTTATCGTTTAAAACATTTAAAAAAAATTCTTCTCTTTTATACTTATTCATTTTTTTTTGTATCGTGAAAAATTCATTTCGGTTTTTTTTTTCATTATATATTTCGTAAGATATTTTTCGTTTCTCGCACGAGTATGTGCCGTTACTATTCGCTGGATCGGTGTTCGTTGGAAACGGAGAGGTA
Organism: Alloplasta piceator; assembly: GCA_946863875.1. NCBI lineage: Eukaryota > Metazoa > Arthropoda > Insecta > Hymenoptera > Ichneumonidae > Alloplasta > Alloplasta piceator. Next base: position 34,899,876 of record OX333074.1, read on the forward strand.
GGTATCAGCGAAATATGAAGCGGGCCGCAGTCTGTCGCTGGCTCGTCGTAACCTCTTTTTCCCTCGTTCTCTTCGTCTTAGTGTTCGACATAATGCTTGAGACGATTGATATGAATTTTTTGTTGCTTTTTCCCGCGACGAATAATGTAGGTAACGGGTGATTCCTTACCCATTATCATATAGGGCCCAATCCATTTTGCCGTTAATTTTCCTGATCGTCCTTGGCGAACTACTGGGCTCGATAATAATATTTTATCTCCTACCCTGAAATTTTGTTCTTTAGTTTTTTGGTCATAATATTTTTTTGTTTTTAACTTCCTTTCCATTAAATTCTCTTTTGCTTCCTGCCATGCAGTTCTCAATTTGTGTTTGACATTTTGCAAATAATTATCGTAGGTGTATTGTGTGCTTGGTGGTGTTTGGAGCGCGGTCGGTAGCACCGCGTTTCTCCCGAACACCAGTTCGTGTGGCGCGAATCCCGTGGCTGTGTGTGGCGTAACGTTATACACACACATGGCATATGGTAGCCATTCATCCCAGTCCGTTTGATCCTTATTCACAAATGCCTTCAGGTATTCCGCCAATGTTTTATGCGATCTTTCTAGCGCACCGTTGGATTCTGGATGGTATGCTGTTGTTTGAATCTTTTTTATTTTGAACAATTTGCATAGATCCTTGAATATTTCACTTAAAAATTTTGTACCCTGGTCCGATAAAATGACCTTGGGTGTTCCATATTTGCAAATTATTTCCGTCGTGAGTCCTTTAGCGACGCTTTCCGCTTCTTGATTTTCCAATGGTATAGCTGCGCTGAATTTTGTTAGCAAATCTTGGAATGTCAAAATATATTTATTTCCATGTTCGGTTTCGGGCAATGGTCCAACTATATCAACAGCGCATTTTTCGAATGCATGTTCCGGTGTGTCGGTAATCATTGAAGGTGCATTTTTCCTGTATGCCGTCTTGTTCCGTTGGCATTTATCGCACTTGGTCACGTATTCTTCCATTTCTTTCTTCATTCCCGGCCAGTGGTATATTTTTTAATTCTGTTTAGCATGCGTTGAATTCCTTGATGACCGCCCAACGGTGTGTCATGGTATTCTTTTAAGATTATTTTTCTTTCATCCACGGTGTGACTAACATATGACCAGTTATCGTCATATTCTTCATTACAGCTGATGTCGCTATCTTCTGTTTCTTGGTTTTCATTCTCTGTTTCTTTCTCTTTTTCTCCTTCGTCTTTTGTCTCCTTTTCCTTTTCCTCGTGTTGCTCATTCTCCGTCTCCGAGTCGGTGACGGGTGGGGGCGTCGCGCTTCGCGGTGTTACCTTGCGCGGTCTCCCTCTCTTCCGCGGCCCCTCCGGCCCGGGGTGATCGCAGGCGGGTGTCGCGATCGCGCGAGCGGCCTTACGCGGCCTTCCCCTCCCTCTCTTTTCTACTATCACCGTATCACTCGCTCCACCCGGCTGTTGCAATGCGAGTAGGTACAGCCTGCCGAGGGCATCGGCGTTTGTGTTTATTTTTCCAGCTTTGTATTCGACTGTGTAGTCATATTCTTCAAGTTTTATTCTCCATCGCATTAATCTCGATCCTGGGTCTTTTATGTTGAATAACCATGTGAGCGGTTTATGGTCTGTGACGATTGTAAAGACAGTTCCATATACGTAAGGTCGAAATTGAGCTACCACCCATACTATCACTAGCATCTCTTTCTCTGTTGTAGAGTAATTTATTTCGGCTTTATTCAGTGTCCTACTCGCGTAACAGATGGGTAAATCTGATCCAATTTTTCCTTGCGATGATATGCCTCCTATTGCTTTGTCCGATGCGTCGGTTGTGATAATGAAGGGTTTCGAAAAATCGGGATACTGCAAAATTGGAGCAGTGATCAGTTTCTCTTTTAATTTTTCGAATGCGAGTTGACATGTTTCGGTCCAATCGTATTTTTTATCCTTTTTTATTAGCTCAGTGAGAGGTTTTGCGTGTTTTGCAAAATCCAAAACGAATTTTCTGTAATATCCTGTCAGTCCCAAAAATGATTGCAATTGTTTCACGTTTTTTGGAGTAGTAAAATCCTGTACTGCCGATATTTTTGAAGGGTCTGGTTTTACCCCTACTTCCGTTATAATCTGTCCCAAATATTGTGTTTCCTTTTTCAGGAACTGGCATTTTTGAGGCTGTATTTTCAATTTCGCCTCTCTCAGTCGCTCGAAAATTTCCTCGAGTCGATCGTTATGTTCTTTGAACGATCTTCCGTAGACGACAATATCGTCTAAATATACGTAGCATTTTATACCTTGTATTCCTGCTAATACGGCGTCCATTAATCTTTGGAATGTCGGTGGCGCGTTTTTTAAACCGAAAGGCATGCGATTGAATTCGTAGTGCCCTAACGGGGTGGAAAACGCGGTTTTACCTTTGTCGTTTTCCGCCATTGGTATTTGATGAAAACCCGATGCGAGATCTAGAGTCGAGAAATATTTTGCTTGCCCCAACTGGTCTAATATCTCTGTGATATTGGGCAGCGGGTATGAGTCGCCTTCGGTGACGTCATTGAATTTGCGAAAATCGACAACGACTCTATTTCTTATTACGCCGTCGGCACCGGTTTTCTTCGGTACCACTAGCAATGGCGCATTCCATTGGCTTTTACTCGGTCGAATAATTCCTTCTTTTAGCATTTCCTTTGTTTGTTTCATCACTTCCTGTTTGTGCACTTCCGGAAGTCGATAGGGACGTACTTTGATCGGTCGAGTATTTTCCTTTACGTGTATTTCGTGCTGCACTTTGTCCGTGCCATATAGGGGTTCACCCTCTATATGAAATACGTCTGCATATTCCTGGCAAAAATTCCTGAGATATTTTTCTTCTTCCCGGTTGAGATAAGTCTCTCTCGTAATTTCTTTCCATATATTTTCTATACGCTCATTCGCGTAGTACGAGTTTACTGTATTTAACGCGGCTGTAGATGCTCGGGGTTCTGCTGCGTCAGCGGAGTCTCCTCTGTCCTCCTCGAGCTCGACCGACGGTCTCTCTATCTCGAGCGAATATTCATTTGTATTACGAATCATGGTTAAACAACAGTGACCGTTACGTTTGGCAAACCCTTCGCCAAGTTGCACGCCCTTTTCCAAGGTTCGTCCTGCGATGATTCCTTGCGTCGCGCACAGTGGTTCAGAACGGCCTTTTCCCAGGCCAAAAGTCGAAAAGTGAGAATAATAATTTCAAAATTTTCTATTTAAGGTTTCTGGGGTCGCTGATTACGAATTTGATATAAAAATTATAAAATTCAAAATGGCAGACCAAAAATGGCGGACATTTTGGAAAAATAATCACTTTATCGGCCCGAAAATTTGCACCGCGAGGTTTTCGGGATCGCTGATTACGAATTTGATATCAAAATTACGAAATTCAAAATGGCGGACCAAAAATGGTGGACATTTTGGAAAAATAATCACTTTATCGATCCGAAAATTTGGACCGCGAGGTTTTCGGGATCGCTGATTACGAATTTGATATCAAAATTATGAAATTCACAATGGCGGACCAAAAATGGCGGACATTTTGGAAAAATAATCACTTTATCGGTCCGAAAATTTGCACCGCGAAGTTTTCGGGATCGCTGATTACGAATTTGATATCAAAATTATTAAATTCAAAATGGCGGATCAAAAATGGCGACCATTTTGGAAAAATAATCACGTTACCGGTCCGAAAATTTGCACCATCAGGTTTTTGGGGTCGCTGATTACGAATTTGATATCAAAATTATGAAATTCAAAATGGCGGACCCAAAATGGCGGACATTCTGAAAAAATCATCACTTTATTGGTCCGAAAATTTGCACCATGAGTTTTTCGGGATTGCTGATTACGAATTTGATATCAAAATTATGAAATTCAAAATGGCGGATCAAAAATGGCGGACATTTTGGAAAAATAATCACGTTATCGGTACAAAAATTTGCGTTATTAGGTTTTTGGGGTCGCTGATTACGAATTTGACATCAAAATTATGAAATTCAAAATGGCGGACCAAAAATGGCGGACATTTTGAAAAAATAATAATTTTATCGGTGGGAAAATTTGCACCATTGGGTTTTCGAGGTCGCTGATTACGAATTTATTATTAGATTAATGATATTTGAAATTCTAAAATGAAGAACGATTTTGTAAAATATGTGAAAGTTTATTTTATCTCACGTACATAATACCATACAATACATATCCCATTAGATTATTGCCATTGAATTAATTAAAAATCAAAATCTGGGTCAGACAGATCTGTCGCACATGTGTCAATTTCTGCTGAGGGTGAGCTACTATTTGTGACATTATCTTGTGGTGTTGCCAATAGAAGTTCTACTACCTCAGAGGGTAATGGTGCACTATTCGTCATTTTTAATTTTTGAAAATTTGTTATGAGTGGATCCGAGGATGCAAGAAGCCGACGAAAAACGTCAGACATTGTCTTCTCTCTCGTACATTTTCGAGCAAAATTTTCGCGGTACCGACGAATGTTCTTGTTCCTCGCTTCTTGAGCGTCCTCGGAAAGTTGTCCGATTGGTAAGGCACCCATTTCTATTATCGCGTAGCCATGAATTAAAACGGTATGTACCGATGTTGGCATCGGGTACCAGGAATATAGCTCCACATATCGTTTCGCGACGTCTAAGCAATAAACTCTGAACTTGTCGATATGTACAGCGAAACCGCTCGCCATTGTCTGCAAAATTACTTTGCAACTTGCTATGAATTTTTCGTCCAAATTCAAAATTTCTGCTGTTAAGGTAACGTTCTCAAAAGAACGTCGGGCTGTATTGCCGTCGTTTGTACTGCCAAATCCTTGCTTAGGCATATCAATATTTAAACCTAAAGCAGCTTTAAATTTCTTTTGGATTTGTTCCTTACGATCGCCCACTGCTTCCTTTTCATCGACTGTTCGCGCCTGCCATTTACTCGTCTCATCGTTTAATTTATATGCAATATGAAGCGTCCATTCCATAAACCTTATCCACGCGTGTAAGGAAGAAATTCCAAATTTCAGTTTCGAGCTGTCACATTCTGTTTGTTCAACCAATTGTAAATTGTTGAAATTTTTCGACGTCAAATTACATAAGTAACATCTTTGCGCAGATTTAGTGTCAGTAATAGCATTTCGCACCTTTCCATCTATCATTGTAAACGATAATTCATATTTAACTTCAACGTTCGTACCCTTCGTTACTGTAGCGAATATGACGAGAGACGCTATCTGCTTATCAACGAAGTTTTTTTCGTCAACAGTTGACTGCATGGTTTCTTTCCAAAATTGCAATCTCAACGGTCTGCAGTAACGGGGTGAAGAAGGCCTTGGGTTCTTCCAAACGACAAGTTGCCGCTCAGATTTGTCGTTTGAAGCTAGCATTTGCAACGGAACCAAGGAAGTAAAAAATACATGAGCATCAGAGCTGTCGCTTTCGGAAAATTTTTGCTTATACTGCTGCGACGACGAACCATCGCATCCCCACTTCAAAATTAATTTCATATTATTCGTGAAGGAACTGTCGAGTGTTTTTATGACATCAGATTGTACTTGAAACAAACGAGCTGTAGTATGGTCGAGTAAAGCCTGCAATGATACTTCCGCGCTTGTTTCCGTTATACGTATTGAACACTCTGGTGGGTAACAACGAGATTTAGCAGCTAATATTTTATGATAACTGGGATAAACTGACGCGTCCCTGTTTTCATTGGTTAATTCCCGGACCATATTGTACGTTTCTTTCGTCGTTTTACCGCTTATTATCAAGTTCAAAGCAACATCTGCGCTAATTTCTTGACGTACTGGTTTGGAACTTTGTGCGAATGCTAACTCATACCGAGAGGCTCGCGTAGGAGAAGTGGTTGTAATATCCGTGAGCACCTTTGCTGCAGCGAGGGACCCAGAAGCACGAAGATTTATTTCCGTTGCGAATGCCAATGCCCTTGGACTTGTTGATTTCCGAAGATCATCAACTTTTCGTCGCTTACTCCGTTCACTGGATGATGAAAAGTCCAACGAGGGTCTTCCAAATTTGTGGCTTTCATCCGATCCTGATGTATCAGAATTAGGAGTAGGTCCATCCCTGTTTTTGAAATCCGCATTCTACAACAAATCGCAATAACATCAGTTCAAAAGTGAAAAAAAACGTTTAAATGAAAAATTTCAATGATATAAGAAATAGGAAAATAGACAAACCGTAATAGCTACGTCCTGGTCAAGCCATTTTTTATGAGTGGCGTAAAAGCGCTCCAGAGTTCTGTGGCTATCCTGCCATTTTTTCTTCATTGTAAATAGAAGATTCCTTAGAATTTTCCTTTCATCAATTGAAATTGCGAAAGGACATCCTTCCGATTCGGTAAAATATTTTTCCAGAACTTCTATTTGTTTGTCAAATTTCGAGCCCCATCCATTATGTAGAGCCAAGAATATTTGTCTGCGCATACAAATGATTTCTTTGCATGTTTGTCCTGTTGAAATTGAAAAAGTTGGATATATATTGTATATATTGTCTATATTGTATATATTGTATATATTGTATATATTGTATATATTGTATATATTGTATATATTGTATATATTGTATATATTGTATGTACTGTATATATTGTATATATTGTATATGTTGTATATATTGTATATATTGTACATATTGTATACATATTGTATATGGGTGGAAACGCCAATTATGGACTCGGATCCGGCCTCGCAATTTTCGCAATTCGCAAAAACAGAATCCAGAATTTTCAGATTTTTTCCCCGCTAACTTTCGCAGTTATTATATGGGGTATTTTAGCTAATTTAACGATTTTTGTTTTATTCATTTTCGACTTGCCATCTTCCAACAGAATGCAAAATTTTTCAAAAAATACGTTTTTTGCGTAAAAAAATCTCTGGTTAAAAAAAAAATATTTTTTTTTGTTTATGCACTTGGAAAGCTCTTAAAATTGAGCTTAAAGTCTAAAAAGCTGTTTTTTGGTTGTTACCCAAATTTTGAAAATTTCTTCAATATTTTTCTCGAAAAGCTGATACAATTTTGCATGAAATATGTCTTTTTCAAGATGGGAACTCCATAAACATACGAGAAATTGAGGAATAAACAAAAATTGATTTTTTTTGGCGTATACATATTGTATATATATATTGTGTATATATTTATATTGTATATATATATTGTATATATATGGTATATATGGTATATATATTGTATATATATGGTATATATATTGTACGTAACGTAAAAATATTGAGCAAAAACAATATTATTATGTTTTACAAATTGTGTTTATTGTTCATGAACAAGATTTGAAATAATATTTGTAAATATATTTCGATATATTTGGAAAAATGGACGTTACGGTTGGAATTTTATTTCAAATCTTTATTCACAATGCTACGCCATTGCAACAATAATGCTACACCATTGCAATAACTGTACTTATCTCCACAATACCTTAGAAAGAGATAAAAAACATCTACGAAAAACAACACTAAACTCGATATTATTCAAAAACGGCAACGTTGGGGCAGTTAATTCTTGAAAATTTCATTAATAGATAGTTCAACAAACATGTCCCTGTGAATGTCAGCGTTAAAACGTGTTAAATTTTTTTTGTATCGATACAAATGTATTTTTAAAAAAGCCAAAAAATATGAAAATCACGACTACCTTCAGCATAACATTTCATTAATAACAACAAACATTTTCGAACATTGAGGTACATGAAATTTTTCTACATACCTTCATAATCATTTTCCATTTTGGAAAAATGGAATCGGACACATTGTTGCAAAGTTATGTATGATTTTCTGGAGCACTGTAAAACTGGTCACTGAAGCGTTGCGCGCGTGTTCCTTCGAGAGGCAACTTACGACTGTCGCAGGGAAGCAGGTATACAATATTGTGACTCCTGCTTATGCGATCTGAATGCCCCAAACCCCCCCCCCCCCCCCCCTACAAGAATCCATTTTAAAACTATCGATTTTTCAACCTTCATTTTTCGATCTTGGCCAGCGACTCGGGCGTTTTGAACTACCGTGCGTCGGGCCGGTCATCTTTGCGCAAATTAAAATCTCTGCTCTCGCTGGCAGGGACAATTTTTTCGATCCATTTATTAAGGGCATACAGTGCCCATATATTTTAATCGTCTCTCTATTTAAAATGTCGACTTTATGTTTTTTCATAAAATCGATTCCCATTAGCCCATCTATTCCTAATGGTACATCATCTCCGAGAACAAAAAATGGGTGATTCATTTTTGCTGTAGGAGTCTCCAATTCTAGCATGATTTTGCACAATGCACGGTACGTCATTCCGGTAACTCCTTTAAATTCAACGATTTCATCTATTATTTCGATGTTTTGATCAAGCACGCCTTTTTTGATGACGCTGCACTGCGCGCCTGTATCTCCTTTCAGTGTGAGCATTCCACTCTTCGCATGCATTGAAGGGATAAAGAAATCGTTGGCTGCTTCTTCTGTCGTCGGAACATCCATATTAAAAAAATTTTCCGTACGTCCTTGTCGCAGATCGTATTTCGTCTTCTCGGGCGCGTTATCTCCAACGTCGCGTAATGTACGTATCGTTGACCTCACAGCTGTGCATGTATTATTTTTCCCTTGGTTACGAATCAGCATTCCAATGTCGAGTGAACTTAGGGTTTTCTTCTCGGCTATTCCTTCTCGTTTTTCGTTACGAGATTTTTCTTGTTCTCGATTTTTCCAGCTCGTATCCGTTTGCGTTTGATAGTCCTTTCTTGGTCCTTGATGTTTTTCTTGCCCTTGATTATTTTGTTGCCCTTGATCTCGCATTCGACTGCGACAATCCCTTTGATAATGTCCTGGCTTCTTGCAGTAATGGCAGGTTACTTCTAGTTGATTCATACCCTTTGACGATGCTGCCGGAAGACTTTGTCTCCCATAACCGGAAGTTGTACTTCGGCAGTCCTTGGCCAAATGTCCAATCCTGTGACACTTGTGGCATTTCGGTGAATCGTACTCTTTTACGTGCGTTTGACGATGGATTGAATCTCCTCCTTGCATTGATTTTTCCTCTTCCATTGCGCCCTTGAGCGCTGCGCTTAAATCGGTGAATCCTCGGGCCTTAATTATTACCTGATATTCCCTTTTAAATCCTCTTTCGAAATTATGCAGAGCTAGTTGACGTGCATATGTTTCGATCGTTTGTTTGCCCGCGGCTGTGGCTTCGTTTATCGTACTTGCGTCGATTAATTCCATCATTATTCCCTCAAGTCTTTGACCGTAAGCTAATACCATTTCTCCTTGTTTCTGCTGACACGTATTAAATTCAACTTGCAACGCAGCTACTGTACGTCGCGTGCCATATAGAGCTGTCATTTCTTGTTTAAATTGTCGGAACGAATTTATCTGTTTATATCGCGTATCTTTTCGAGCTTTTCCTACAACTTTTGTCGCCAATACCGATTCTAACAAAGACGCGCGATCTCGTTCGGCCACGCTTCTATCGGCATAACCGTACGCTTCAATTATATCGTCTACTTCTTCCGGCTTCGATCCGTCGAACCGGGGTACGAGGCTACGGGCCTCTTTTAGGGACATATATTCCGCATTGTCTACAACTTCTTGTCTAGACATATTGTTCGTCTGTCCGTCGATATTTAACAACGAAAAATCTATTGGGTCTATTTCTCGACCGCGTTCTGTTTCTACAAGGTCAAACGGGTCGGTTTCTACTTCATCAAAGTCAATGTCTTCCGAGTCAGGGTCAGGTCCAGCTACAGTGACTCTCCTTTTCTTTTTTATAAATTTCGTACGTGTAGCTGGTACAGGAGTACGTGCAAGTTCCTCAGAACTGTCTGTCGCTCTACGTCGTTTTTGTGTGTCTTTGTTTGATTCTTCTACTCGATCGTAATCTAACGAACGATCAAAAAACGAGTCTAACGATCTAGAAATTGATTGATTTCCGCGTAATTTGAGTCTGTTTACTAGCTCGTCGTCCGACATATGATTTTAAAAATTTTCTGGCTTTGTCGAGTTACAAAAATTTGTTCCGTCTCTTACAGTATGATGAGAAGACGCATGATGATCTTGACCCTCTTCGCGTTGATTGGCTGGACTACTAATTGTCGTCTTCAACGATGTCGTCGTTGGATACCAAGTGCCTCTTCAGAGAGTCTTCGGTTCGGTTGATCGTCCTTCCTTCCTTCCTTCCTTCCTGGATCCTCAGATCCTTGGTTTTTTTGTCGTCTGGAGTCTTGAAGTATCTTCTCTCGTCCAGTTTCTCGTACCATCGATATTGTATCGATTATCGAACTTTTGGCATCCCACCGCTGCCACCAATGTTGTGACCTCGAATTTCGACTTAACTCGAGAGGAGGAAATGAGGTCCGGATTTGTGGGTTATTTGCCAAGGCAAATGAATTTGCTCGGTTCAACGTAATTTAAAAGCACGTTGACTTTATTGAGAAAAAACCGGGATGGTTAATCTAACGATTAATATGTAATTAGAAGTGGAGTTTAGTGATCGACCAACCGCTTCGAGAGTTCCTCGAAGGCTGTCGAATTTAGTCGTGAGCTGAAGGCTCACGATTTTGGATAATCGCGTTTCGTCATTTGTATACGCGCTGCATTGTCAGAGACTTGTTCACCAAAATTGGTTTGAAAATTGTTCGCAGAGATTTCAAACCCGTTCGAAGAAGAATAATTATATGAACAACATTAATTTTATAGTTCACTTAATATCTTATTGAAAAGCGCAATTTTAAATTTTTGCCAACTTTGAATGTGTGTTATATTGAAACGTCTCTTGACTTTTCTTTTATAACTTTTTTTTAATTATAAATTATGACTAAATTATTAATGGAAATTCCATCAAACCTCATAATTTTTATTTAGATGTAGTATTTAAGGGGCTATACCAGTGTAACCCATGCAAAATTAGGCGAGTTTAGGGAATTTTTTTAAAAGAAAGTATTCGATAGAATGTTTTGAAGTTTCTTGGACATTATAAGGTATATTTTCAGCTATATTTTAAGATTTTTTTTCACAAAAATATTGAAAAATAACGGAGTTATGTGCTGTCTTCGGAGGTGCCAAAAAAAAAAGTTCCCCAACTGCTGACATGATTCCGGCCGAATGAGTAGCTGAAACAAAAAAATTCAAAAAGGTTATTAAAGTTGAAGGTATTTCCTATACTATGACCCACGATTTTTGAAAAATATCAAAAATTAACAAAATGGCGTAGTTCTGAAAAAAGTGTCGTTTTTTTGGGTAAAAAAATGGTCGTTTTTTTAATGCCAAATTGACAATTTTCAACCAATCAAAAAAATCGTAGGTCAGTGTATAGTAAATATATTCAAGAATACTCAGTTTCAATTTGAAGTCGATCGGTCAATTTCTCGTTGAGTGATGTCAGCAATTTTGAAAAATGTCGTTTCGAGGAAAACGCGTTTAAAGTTTCAACTATCGATTTTTGCTAGACAAAATTATATTTACCATAAAAATTGCTAATTTGCTATGCTTAGCCGATACAATACACCTTCTTCTTCCGCGAAAAATGCCTGCTGAGAGGCTAATGCTTGTCTCCGGGCTGTTCTTCCCTCTTTTGAGGACGCCGCGTGACGTATCTCCGCCTGCTTGATTTGGCTGTCATCTCTTTGAACTGCATATTCTTCCGCAATAGGGCCGACAACCACGCCCATTACTTCCATCATTTTTTAAATACTATAAAAACCATAATTAAATATTGAAACTGCTAGGAAATTAGCGAGCTCAATCGTTTTCATCCCACTGTGAAGGTGCTTTGGAGCAAAGTGCCATAGCAACCCATTATAACTTTCGTTGTTGTTTTGTGTATTTCCTCCTTTGCATCGCTCTAGCAATTCCCTTCAACTCAAATCAGTATAAATTGGTTTCAAAGCTTCCGTAACATCCTTATCAAGCGGTAAATAATCGTGCTTGAACTTTGATAAGTCCATTCCTTGGGCTTCCGCGCGACGATAGGAATACCAGCTATTCTCACCTACGGGGCAATTTCGATGGTTTGGATTTTTATCTGATGAAGATAAGTGATAAAATGTTGCCCAAATTTCTTTGTACATTTCATCAACGTTATCTTGATGCCTAGTAATTGCTAATCCGTAATATTTCTGTAATTTATTGATAACTTGATCAGTCAACTTCTTTGTATTCTTACTCCTTCCCCCTAATCCTTTGGTTTGTTTTGTTAGATTACGGCATCGCGTTTCCATTCTTTTTTTACGTGCAAGTAGCATTCTTGTTTTTACCTATATTATCTATGTACTGTTTACAATGCGAAAGATTCGAGTAACTACACACTAACTCCGAAACTCCGTCTATAGGCAGGTGAAGCGGTTTATACCTGCGAGCGGACGCTCTTTAGAACGCTGCCATTCAAAAACTATTCAAGATACGACCTTGCCGCTTTCACAGGATATTTCTGAAAGTATAAACTATCGAATAAGCCGAAAAAATCGATTTTTAGAAAGTGTCACACTGGTATAGCCCCTTAAGAGATATTGTGATAGGTTTTTACAGTTATTTCGCGTCACGATTTTGACAACCAAAGTCGCTTGCGAGCCACTTCCAACAGAAGTTACGCGCTAAACAGAGATGAAGAAAATCGAAATTTGCGAATATCTGGCGTGAAACCGTAACCGGCAGTTAAATGTGGATAAAGAAACCAGCCATAAGTGTCTATACCGATACCTTCATTCGGATGACATGTGTCGGCCGGGGCTTTACAAATTCTTGCCAGCCGCTGAACCATGTACTTTTTTCTCTCTACTTTTAAACTCTTCCCACAAAAATTCTTAAAAGGCTATCGACCCATCTTTAAAAAAATATATTTCGTTAGTTTAGTTAATCGAGAATAGAATTCACTTTCTACTATGAAACTACGCTATGCGATAGACACGATCTTAACCCTTTGAGGGGCACATTTTTCTGCTCAACGAATTAAAACATTTATCGGTGATCTCTATGTTTTCGGGGTCGCTGATTACGATTATGAACTCAAAATTACGAAATTCAAAATGGTGGATCCAATATGGCTACTGTCATCGCCTAACTTGACTATTTTTCGTTCAATTTACAAACAAATAAGTACTCAGGGATTTTTAGGGTCGCTGATAACGATTCTGAAATTGAAATTACGAAATTCAAAATGGCGGATCCGACATGGCTACTGATCGCTAAACTTTACTATTTTTTGTTGAATTTACAAACAAATAAGTACTCAGCGGTTTTTGGGGTGGCTGATTATGATTTTGAAATCGAAATCACGAAATTCAAAATGGCGGATCCACTATCGCCACTGTAATGGGCTAACCTTGAGTTTTTTTGTTCAATTCACAAAGAAATGAGTACACGGAGGTTTTCAAGTCCGCTAATTACGATTTTTGCGCCACAATTACATGAACCAAAAGAGGTCCACGACTGCTATTATTCCTCCCTCTTAGCGTGACCCAGAACTAACGACGTAGACGTGGGAAGCATAGTAACAATTACCATAGCAACGGTTACCATAGCAAACGTTACCATAGCAACGGTTACCATAGCAGAGGTTACCATAGCAACGGTTACCATAGCAAACGTTACCATAGCAACGGTTACCATAGCAGAGGTTACCATAGCAACGGTCACCATAGCAACGGTTACCAGAGCAAAACTTACTTTGACAACGGTTACCATGGCAACGGTTACCATAGCAACGGTTACCATTACCACTGTTGCTTATCGTGAGTAGGTGTGGGTAGTGGTGAGTGCGAATTATTGTAGAGGTGGGTTTAGATACTGTTGTTACATGTGTGGGTGTAGATGATGGTTTGGGCACCGTGAGTGGTTGTGGGGGTGAGGATGGGTGTCAGTTGTTACACGGGTGTGTTTCTTAGCTTGGGTAGATGTAGGTGGTTGTGGGGATGGGGGTGGGAGTGAGTTGTTACATAGGTGGGTGTGGGTGTTATTTTACATACAATTACTACATCATAATTTTGAATTTATATTTATTATAGTCCGGAAATTAAGCATTTTGTTTATATTTCACGTCTAGGTTCCACAATCAATTCTTATCGTGAGACCAGCAGATGTGAAATCCTGAAAACTAAAATCGAAACCTGCAATTCACGCGGACGAAGTCACGGGGAAAAGCCAGTAACAAATATATAATTAAATAAATAATTGCAATTTTACATTGAAAAATGCCCACCATATTGGATTTGCCATCTTGAATTTAGAGGACTCGAGGGGATCTCCAAACCATGATATACGTGATTTCAGCAAGAAATATCCAGTTTGTAAATATTTCGAAAATAAAATCCACCATACTGGATCCGCCATATTTGATTTTGAAATTATGATACCAGATTTGTGATCAGGGACCCCGCCAACCCCTGTATGCGTGATTTCATTAAGAAATATGCAGGTTGTAAATATTTCGAAAATACACGCCACCATATGGGATCCGCCATCTTTGATTTTGAAATTATGATGCCAGATTCGTGATCAGGGACCCTGAAAACCTTCGCATACCGAATTTCAGATTGATTCAACAAGAACTGCATTGAAACCAACCATGTTTTCCGCACGAATAGTATTTTTTCCGTATTTTTCCAATTTTCGAAAAAAAAACAAAAACCAACTTGCGACAAATTCTGAAAAAAATATATGTTATGGTGTAAGGTACAGAATACATGTGAAAATTTGTGTGAAGCTGTAGGTCTTTTTGTTTAGCCACAAACGAATTTATCCTGAAAAATCCGTGTTTTTTTCTACTTTAGTTGTTTATAACTAATGGTAAATAAACAATATCCGCACTTTATGATTAAAATCTTATAACTTAGATCCTTAAGAGTCTAAAAAGTGCTTTTGTCCATAAAAAAAGTGCAAAAATATATCAGAAAAGTGATAAAAACTGAGACAAAACAGGTGGGACAGCATATGTCCCAGTGCCCCTCAAAGGGTTAAAGAACTATCGAAACATTTTAAAACATTTTTTCACATTTCCCTCACGATCACATAATTATAGTTTCAAGGCTTTATAAAAATCTGTCAAAAAAATGATTTGTAAATTTTTAGTTTTTATTGATGATTGAGAGGATTAATGCAGACACTCACGATGCGAAGCTCCCATATGTGAAGTGCTCAATAATCGATAAATAATTCTGCATTATTTCCACCATAATATGTAATGTACTTTCGAATTGTGCGTATTGACAGAGAATAACGTCATTTCAACTCCTTTGTAATAATTAGTCGATAAAGAAACAACAATGACTGAGTTATTGTCATTCAAAACAGCATAAAAAGTTGCTTATTGGAAAAAAAATTCAACTCCTTGTTTTCTGCATGAACTTATCAACACGAACCAATACAGAACACATGGTGATTATCAAAATTGGTATAGTTCATTCTCCCTTCCATGTCCCTCACTCTCGTTCGTTGAAGCTTGCAAATGCTTCGCAAATGTTTGTGACAATTTTCGGCAACATTTGGACGTAAAGAGAAATAATGTGAAATCGGTATTTCTGACGCAATCGTCGCTGTTGGCTTTCTATCTCCTCTTGAATCCATACTTTTTTCTCTCGTAAAACAGATCCGTTTTCGAGCTTCCGAGATTTACGATTTTTGGACATCCATCGCGCTGTTAAGTAAGAGAACAATTTGTTAAAATTCATTACTCTTTGATACGAAATACACGGTACGTGCTATATTGTCCGAGATTCGCGCAAAAAAAATCGTGTACACGCAGCGAAATTTGTGATTAATTTTATAAGCATTTTCTGACTGTTAACAACATTATTTTTTAATATTTTTCTTCCCATAGTCAGAAGTCATTTTCTCTAACTATACCTGGCTTCGGATAATTTTAACCATTATTTTCTAATTTTGAGACTAACCCTTGGGGTACACTTCAATGAAACAAAACCGTTGTGAACTTGGTATCCGACTTGCTCGCATCTTAAATCTTTGTTGGTACTATTTGGTATGTAGTAGCAGTAGTAACAATAATTTTGAATGGAAGTAGTTGCTCCAAAAAAATAAAGGAGACTTGAAAAATGCACCCCAATTTGAAAAAAAAAATGTTAGCGGTTACAAGATACAATGTAAACACCACACATACAATGCGTCACATACAATGTAAGCAACACGCGTACGCTCCTGAGTTTTTCTCAGAACGGAGCACGGCGAGCCTTGGCCGCAAGATTTGTAAGTCATACCGAGTGCGGGTATACCGAGAGTCGTGTGTAGTAATTTTATTTTAGTTTGAAGCCCCCCCGGAAAGAGATTACGAAAGACGTACTCGTTTCAAAATCATTTCTTCTAGTTTTACTTTGATTTGTAGTTTCTCGAAAAGTGACTACAAACGACCTACACGCTTTAAAATCGTTTATAGTAATTTTAGATCTGTCTGTAATTCATCGTAAAGGGACTACAAACGACCTACCCGCTACATGATGGTTTGTAATAATTTTTCTATCGTTTGTGGTTTTTCGAAAAGTTACACAAACGACTTACTCCCTTCAAAATCGTTTTTAGTGGTTTCACTTTCATATGTAATTCTTCAAGTGACTACAAACGACCTACTTACCTCTAAAGCGTTTGTAGTTGTTTTAATTTCGGTTGTCGTTCCTCGGAAAGAGACTGCAAACGACAGTCCATTAAACCAACACTCTCACAACGTCTGAATTTGTTTCAATTTATGGAAATTCTAGGCTATTTATCGGCTTTCGAAACCCGTACAAATAAAGGCCCTAGGGAAATAAGGATGATGAATTTGCCCCCGAAAGATTTTCAAATGATACTTAGAGCATAAGTAGGTACTAATGAAATAATAAGATCCTGAAAGTTTCAGATCCCTAACGCAATTGGTTATTGAGAAAAAGTAAAATATGTAAAAAACAGAAAATTTTTTTTCCCTCAGGATTGTCCGAACCGATTGATCTAAATTTTTTATATGTTTTGGGGGCTGATACTAGCTCCGAGAAAAAAATTAAGAGCGATATTGCTTTATAAGATCCTTGAAAAAAAATGATTTCTCATTTAATTTCAATTTTTAAACATGATACAATTTTGGCACAATTATGAAACTGTTTTTTTTTAACCTTCTTTATTTCACTATAACACTATGAATTTTAAAATTTTTTAAAAACGGTACTCCATGGTAGAAAAAAATAAAAACCACTTTTTGGCCCAAATAATGAATTTATTCATATGTTTCGAGGTTTAATTTTTGTATTTTAACACATGTTTACATCATTTGTATCTATTAAAAATAATATTTCATATTCAAAACAACAACAAACCTTTTTTTCGCCATGGTCAAAAATTAAACCAGGTAAATACCAATAACACCGGCACACAAAATCAAAAAAGTGGTCTGTACTTTTGACCAGACTCACCTATCTATATGTATTTTCATCCACTGAATCTGAATCCAAAGTCCGTTTGGCTCATACACCCTCAAAATTTTGAGTAAATTGCGAAAAACCGCTAAAAATTGCTAAAAATTGTGAAAAATCGCAGTTATGAGTATGAAATTTTTATTATTGAACTAGATCAAGTATGTTTTTCATGTATTTTGATACGCTGAATCCGAATTCGAAGTCAGTTTGGCTTGTACACTATCAAAAGTTAGAGTAAATTGCGAAAAACCGCTAAAAATGGCTAAAATTTGCGAAAAATCGCAGTAATGAACATGAAACAAATTTTATTGAACTGGATCAACTATGTTTATCATGTATTTTGATGCGCTGAATCCGATTGCCGAGTCTGTTAATCTCGACCATGCATTCACTGCCATCCAAAAGTTTGAACACACTCGCCCCAATTCCGAGCCGCACAAAAAAGTTGCACTGCTCTTTTAAAAATAAAGATATTTCAAATGAACAGGTGGCGTTTCAAAGAGGATATATTCAGCTTCATTTTACTTTATCCAAAAAAAAATTTCGATTTTTTTGAAATTCGGTACGTCCTTTAAAGCATATGATCGTTTTTTAGGTTTTTTTTTGGCGTACGACCCATGCAAATTTTTTTGAACTGTTTTTCACATAAAAAACTTGTGGAGGGGAGTATAAGTTTCAATTTCGATTGTTAAAAAGGTTCGTACAATTTTTTTTCGCAAAAAACAACCATATTCATAAAATGAAGCTTAACTCCAAAACTACTGAGTTTTTGTGAAATCATTAAGAGGATAAAAAGTTGCATACAATTGTTTTGGATTTAATGAAATTTGTTCAGAATTTTTTCTCAACATTTTTTTTCGGGATTTTTCACTGTCAACGAGATTTTTAAAAATCTTCAACATGGAGTCTCTTACCTCATCTAAACAGCTTTTTCTTCGAAAAAAGTCATTCACATGGCTTTTTTATCGGAAAACCCGTGTAGATGAGGTAAGACATCCGATTGTTTAACATGAAAAAAAATTGAAAAAAAGTGTTGGAAAAAAATTCTGAAATAATTTCATTGAATCCAGAATAATTGTATGCAACTTTTTACCCTCTTAGTGATTTCACAAAAATCCAGTAGTTTTAGAGTCACGCTTCATTTTATAAATATGATCGTTTTTTACAAAAATTTGAATATTTTTGCAAAAAAAAATCGTACAAACTTTTCAAAAAACAAAATTGAAGCTTTTACTCCCCTCCACAAGTTTTTCACGTGAAAAACAGTTTTACAAAAATGTCATGGGTCGTACGCCAAAAAAGAACACAAAAAACGACCATGCTTCAAAGGACGTACCGAATTTGAAAAAAATCGAATTTTTTTTTTTGCTAAAGCAGAATGTAGCTGAATATATCCTCTTGGAAACGCCGCTTGTTGAATTGAAATATCTTAATTTTTAAAAGAGCAGTGAAACTTTTTGTGCGGCGCGAAATCGGGCCAAGTGTTTCCAAACTTTTGGACGGCACTGTATGGATTATCAAGATTAACGGTCCCGGCAATCGGATTCAGCGCATCAAATTAGGGGAGAGCGGGGACAAAAGTAACAGGGTACAGTTGTAACATAGCGAATATCTCCCAAACTATAGCAGGTACCACCGTGTCCCGCAGGCACATAATGCATCTTGCAGTTCCTCACATTTGGTTACTAGACTAGGAGACATCCGCACTAAACAGACTTGACCAGAGAGGTGTATTGGTATTGTCAGGCCCAAAGTAAACTTTTCTGGCTTTCGATAAACACGAATATCTCGATTACTGTGCTACATATAGTCATTATTTTTGTTTTCATAAGCTTCCTTGGACATTTTTGTGTCAATTTTCGCGGTTTTTAAAGTCTCCAGCTTGAGAAAATTAATCATATTCTAACTTTGAAGTAGAAAAAACCATCTGGGGACAATTGTAACAATTTTGCCGGGGACGGTTGTAACAGTTTGTCGCCTGTCAGTTGTCATGATAATTTCACATCTAAACATTGAATCTAACGTGAAACGGACCTTATTTTCAAGTTTCTGTGTGCAAAAATGCCTCTGCAACGGGTAAGAATCACGCAACGAGCCTGTGCCGACATGTCAACGTACGAAGAAGCGTATGAAAAGATAAAAAATGGAAAATCTTTACAGGCAACCACGGCACGTATCTTTGGGTTATATGTCATGTTTCTTTGACAAGTTTGGTGTGTCTGAGACTTTATTCAATTATTTTATGATTTTTATCAATTCGATACGACTATTTCCATGTGTTAAGATTTTATCATTGTGACCGTAATATATATCCCGGTGATAATGTTTGATGTTGTAATAATATTATATAATATTGGTCACAATGAAAGATATAATTTTGTGTTAAAATCTTATGTTACAACTAGCCCCATCGACCGTTACAACTGTCCCCATCGACTGTTACAACTGCCCCTGGGTAGGGGACGGTTGTAACAATTTCTTACACTTTTTATAAAGGCCTATAATTTTTTTTCAATTCTAGTTACAGACTTCAACGTAGAACCATTTTGTAGACCATTAAATGCTCTATGCAGGGGTATACTTGTCATTTACGTAAGCATTATACTTTGGGCCCAGGAAAAGCCAAAATACAGATTGTTACAACTGTCCCCGGTCTCCCCTACATAAGAAACATACTTGATCTAGTTCAATAAATTTTTTTTCATACTCACAACTGCGATTTTCGGCCATTTTTAGGCATTTTTAGCGGTTTTTCGCAATTTAATCATACTTTTACGAGTGTACGAGCAAAACTGACTTCGGATTCGGGTTCAACGCATCAAAATACATAAGAAACATACTTGATCTAGTTGAATAAAAAAATTTCATACTCATAACTGCGATTTTTCGCAATTTTTAGGCACTCACTCATTTATGACAGAAAGTGCCTATTGCAATCACCTCGAAATCTGTGTCGGATGTCCGTCCAAACCCAGATCTGAGGAACCGGTGTACGGAATTCGATTTCCTTTGGAGGGCAGTTGTGTATGGTTGTAATCTCTATGCCCAAGGAGTTTAAATCCAAACGGATATTGTAAAACATAGATTTTTGAAAAAAATAGCCATTTTTGAGCAAAAAAAAAGACGTTTTATGACCATATGTAGTTGAAACTTGGAATTTCTCTAACGAATTTTTCTCTAACTCACAGAATGTGTGTATATGATTGTAAACAAATGTCTGACGAAGTATGAATCCAATCAGACACCATTGAGGGTGCAATTTTGGCAAAAAACACCATTTTAACCAAAAAATGCTATTTCTATGTGTATGCACTTGGATCTCCGAAGTTCACGGACGAATTTTTCTCTAACTCACACAATGTCTGTATATGATTGTAAACAAATGTATCACGAAGTATAAATCTAATCAGACACCATTAAGCTTACAATTTTTCCAAAGAAAACACAATTTTTAACGAAAAAACAGCTATTTCTGTTCACGACTTCTATTTCACGAAGTATTATTCCGATCAGAGACCATTAAGTTTACAATTTTTGCAAAGAAAACACAATTCTCAACGAAAAAAAAAAGCAATTTTTGTCCATATGCACTTGGATCTCCGAAGTTCACGGACGATTTTTTTTCTAACTTACAGAATTTCTGTATATGATTATGAACAAATGTCCCATGAAGTTTCAATCCAATTGGACACTGCTAAGTGAATAACTTTTGCACAAAAACAATATTTTCAACAAAAAAAAAAGAGTATTTTTCTCGTTGACAGAATTTCTATATGACTGTCAACAAGCATATATCACTCTCACCGCTTTCACGTAAAGCATAGACCGGCACACGCGACGTCGCCACGTACGTCACGACACCGCTACGCCACGTACAGAGTAAAAGAGGAACTAAACACGACCTGAGCGCGCCAAATTCAAAACCCATATTTCGCTCTTATAAAAAGTACATGGTTCTTTTGTGTGCTTGCGCTCCATTGGCAATATGGCGATCACTCACGCGTTTCAAACATGAAAAAACAGAATCTGAGCATTGATTTATAACCGAAAGCTTTTTTTACTTATTATAAATGGACTAATAATCATTAAATGATTAAAGTGTTATGATAAATATGCCCATCTCAAATGTCACTAATATTCTTCATTACTGCCTAACATTGCAACAATTTTGTGAATATAATCTATCAAAACATTTAAATGATATGATTGTTTAGATACTTTTATATCATATTGATTATATTCAAATCTGTCTTTTCAATTATCATTAATAGAATTTATACGACTAGTCGATGTTCACAATGAATTTAAATAACGTTTAAATAACGGTGTATTAAAACGTCCCTAAGGGACATGTTAATCAATATTCAAAATATATCACAAAAACAAAATATATGATCATTATATTATGAAATTGTGAGTGCCTACTAATATAATTCTTAAAATTCGGTCATTAACTTTATGAATCATTGCCCCCATTGAGAATGAAAAATGTGACTCAATATTATCAAAAACAATGTTCAATAACATAAAAACAATATGGTATTTACATACCGAATACATTAAGATAATGGTCAAGAATACGAAGCGCAAAGCCCCCCCAACAAAACGTTGAGGGGGGGCGGAGCCCCCCAACAAAACGTGAGCAATCCGCGCTGGGGAGGGTGGGGGGCGGAGCCCCCTAACAAGTACGCGAAGCGTACTTGTTAGCCATTTTTAGCGGTTTTTCGCAATTCACTCAAAATTTTGAGGGCGTATGAGCCAAACGGACTTCGGATTCTAGTCCAGGCGAAAACTAAGAAATGGGCAAGTTTATGCTATAGGCTAAGTGAGGTATGCAGGTATATAGATTTTGACCTCAGGAACACGAATATGTAGGTTTCAAAGTTCTAAAGTCATGGGAAAAGGGTGAAAACGGTAAAAAAATGCAATATATCGAGAATGGTCGGTTGCATGGAAAAAAATTTCAAACAAAAGATTCGAAGAATGAAATATCATGCAAAAAGTTTGTTGGCCATTTTTGAAAAAAATCAATTGCTGAGCCGTGAGATGCGATTGAATTTTTGATCACTTGGAAGGGACGAAAATCGTACAGTTTGAGTGTCACTGGATCGACGCGACGCTTGTATTGTAAGGATAAGCTGGGCAGTCTCGCTCTCCTACTTATACTATACAGAGTCGTATCGTCGATCCAGTGACACTCAAACTGTTCGATTTTCGTCCCTTCCAAGTGATAAAAAATTCAATCGCATCTCACGGCTCAGCAATTGATTTTTTTCAAAAATGACCAACAAACTTTTTACATGATATTTCATTCTTCGAATCTTTTGTTTGAAATTTTTTTCCACGCAACCGACCATTCTCGATATATTGCATTTTTTTACCGTTTTCACCCTTTTCCCATGACTTTAGAACTTTGAAACCTACATTTTCGTGTTCCTGAGGTCAAAATCTATATACCTGCATACCTCACTTAGCCTCTAGCATAAACTTGCCCATTTCTTAGTTTTCGCCTGGACTATTCAGATTCAGCGCATGAGAATACATAGAGGTAGGTGGGTCTGCTTGTAGTAATTTAAACAAATATTTTTAGGAACAACATTTTATTATAAAACTCGATTATTTGTATATTTTTATAGACTCGAGACATAGATATTACCAAAAATTAACGAATTGATGAAAGACAAAAACATTTTTTTTTTTTGAACAAATGTAAATTTTCAAAAAAATCTAAGTTTCATTATATTCATGTATTGTTTATCTTTTAAATTGATAAACTCAACATTTCACACTAATAACAAAATTTCTTAAAGATTGATAGATCTACTATAAAAAACAATTATAACAAAAAAAAAGTTTTTAATAAATAAATAAAATAAATAATAAAATGGAAACAAATATCTAAAAGATATATTTTTAATAAATATTGCGGAATCACATTTTAGCTGTGAGTGGGCATTTGCCCACTCACAGCTAAAATGTGAAAACTATTGGATGTTGCTTCCATGTTGCCGCGATTATTTATTTTTTGTCACACGGAAGTGTTTGTCGGAAATTCCAAGGCATGCTGAAACATTGAGCAAATTATCGGATGGAGACAATGTTTCACCTGCGATTGAAGAAAACAGTGACTAAGACTGATAAAATGTGATTCTGCAATATTTTTAAAAAATATATCTTTTGATATTTGTTTTCATTTTTATTATTTATTAAAAACTGTTGTTTATGTTATGATTGTATTCTACAGTATATCTATCAGTCTTTAAGAAATTTTTTTAATAGTGTGAACTGTTGGGTTTATCAATTTAAAAAAAATGAATAAAATTAAACTCAGATTTGGTTGAAAGTTTAGATTTGTTCGGAAAAAAAAATGTTTTTTGCCTTTCATCAATTCGATAATTTTTGATTATTATACCTATGTCTCAAGTCTATACAAATAATCGAGTTTTATAATAAAATGTTGTTCCTAAAAATATTTGTTGTCATTTTGAATATGAAATATTATTTTTAATAAATACAAATTATGTAAAAATGTGTTAAAATACAAAAATGAAACCTCAAAACATATGAATAAATTCATTATTTGGGCCACAAGGTGGTTTTTATTTTTCTATACTATGGCGTACCGTTTTTAAAACATTTTAAATTTCATAGTGTTATAGTGAAATATAGAAGATTAAAAAAAAAATAGTTTCATAATTGTGCCAAAATTGTATCATGGTTAAAAATTGAAATTAAAAGAAAAACAATTTTTTTCCAAGGATCTTATGGGACTATATAGCTCTTAATTTGTTTTCTCGGAGCTATTATCAGCCCCTAAAACAAATACAAAATTTAGATCAATCGGTTCGGTCAATCCCGAGGCAAAAAAAAATTCTGTTTTTTTATATATTTTACGTTTTCTCAATAACCAATTGAGTTAGGGATCTAAAACTTTCAGGATCTTATTATTTCATTAGTACCTACTTAGGCTATAAGTATAATTTAAAAATCTTTCGGGGGCAGATTCACCATCCTTATACCTCTAGGGCCTTTGTGGGCTCATTCCAGTTGAGGGAAAATCAGAATTCGAGTTCGGGGGTGCTAGATTAACGTTAAGCTGGCGCCACCTTGGGCAAACAAAAATTTTTGTCTCAAATTTATGGGCTCTTAAGATACGTATTTCAACATTTTTTAGACTTATTCCAGCGAAACAACTGAGTCGCAAAAAATAGGGAAAAATATTTTTTGTTTATTTTCAGCAAATTTGTATAGAAGATTTATAGTCTATTTATGGGTTCTACTTTGTATACAATAACAATTAGAGTAATGTATTACGACTTGAATGTAGCGGTGCTCTTAAGTGAAATGAATCCAAAAATGTCATACGGACGTGGGGTTAGGGTTAGTTTGATTTTCTTTTGTAGTCCCTCAGAAAGTTGCTACAACCAGGTGGTGATTGTTTGTAAAATTCGTCTGCAATTCTCGTGATTATCGTAGCCGAATTTTCCACCACCTGTACTCAACACGGTCGCACACTCAAACAATAATTTAAATTACTAGAAACGACTTGCTTGCTTGAAAATCGTTTGTAGTAATTATAGTTTCGTTCAAAGTTCTTCGAAAAGTTACTTCACACGAATATAAAACTACTGCAAACGATTTTAAAACAATTAGGTCGTTTGTAGTCACTCTCCAAGGAACTATAAATAAAAATAAAATTATAACAAATAATTTTGTAGTGAATAAGTTGTTTGTAGTTACGTTTTGAGAACTATAAACGAAAATAAAATTGCCACAACCGATTCCGAAGCATGTAAGTCGTTTGCAGTCACTTTTTGAGAAACTACTAACGAAGAAATGGCTACAAACCATTTTGTCATGCAACAGTACACCGCCGGAATAGTTACTCAAGTGTAGAGTAAGAGCCAAGAGTATTTTTCCTCAGAACTACAACGGAAATAAAGGTACTACAATCAACTACAAATGATTTTGAATGGGAATCAACTGCTATAAGTTTTTTTTTTAAGTGGGGTACAGACATTTTTTTAAGTCCCCTTAATTATTTTTGTAGCAACTACAAATGAAATTACGGTTACTATAATCAACTACATACCTAAGAGTATAAAAAAAGACAATATTAAGATCAAAAATATTAAGATTAACAATATTAACAAGTCAGGTGCCAAGTTCACAAAGACATTAAAAAAAATATTCGCAAATGATGTAGCTCAACTGAAAATTGTAGAAAATTCCTTTGAGCGTTTGAATATTAACATTTTTGTAAAAATCAAATTTTCAACATTCATTTTCACTTTTTTCATTGCATCGTCGTTTTTATATGCCACTTTTATATACGTAAGCAAAATAAAAAATTAATACATCGACATATTTCCTCGTTCCTCGATTAATACAGAAACTTTTTTAATAAGCACAGGGTAGTTTTTTAAAAAATCGACACCCTTCACGAATTTTCACATAAGTCGTTGATAACAGCAAGTTGAGATTCGCAACCTGTGTGCAAACTTTTAAACCACATGTTCAATAGTTCAAATAGAGCAGCTATTTGAACCGTTGTTATTTTGATTGGCAATATGTATTATCATTTGAAAATAATGGCCTTCACATTGCAAATACCTTTGACTTTAAGTTCGCTTGGGAATTTTCATGACATTAAAATGTACAGAGTACTTCACTAATCATAAATAGTCATTTTAAGGCACGACACCATAGTAAAAATACACAATACAAACAAAATTGTGTTCACATTGTCTGAAAAATGCATGTTTAAAGAATGTTCTCCCAAAATTTCGTGAAATGTTATATGTCCGATATGAAATTGACATAGACACAATATTTCCTATGAAATTCCCTATCCCTATCGCCTAAGTTATCACATTGCCTTGTAGTTACTGATTACAAGTGACTCAATAAATTTGGGTTTAATTTATGAATTATCAGGGACCTCAAATTTTCCGCAAAAATTTGATTACATTTTTAATCCAATTACATTTGTACTTGAATTTGTAATTGAATTAAATTACAAATTTAATTAGATTGAAAATGTAATTAAATTTTCTTCCAAGTAATTGAATCATTTTCAATATGAAATGCTTGAAAAAATTTGTAATTAAATGGATCTGGAGTAGGGGTAAAAGAGTGTGGGAATTTTTCACATCACCTTAACGAAGGGAATCAACAAATCTATTCACTTTCATTGCTGATTATTAAAAAATTCATAAAAATAACATTTTCCCTGTAGTTAGCATATCATCATACAGAAGCAGTGTATTTCCACATTTTTTAAATTCATCATACAGTTGCGACCACAGTTTGCATTAAAATTTTTAGAATTAAGAAGATTATACGGAAGTAACGCTATACTCACGTCTTTCTCTTGAATGGTACATTCTTTACAATAATAAGCATCAGAGACTCCTGGACCTCCACAAATAACGCAACGACCCTGATAAGAGCCATAATTGCACTCGTCACAGATCCTCACGAGTGTACAGGGACGAACATACGAATCGCATATGACGCATTTACCGTCACATTTTTCACACAGACGACCGATAGCTGAAAATCATTTTTTTGGCGTTAAAAAAATTATTTTGAAATTCGTACGATGGGCCGTACGAAAAAAAATTTGAGGTTAGACAAACTTACCAACACCGGGTTGTTTACGACAAAATATCAAATCTGGATGATGCTTAGCCATGATTAATTAAGAAAAATCAAAAGTCGCGATAGCGACTCGAGACAAGTACATTTACCTAACCTCACCGACTCGAGGAGCTTCCAGCGCCCCAGCGGACTCTCTATACCAGGGGTGTGACCATAGAGGTATTATAACTAGAGGAGGTGAGCCATAGGACTGCCTGTAAGTGGAAGCGTATCACGGTAAAGAGAGACAGAAACTAGAAATAGTGGCACTGTCCTTGTCTTGCCGCATGCGCAATGGCAACATGCTGCGCGCCGTCCGTTGACGCCGCAATACGAAATGTTCTAACCTATTATTTCGCTTCAGTTCGTTCACGCGCGTGCAAATTTTTCACTTATGTTTATTTTCGATATTATAAAAAATAAAATATAAAAAACTAAGATGGTGATTGCGTGCATTTTGTGCAAAAAGGAATCGACTTTCCTCAACGAGGGTCGTAGCTTTCACAAGTAAGTGGATAAAAACATTGTGTGTTAATTCTCCAAACTACCGGTGATATTATTTCTATTTGTTGATCTCGATATATATTAATTCTAATAAAAACAGATTTCCAAACGATGAGAAGTTAAAGAAAGAATGGCTGGATGCAATTGGCTCGACAGTGGTCTGTAAAACTGCAATGATATGCAGTGACCACTTCGATGAATCTGCATTTCATGACACTGTTGAAGTTGAACGCAGAAAAAAAAGACGATTACTTTCAAATGCTGCGAAAATGATATTATTTTACAAAAACAGCTACACAATATACATTACCACAAAATTTTGACAGTCGAATGCGGAAGGGTCAGTACAATACCGGAGGCGAATCGTTTACTGCGCATGCGTCATCAGACAAGGAAGCGAATACTATTCCTATGCTCTTTCTCTTTCTACCATTATAACGCGTTTCTGGCTGGCTCACCTCCTCTACGTATAATACCTCTATGGGTGTGACACTCAATGTTAAAGGAGCGTCGCTTATTTGACACGCTTCTGATTGGTCGGGGTATGCTGGAGTTGCCAACCTCAGGACATGAAACTCGAACTACGGTATGCGGTGCTAATGGTGGTAGCATTGCTGAATTTTCGTCGGCAAAGTAGAGAGCTTTCTTATCTATAATCGATCTTTCATATGCCTTACCCAGTGCGATTTTTTTACGTTCTTGCCCCGCTGTTATTAATAGTTTAGTTTATTAATTATAATGAATAGATCTTGCTATTTTTTAAAAATCGGTTTTATTGATTTTATAACTTTGAAATAACATATTATATAACTTGATCAATGATATACAATTCACAGCTGTACCATTTAAATTGGTACATATTGTGTATTTATTTCTTATACAGAAATACAAATTGAAGATCTAATTCTATAACATTTTGCGCGGTAAGAAATTACGGAATGATAAATGAAACTTGTACATTTTAATGAAGTAGTCAATGAATATCCTTATAATTATTATTCCGAGTACAATATTGTTCCCCAGTTTAATATTTTATAATGACTATGCTATTTAGACAGAACAGAAAATAAATCTGTACAAAATTCCTTGCTCATATGGCAATTTTTTAACATTTATTCATTCGGTGATTAATTGTAAGAACAAAACATATAAGCTATTATAATTTCCGAAACTTGATCTACATATGGCAATACAATAACTCTATTCTTTGCTTTTCTATTTGTAAATATCTGCATTCATAAATATCTCCACTCTGAAATATCTCTAGTCTTAAATATCTTTATTCTAATATCTCTATTCTTCTGTCCTGAATAACCTTATTATGAAATGTCAAAAATTTGATCAGTAATCTTTTTTACATACTATTTACGAATCGAATTAAATTTGTGGTATTTCATAACAAAGTTATTCAGGAGTAGACAGAAGAATAGAGATATTCAAGAGTAGAGATATTTATCCGAATAGACTTATTTAAGAATACAAATTGAAGAATATATAGAGATGTTTACGAATAAAAAAGTAAAGAATAGAGTTGTTGTAAATTGCCCTATATATTAAAGACTAATTGCTAACAATCTATTAATATACAATTTTCAATTTAATGTACAGCAAAATACAAATCGTGTCGCTTACAATTGCATGTATTAGTAGACTAATTAAAAAAGAGCGACTATTTTTTGTTTTTCGAAATAACCTATTACTTTCGGGCAAGTGAAAAAATATGCCTGTCAAAAGCAGAGCGCTTCATATTAATATTTCGATTCAAGGTTCAAGTTGAATTTAGAGTACCTTACACTTTTTTTTAAGTTTCCGGCAAAATGTTGAAACTGAATTATTACTAAATATCGTAGAATCTTTCTTGAAAGAAAAAGTTTAAATTGCATTAACATAAATAACCAAATTTAATATTAGACCGTAAATAATTTTTGAAGGAGTGAGTTTATCGAAAAATCATAAGGAACATATCTAAATATTAATATTAAGCTCTGCTTTTAACGGGCATTTTTTTTCACCTCCCCGAAAATATTTAATCGGGTAGTTCGCAAAACAAAAAATAGTCACTTTTGTGAATCAGTCTAATGTATTACAAGAAATACAATACTGAATCATATTTTTTGTTCCATTACAGTCCCTGGTTGATTGTTTCATCTATCATTGTCGGACACCACTTTCTGCATCGTCTCTCTCTTATTAAGTGAAATTTACTCGCCGCCCGACAGATACCGCTACTGTCGTGCAGTGCTACCACCATTACCAACGACATTGTATGTTTTTTTTTTCTGAGGCTGCAGCTCATGACATACCCTTCAGGATTTGGTCAAATAAGAAACTCGATTTAACCAACGAATTCAGATGTACATAGAAGCACAGTTCCTATACATTCGGACGAACTGGGGTACAGGCGTTAGTTCTGTACCCCAGTGGCTAGAGGCGCTAGCAGCGTATGCGTGTGACGCTCCGAGGGCGTCGAACGCGCGAAATTCAAACGCGCAATGGATCACACGAGAGTGCGACTACCAACGTAGTCCGTGGAATTCGTCTCCGGATCGAAGAGATGAAACTCACCTCGCGCGAGTAAACTCTTGCTGAAAATATCGCGAAAGATAACGAAATCGAACACGAAAAATTACCGGGTTAAACTATAATTTTTTATTGTTAAAATCGTAATCTGATTCAAATCCCAAATGCAAACAAAACACACGAAAACGTATTAAAGTACAATTCCCAAAAACAACCAAAATTTGATTAAGAAATTCTCGGTTTGCGATTCTAGAAGAAGACTCGTCAAAAGTCGACTTGTTCGTTTCGCGGCTCGAATAATTCTGACTACTCTGCTGGCTGCTGCAAAGATTCTAAGTCCCGAATACTCCCATTATTCCACCCCTTAGGCCCAGCGCGTCGACCAATCAGCCCCAAGCTAACACGAAGTCCGCGCGGACTCTTCCCTCTACGCAAGGGTGGTCCGTGCTCGCTCATCCCTTCCACTCCGTGGGCGAAAACTACGCGTTTTTACAACTTTCTCCCTTGGTCTCGAGTTTGACGACTTATCAAGAGGCCTCTGGCGACAACGTGTCGCCCAGCACTCTTCGAGTTATGCAGGCAAAAAAAAGGGTCGATAGAAAAAATTGAAGGAAAGCAGACGCGTTTCTGCTAGGATTATTATAAATCTTTCTCGGATTTTCCGAGCTCGCACACGTCGAGTTTCTTCGCATTTGTTTGTCATATGCTGACCACTCGACTTTCCGATTCATGGGAAAGTGCGTTTTTTGCAGCCAGCAGGGTACTCGAAAATTCTCTCGTCTCGCATTTCTATTTACAAAAACATCTTGCGTTGCTGTATTTCTTAAAACGTATACAATCAAGCGTTGATCGTCGTATTTCGTCCAAATACTAAATGTAGTTATGAATTACATATATATATACGCGTATATTTCCATGCATATTCTACATTATCGTATCGCTATTTTACAGTAAGCCGTCTACGGCAGTCAGCTCGTCCTCTCGCGATCAAAATTCTCTGCTCTTTTAAATCTTTCGAATCGCGCGCGGTATCTCTCCCCGGTTGGTGCTGCTTTACGCGGTAAATTCGCGAGGCGCGTATCGCGGAGCGTTACATGCGTGTATTGTACACCAACGGCTCACTGATGTAACACATACATGTTTTTCCGATCACAGCGCCTCTGGCGACAGTTCCTGTCCGAGAATACTGGTCTCGGATCGAAGCATAACAACTGTGCTTCTATGTACGTCTGAATTCGTTGATTTAACCCGAAGTGTCATACCCCTGAAGCAAAGTTGGTATAAATCACTGAACTCTAATAATACTGGAAGGCGCGCTGCCGCTGCTGGCCCGTATAGAGAGAGATAGCTAAAACCGATCCGCTTCAGGTAGCCCTGTCTCTGTCTGTACACTCCAGTCCAAACATTTGTACACCCTGCCACACAACACACGCGCACCATAACTGTTTTTGTAAACAGTCTCACACTTTAAAATTAATTAATAAACTGACGATTAATAAACGAACACTGAATTCTCGTCAGTGGAAACGAATAAAACGATCGAATCTAGATGAGTGGAGCAACTTTTTGCAGCCCTTGTACCTGATTTGCGTGACGTCATTGTGCGCGTGCGCAAAACTGTTAGACAGAGCAAAAGCTACCTGCAGACGGTTGAACGAAACTATCTCTCTCTATACGCGGCGGGTACATGGGAGGATATAGCCAGCGCGCCTTCCAGTATTATTAGAGTTCAGTGGTATAAATACTGCACTTTGAGTTTATGGCGTGACAATTAATCATGAAATGAATTAATTAATAATTAATAATAATAATAATAATAATAATAATAATAATAATAACAATAATAATAATTAATCCATGAAATAATTAATAATTACTCGATTGCGCGACGATTTATGTTAACGCACACGAACTCTATATTGTTAATAATAATAAGAACTTGAAAACAAGCTTAATGTTCTTTTATTAATATCGATGAAATTAAACTCGCCACTGCTGTGCACCGCTGTGTTTCTGTTTTGTTAATATTACATTGTTATTGTTAATAATAAATATTTTAAAGTAATGAAATTGTTTTTTTTACAATTGTCGATGAAATAAAACTCGTTCGAAGCGTCTTCATCGTGACGTTTGTACGTTCCTCAGCGGGGCATGAAACGTCTCTAGTAATAATTTTCACACTGCCTTGCAGGCATTGCGTAGACGCGAGGATCCACCTGATTGTCAACTCCGGCCGGATGATCGTCAGCCTGAAATGGAATCGAACGAAAAAATTTCCTTGTTTAAAAAAGCCATGTCTAAATTATCGCGCAAATTCACTAATGTATCATAGTCATTCCACTCCGTTTTCTAATTCCGTACCTTGATGATAAATACTTCGGTCCATCGAATAAATCTACTTGTTCCCATATAATCTGTGCCATTGTGAACTCTTATCGACGGTATGCCGACCATTGCTTTGCCGTCAATTGGATTTTTAGTTCTGAAGAAACACGAAAAAGGAAAGTGAGAAAATCATAAATTTTCCGCTCGATATTGGCAATGACATTTTTAATTTGCAATTCAGTTTGTTACGGTTTTTTCTGTACGCAGATTGTTTTTCTACTCCTCTTTTAAAACCCTGCAAATTGAAATTTGCACATTGCTTCCTCCTTATCTTTATCCACAGTTCACATAGCTTCCTTTAACACACGGTATGGCGATCAAATTTGGCTTCCTCATAAAGGAAGCTTTGTTAAGTATTGAAAAATATTAGTATTCAATGTGCAAATTCGATCAATATTCGCCAAATTTGATCACGAACAAACTTTGATAGCTATACAAGTTCTGTACGAAGTTTCTGTGAAATATATTGAAAATTGTGCAAGCTAGAGCGCTCCTCCATAAAGTTAGCCCTACAACTTTAATTTAAAAAGTTGGGACTAATTTTATTCGTTTGGTGGTCGTTTGGTGGTGATTGGTAGTCTAATTAAAACGTTTGGTGGTCAATCGTTTAATTAGAATACAGTGGACGCTCCCACAACTTAATCCCCCATAACTTAATGGCTCCCATAACTTAACGCGTTACCATGGCAACACGCTCCCATAACTTAACGACCCCTATCGCGCTTTCTCCCCACTCCAAACTCAGCAGCCGTGCTGCGGGAATTTGACACAGGGCAACATAACCTCAAATGTCACATTTTTTATTCAATTATGTACGATTTATTAAGCGTTACTATTAGTTTAAGTGTAATTAATGTGCGTGAGGTGGATAAATAATACAAGATAACGATTTTGGTAAAAATGACTGATCGATGGGGCAAGACGAGCACGCCTCTTTATAGGACTACGTGTTCGAGAATAGTCGTTCTTTCGAAAAAACAAGAATTTTTATTTGCCAGAAAGAACGAAATTTCTGTAGAATATTCGTATGTATATGCATGTATCTTGTATATATATGCAACTTTGTATAACATTTTCTAGAAAATGTATCTCGCGCGCCATTCAACAATCGGATAAATGTATTTTCTGTTTAATTCTTTTCATCTAGAGTTATTAACATTAAATTCTTATCAATCTTCAAAAAATTTGCAAAATATATCGCTGTCAGATTTTGAAATGTATGTCTATAACGCGTAGGTACGAATTTCAGGTTGAATTTCGCGCGCTTGTTCTACGCATGCTTCAATAAAAAAAAGGCAGTACGCATGCGTTGAAACACGAGAGTGGGAGAATGAGGGGAACGTTAAGTTATGGGAGCGTTTCCGGTCCCGAAGCGTTAAGTTGTGGGAGCGTCCACTGTAATGGGTCAGTACGGGTGAATTCAGACACGGGCGCACTGCGCTTGAGCGCTGCATAATCTGGCGTACCCATTGGTCAAAATTAATTTCGGGCGTGGCATTGTGGCGCGCGAAATTCAAATTGACCAATGGGTACGCCAGATTATGCAGCGCTCAAGCGCAATGCGCCCGTGTCTGAATTCACCCTCAGTGATGTGAAGCTGTAACGTGACCGTCGTGTGACCGTCACGCGACCGTAACAGAACCGTCACATGACGGATGCAAAAATGACGAAAATGACTGACCGCCCGATATCATATTTGCGCATGCGCACACACTGCAAACACCGCCGCCATTCGGAAGAAAATAAAAATAATAATACGACGTTTATAATTTAAAAAATATTAAAAATTCCTGTCTTCCTTTATTCCAATGTTCTTAATATTGTAATTCCCAATTTACTCAAACAATCACGATGGAAATAATTAATTTTACAATTATCATGAAATCTAAAAGTGTTGTGACCGAAAAAAATGACCGAAAAAATCGTGACGGTCATTTTCCATCTAGATAGAAGTCCCTGTCAGGCTTGTCTTGTCAGATGACGAAAGTAAAAATGACCGTCATTTTCACGTAGAAAATTATGTAAAACGAAAATGACGTCACGTGACGGTCACGTGACGGTCAGGTGACGCGTGACTGACGCGAACTCAAAATGACGGTCATTTTGCATCACTGTTCACCCTACGGCAGTACCTGGCAGTACCGTGCTTACGCGCCTGCGTGCCCCCTTCCATAAGTCACACTTAGTTTTTTACATTTTCTATCGAAACGAAAGACCACCAAACGATTTAATTACACTATTCGTGACCACCAAACGATTCTGTATCGAATAAGCTCTATTCAAAGTGATTAAAAAAGAAATAAATAACAAAAAGTACAGCTAACTTTGGGCCTGATGTCTTTTTTTAATTATTCTAATCAAACGATTAACCACCAAACGTTTTAATTAGACTACCAATCACCACCAAACAACCACCAATCGAATAAAATTAGTGCCGAATTTTTTTATTGATGTTCTATATTATTTTGGTGCTAATTATTGTAATCAGGGTGGCTCCCGACGACGCGTACTTTGCGTATAGCGTAACTTGCGTTGGCCAATAATGTGTTGCCGTAAGCTTTCCGGTCGATAATAGAACGGAATTACGGTTCACCGATTGGTAGCGCAACCTACGCGATACGCAAAGTACGCGCCGTTGGGAGCAGTGATGCAAAATGACCGTCATTTTGAGTTCGCGTCAGTCACGCGTCACCTGACCGCCACGTGACCGTCACGTCATTTTCGTTTTACATAATTTTCTACGTGAAAATGACGGTCATTTTTACTTTCGTCATCTGACAAGACAAGCCTGACAGGGACTTCTATCTAGATGGAAAATGACCGTCACGATTTTTTCGGTCATTTTTTTCGGTCACAACACTTTTAGATTTTATGATAATTGTAAAATTAATTATTTTCATCGTGATTGTTTGAGTAAATTGGGAATTACAATATTAAGAACATTGGAATAAAGGAAGACAGGAATTTTTAATATTTTTTAAATTATAAACGTCGTATTATTATTTTTATTTTCTTCCGAATGGCGGCGGTGTTTGCAGTGTGTGCGCATGCGCAAATATGATATCGGGTGGTCAGTCATTTTCGTCATTTTTGCATCCGTCATGTGACGGTTCTGTTACGGTCGCGTGACGGTCACACGACGGTCACGTTACAGCTTCACATCACTGGTTGGGAGCCACCCTCAGTGAGCACATGCAGCAGTTTAGTAACTTACTAGAAAGTTACTACATTTTAGTAACTTTCTGTACAGTGCTCGCCATTAATGCCTGCAAATCTTTGAAAGATTCTTTCCAAGATTCTAAGACTCTTTCCAAAATTCTAAGATTCTTTCCAAGATTCTAAGAATCTTTTCAAGATTCATTCTAAGAATCTTTTCAAGATTCATTCCAAGATTCTTTCAAAGATTCTTCAGAAGAATCTTGAAAAGAATTTTGGAGAGAATCTTGAAAAGATTCTTGGAATCTTGGGAAGATTCTTTGAATCTTAGAAAGATTCTTTTCAAGATTTTTTCAAAGATTTGCAGGCATTAATGGCCAGCACTGTACAAGTATTAAGAGGAGGCTAAATACCATTTTTATTTAATCCCTACATTATTGACGTATCATCGTCGTCTAGTCTTTCTCCGACAACCGTGGATGAAAATTAATTACATTTTGACAATTAAGAGGGGGATAAATTAATTAACAATTAATTGTCAATTGAGAGGCCAAAATGCGTTACAAGCTAATGCCAACGAACTCATTCGAGCCCCCTAAATATTATAGGTTACTCGTCAGAATCCATGGTGCTGCCCTCACTCGCACGTCTGTGAACTACATTTCGCCATTTCGTTTTTCCTTAAAACTACAATTTATCGACATTTATCTCTTGATGTGCCATCCAAACTTACGGCGTGTCATTTTGATAAAATAATGTCGAAAACGTCTCGATATTTGTATCGTGGCGTTCTTCATGGAGCCGCACTCTTGGTTTTACCCGAAATGCAGTAAAAGTGTAATAATTCAAGTTTTTCAATTACAGTTTCTTGGTGGTAAATGAATCAGTAAATTTTTTTTTGTTTTTCGAAAAAATATTAGTGGAGCTCCATTCCTGCCATTGTTCTGATGATGTTGTTAAAATTTTATACAACTCCACCTTTTTGTATAAGAGCAAGTTTGGATGGCAATTTCGAGGTGTTAGTGTCGGTATTTAGCCTCCTCTTAACGTCAAATCAATGGTACTTTAAAATATTCCCAACTGGTCATTTATTCTATCAGAACATACATTGCCTTCAAAGTTAATAACTTAATTTTTAGATACATATCAAATTTTGCAACATTTATGAGTCTCATGTACTGTTGTTTACAGGCGTCACAAATGGTTGAACTTCATTCGCATGGATAATGAACGTGGCCACGTACGGGTATGTACCGATGACCCTTTTGAGGCCAGCTCTGTTCGAAAAAAATATCCAAGGCCGTTGTTGGTACGAAATGCCGTGCCGACGATACACAAGTTGCCGGAGCAGAATCCACGAACAAAAGTTTGCGAGCAAAAAATCGCTAACGTTATGTAAATCTTCTATTACTTACTAGAGTCAATGTATTGTGTTGCGAGATCGCCGCAGGCTTTTCCGCGACGGTAGCGACACCCCGGGCATAGGCGGGAGAGCGGGGCCCCGCCGGTGGCACTCGAGGCCTGACGGGCGAACGTGCAGGATTGTAACGTGACATCTAATAAAGATATACTTGGGCTTTGTTATAAGCTGTCTATAGTGTAATAAGTTATCCTGACCTCTCACACAACATGGTGTCAGAAGTGAAGGCCCATTAAAGAAGTGTTTCGGTTTGATTGACGCCGAGTTTATTAAGACGCGTGGGGAAAAAAAGCTTTTTCTCCGACCGAGGAAGTCAAGATGGCGACAACGACAAACGTTGCAGTGAACAGTGTTCAGCCACCTGAACAACTAGATTTTTCAAAGCCAAATGCTTGGAGTACTCGGATCAAAAGATTTGATCGGTACATTTCGGTGGCGATCTCAGATTGAGATCGGCCAAGGAGCTCATCGGCTTATTATGCTACACTATGGGACCTCAGTCTGAGGACATTCTACTTCAGGTAATGCCTGAAATTCCGGATGCCGCGACCTACGAGACAGTCAAAGGAAAATTCGAGGAGTACTTTGCGCCGAAGAAAAATGTCGTTTTCGAGCGTTTCTAGTTTAACTCGAGAATACAGCGACCAGACGAAACAGTGGATACGTTTATCACAGCATTGTACTCGTTGGAAGTTTCGTGCGAGTTTGGCACACTGAGAGAGGAGTTAATCCGTGACCGCATTGTTATTGGTATCAGCGATACGCGCGCGTCGGAGAGGCTTCAACTGATTCCTGATCTGAAACTCGACAAAGCAATAACAATGGCCAGACAGGCAGAAATCCAGGTAAAACAGAATAAAATGTTACGTCCGGAGAGCAGCGAGACAAATGAGCTTTGTCGTATTTCATCATCCTATCGAGGCAATCCGAGGGATCGTGGAGGGCAGCACAACGAAGCGAGAGGAGACGCTTTTGCGAAGAAACCGGGACGCTGTACGCATTGCTCCTTACCGAGACATACCGACGGTAGGCAGTGTCCAGCGATTAACTCGGAATGCCGGAGCTGCAAGCGCATCGGGCACTGGGAGAAGGCGTGCTTCACGAAGAAAGTGCACAGACTAGACATCGAGGATGAAGTAAAAGCGGAGAACATGGAATTTTTGTTTCTGAGTAATGTTAGCTCTAAGAAACGCCCGGAGTCCGATTTCGAGGTTAGTTTACAGGTTGTAGATTTTGGTGTCGAGGTAAATTTCCTATTAGACTCTGGAGCCGACGTAACGTGTATACCGGCAGAGGTAGTTCCGTACGATTTCACAAAAAAAATTCAGAGAACAAACCACGTAGCGTACGGACCTTCAGTTAACGAAAAACTGAACGTTTTGGGATTTATTCCTCTACGCCTTAAAGTAAAAAACCGAGTTCAGAAGATAAAAGTATTTATTATTAAGAACTTTAAAACGCCCTTGTTGGGGCGTGAAGAATTGCTGTCATTTGATTTGATTCGATTGAACACGGGAGTAGATAAAGCTAAAAAGCTGATCACGAGCAACGTAAGCACAGAGCGGCTTGGCGCTTTAACTAAAGTCGATCCGGAAAAAGAGTTTGCCAGTACCTTCAAAGGGTTAGGGCAGTTCAAAAGAGATTTAACTATAGAACTCGCAAATGAGGCCGTTCCAAGGGCGTTGTCGGTTCCCAGAGTAGTTCTGATACCGCTATTAAGTAAGTTAAAGGCTGAATTAGACAGACTGGTAGACGAGGGCGTGATTGTATCAGTCGAAAAACCTTCGGACTGGTGTAGTCCAATAGTGTGCGTCCCGAAAGAGAAGGGAGAGGGGATTAGACTATGCTGCGATTACACGGAGTTAAACAGAAATATTAAAAGAGCTGTCTATCCCATTCCGAAGCTGGACGTGACGTTGGCTAGATTAAGAGATGCGAAGATATTTTCACGGTTAGATGCCAATTCAGGGTTTCACCAAATAAGACTAACGGAGAAAAGTCAACCGCTGACAACGTTTATTATGCCTTTCGGAAGGTTTATGTTTACTCGGCTCCCCTTCGGTATAAACTGCGCACCAGATTATTTTTCGAAGATGTTTGCGGACCTCTTTGCAGACGTTCAGAACGTGGTAATACACGTCGATGATATATTGATATTCGCGGCAACGATCAAGCCTCTTTGATGCAATTTTTAGGAATGGTAAACTTTGCAGGTAAATACATTCTTGAACCGCTGTACTCGCTCCTGAAGGACGACGTTCCTTTCACGTGGGTTGAGGCACAAGAGACAGCGTTTCAAAAAGTAAAAAGTTTGCTCGGAAAAGCGCCAGTGTTAGCGCATTTTGACTTTCGTAAAAAAATTATCGTTCAAGCAGATGCTTCGAATCATGGGATCGGGGGTGTTCTCCTGCAGGGAAAAGACAATGAAAAACAAATTGTGGCGTATGCTTCAAAAACTCTGTCGAAAACAGAGCAGCGGTATAGCCAGATTGAGAAAGAGGCTCTGAGTCTTGCGTTCGCAACTGATAAATTTAAAGATTATATAACGGGGATCGATGTGACTCTGGAAGCAGACCACAAACCGTTACTACAGATTCTACAGACAAAATCACTCGATGATCTCACCCCAAGGCTGCAGCGCATTCGTTTGAGGCTTATGAGGTACAGTTACAAAGTAGAGTATATCCCGGGAAAGCAGCTGGTGCTCGCGGATGGCCTGTCCCGAAACCCAAGGATGGTTGAAAACCACACGAATGGGGAGTTCGAGTTAGAAACAGAACATTTTGTGCGATTTATTGTAAAGCAATTTCCTGCCACGGACAGTATGCTGGAGAAGATTCGTACAGAACAAGAGTCCGATATGGTCTGCAGGAAATTGAAAGAGTACTGCCTGTACGGTTGGCCAGATGGAAACAGGCTACCGGACGAGCTTCGTGTTTATTTTGCTTATAAGGAGAGTATATCATTCGCGGAGGAACTTTTGCTATATAACTCCCAATTGTTTATTCCAATTGCACTTCAAGCTGGAATGTTGGCTAAAATTCACACAGGCCATTTGGGGATCAACAAATGCCGAGCCAGGGCTAGCCAGTCAGTTTGGTGGTACGGTTTAAGCTCGCAAATACAGAATCTGGTTACAACTTGCAGGGAGTGCATCCAAGAAAGGGTAAATCCAAAAGAAAGATTTGTTAAGGAGGAATTTCCAGCGAGACCGTGGCAGAAGGTTGCTATGGACTTGTTTAAACTCACAAAGTGGTATATTGTCATCGTGGACTACTATTCTAGGTTCTTTGAGGTGATAGCACTGAATTCGTTGACCGAAAGCGAAATTATTGAAAAGTGTAAAGCAGTTTTTGCTTGGTACGGGATACCGGAACTGGTACGCAGCGATAACGGAACACAGTTCAAATCGAAGTTTCGAGAATTCGTGCGTTTATATGGGTTTGAACACGTCACAAGTTCGCCACATTATACACAAAGTAACGGGGCGGCAGAGGCTGCAGTCAAAATTGCAAAGAATCCGATTTAAAAATCTGATGATGTTCACCTGGCGCTCATGTCATATCGCGCGACGCCGTTAGAAAACGGTTTTTCGCCAGCGGAATTAATGTCTTCAAGAAAAATCCGGACGATCGTGCCCACACTCTCGAGCCAATTGGGCACATTTCGCGAACACGATAAGGTTTTTGTGACAGAGAACGTAAAAGTAAACAAGAAGCTAATTATAACGATAGACATCGCACAAGGAATCTTTCATCGCTCTGAAATAAGGAGAAAGTATGGATAACAGATATGAAAAGATACGGCGTAGTTGCGGGCCCGACAGAGTATCCGAATTCTTAAGGTACGGCCTCATGCAGTCGCTCGACGCTCGTTTCCAGTGACAAATCTGGTGAATTCTGGTAACCTGATATATTGTGACAAAGCTGAAAATGTTGAGCTTTGAGTGCATTCCATTATTCGCTTGAAGTGCTTGAAGCGTGATATGCAGCGTTCCATAACCCAACAGCTTGCTTCAAGCACGGATTTCGTGACAAAGTGGGAGTAACGTTGGGTTATGGAGGGAGGTAATTTTGGAGAGTGGGGACGCTTCAAATGCCTCACCTCTCGAGGTGAGGCATTTGAAGCGTCCCCACTTTTTCTACTCCCACCATCGCTCAATTCCTGATAACGGGCGGGAGATTTCAAACTACAAAAACATGGAATGAGCATGACGAATGCCATGATGATAACCATAATTCAACAATAATTGTACAAATGAAATACGCGTAATTATATTCTTTGATATGGTAATTATATCGCGTTTTGAGTACACGAAATATACGTATTAAGGTGGTCCTTATTTAGCACTCGGACGGTTTTTTTAGCAGACCCTCCCCAAATCGACTCCAAATAATTCAAAAACAACACCCTAATTTTTTCAGATATTTATCTAGACTCTAACCCTATCTATTATATAATATAAATAATTATATTAATAATAATAACCATTATTATATAATAATTATATTAAAAATTACAAATTATTTCCATATGCTACGGGCTTCGAGAACCGGGCGCATAACAAAAGGGCGAGGAAATTGCTATGAGTAATGGAATATCCATACTTTCACTACGCTGTCACACGTTTTTCCAGGTTATGTATTACCGGGTAATTATAAGCGACCACACGGCAGACGCCACTGCGCGCGCTAACAAATGCGTGCTACGAAGGCGTTCCATTATTGCTCTAGCCAGTGCTGCCACAGCGTTGCT
The DNA here is from genome assembly GCA_946863875.1 of Alloplasta piceator. Lineage (NCBI taxonomy): Eukaryota > Metazoa > Arthropoda > Insecta > Hymenoptera > Ichneumonidae > Alloplasta > Alloplasta piceator. The sequence continues at coordinate 34,941,680 of OX333074.1, forward strand.
TCGAATATTGGAACAGTCTGTAAACCTTGCTGAATCGAAACGCGCTTCAAGCACTTCAAGCCGATAATGGAATCCACTCTTTGTCGCTGGGGAAAGGAGAGTGGGGAGAGGAGAGAGAGCGATATGTGTCTGCTTGCTGGAACGATCTCGTAAGCCGATTTCCTAACCTCCTTTAGTGGCAGTCGTGCCAGTGATAAAAGGGAAAGAAATCGGAGTGAATACAAATAAAAATATAATAGTGTTTTTTCGGAAATAGACGAGATGTCGTTTGTTTACAAGTATCAAAAGTGGGTTGATCAGTGTCAACAAATTGCTCACAGAGCACGGATTCAGAAAATTCGGCGGAAAAGAGTATTAGCAGCTCTTGTAATGAACGAAATTTTATTGCGCAAAAACAAAAAGGAATGTACTCAAAAACGATTTTGGGTTCACCCATTATATAAATTACGAATGGAACATGGCTTTTTTTAAGCAGTTCTTCTTACACTCTCCTCGTACGCTGATAAATGTGAAAATTATTTGCGGATGTCAACGAGTCAATTCGAAGAGTTGCTGTGTTTAGTTGGGCCTCTCATAACAAAACAGAACGCAGTGAGGGAGCCAATTTCTGCTGCTGCACGACTTCTAATGACTCTGCGGTGAGATTGTAGATTTTTCCTCCTTAACCATTGACTACAGACATTGAACTCAATACAATTTTTCAACAGATATTTAGCTACCGGTGACTGTTTCACATCCATATCCTACCAGTATCTGGTAGGGGAAACAACAACAGCGAACATAATTGCAGAAACGTGCAGAGCACTTTGGAGTTGTCTCAAAAAGGAAGTGTTACCATATCCTTTGGATACGTCTGATTAGCTGAGACGTGTTCGGAGAGGATTGGCAATTTCCGCATTGTATAGGCGCTATCGACGGGAAGCATATACAAATTCGGGTACACGAGTTACATATATTTGATAATAGTATAATTTGACAAGTCTAATAATGTTCATGTTTTTAATTTTCATCATTGTTTCAGTGTCCTGACAATGCTGGCTCATCCTATTTCAACTATAAAAATCATCACAGCATCGTATTGCTTGCTATATGCGACGCTAACTACTCGTTCACGTTCGTTGACATTGGTGCTGACGGTCGACGTAGTGATGGTGGCATTTTTCGTGACTCAGCAATGGGCCAAAAGTTCGAGAAGAGAGAAATGAGTGTACCCGATCCGGAAAAGCTAACAGTTGATGGAATTGCTTTACCATATGTGCTAGTTGGTGACGAGGCATTCCAATTAACAGATTATTTACTCCGCCCGTACCCGGGTAGAATCGGTTTAAATGAAGAAAAAAATATTTTCAATTATCGTTTAAGCCGTGCTCGACGAACGATCGAAAATACTTTTGGCATAATGGTTAGTCAGTGGAGGATAATGAAGAAGCCTATGGAAGGCACAGTTGAAAATATTATAAGTACGGTTCAAGCAATTATATGTCTCCATAATTGGCTTCGTAAAGAAGATAAAGACAACAGTTACATTCCGGCGAACATTAATGATTCAGATGTATCTAATGGTATAAGCTCGGAAGTCGACAATAACTCAGCTCTTAGAGATGAAAAATGTAGAGGAATAAATAATAGCAGTCGCTCGGCTGTTACTGTTCGAGATGAATTTTGCGATTTTTTTAATGTCGAAGGAGCAGTGCCATGGCAATACAATCGTATTTGAAATCAGTGTGCCAATCCATCCACATCCAAATCAATTGTAGCCCATACATGTGTCTTAAGAAATTAATGAAAATCGACTGATTCCAAAAATTCTTCAAAAATCGAACAATCATCCGATCCTCATGCCGCAAGTTGCTCTTTACAGAACAACGAAGTACGAAAAGAATGAGGGCAGGTATAAATCGCTATTTACAATTTTTTTGGTATTTTTGTTTTATTTTCTTCTTTATTTATTTTCTGGAATTGTACTATAAAAATAAAATATTGTATCATTATTATGAATTGCGAACTTGGATACAACTCGGATACAGTTCCGAAAGGCTTATACGGCTGATTCATTTAAAATGTTGTATTCCTATTTGTTGGAAAGGAACCCAGATCCCAAGAAGTCCTCAAACACAAACCCAAACAGGAACGAACTCAATTGATACCAGAAAACTCAAAATATTCAATATCGCACGCACGCACATACACTTATGGAAAAAAAAAAATTTGATACAAAATAATTGATTAAAATATGATATTTATTTTAAACTGACAAACGGCAAGGATGAATGGTGCAAAAAATATCGACAACGATAATTTTTTTCACTTCAGTATAAAACTATTTCATTTATTGGTTTAACCATCTTATATTATAAAACTAGTCAACATTAATAGTTTTTTTCACTTCAGTTCTTTTAATTATCACAATCTTTAAAAATAGTACTTTTTCTTATTAATAAAGGAACAAGAATTTATATAAATAATTCGATAAATGAAACAGAAAGATCCGTTTAACGAATTAAGTGTTTCACGCAAATCTCTGACATTGTTAGTGCACCAAATTCAAAATCTCGATGACGGTTTCCATTCGTTCCGCCAGTGGTAATCGTCGCAAGTAAACACCTATCCCAACAAGGAATCCATCGACATCATCCATTTGTGGTGGTGGAGGTGGTGCAGGCACTGGTTCTTCTCTGGACATTGCATCGGCAATACGGTTTAGAACAACCAGGGACTCATCCGCTTCTTTATCTCTGACGGAACGTCTTCTTATCCTCTTACTCGACTGGATACCTGATTTTTCGAAACGCAATTACAATAATTCATTCATATTGACAATCGAAATGTCGATAAAATATAGGAAATCTGTAAGGATTGAGTTGAGATTGAGTTCAATTGGTTACCTTTCCCATTAACGTGTTCGTCCATACTTTCGTCTAGATCTACGGCTGCATGTAAGTCATTCCAATCCTCTTCCTCATTGTTAAGCCGGCTGACATTACTGCTTGTCCTACATGAAATGAAAATGAACGAATCTCAATGATTAAATCGATTTTATTTCTTGAAAAGATTTATGAAAAAAAGTCACTAAAATATTATATAAAATATAAAAAATATTATATACAAATTAAGCTAAATTAAAAAAAGGGGTTTACGGTCGTATGAGACAGGTATCCCGTAAAAATTCCATTTGGCCGTAAAATTTCCACTTTGTTGGCGTTGCACGCCCAGAACCGCTCGGGAACTGCTCCGCGTGAATGCTCAATAATTAAATCGATTCCATTTGCTCAAAAGATACGTTAAAAAAGTCATTGAAATATTATATAAAATGTGCAAAATATTATATAAAAATCAAACTAAATTTAAAAAAATAGCTTACGGTCGTATGAGGCAGGTGTCCCGTAAAAATTCCATTTGGTTGTAAAATTTCCACTTCTCTTTTGGCGTTGCACGCCCAGAACCGCTCGGGAACTGCTCCGCGTGAATGATACGCCTGTACACATCCCTTCAGCCTTTGAATTTTTTTTTGGCATCATCTGGACTTAATTTTCCTGTTGAAATAAAAGAAAATAAAATATTATGATACACGCAAAAATAAATGTATATTTAGCTCTTCAACATAACTCAAGGAGGCAATGACCGAGAGGATAGATTGGAGTCAGGGGAATAGTGAAAGAGGAATAGAGAAATGCGGAAATGTAAGCGAGGTGGTGAAGAAGGGATACACGGACTGGAGAAATGGAGTGCTAGAGAAGTAACTGGTGCTGGAACGATGCAAATATAGAACATTTGAGAAAAGGACAAAAGGAAGCAAATTAAAACTGAGGGGGAGAGGAAGGCAAGGAATGGAGGATATACAATGTGATGGCGCCAAAAAAAGTAAAAGTAAAAGAGGGTAGTTGCAGAAGGGTGACGGCTTGAGCCACATTATATTGAGAGTAGTGTACAAGAGGAAATGTAAGGAAAAGATATAGTAATGTATAAAGCTGAATATTTAACCTTAGACTCCCACACTGGGGCAATTAGTTACCCCAGTGTTCGTAGTAAAAACGTAATTTTTTCCAGAACTTTTGCTCGTTTTTCAGGATTTATTCTATTAAATCTTCACCGAAAGCTATTTGATCATATACCATTCTCTTTGATATCGAGAAATGAAAGGAATCGTGTAAAGTACATTCCATTATCGCATGCGAGGAACATTTTATGCTCGAAAAAATGTTGGGGCAATTAGTTCCCCTACTACGAGGCCTACGTCCCAAAACAATTGTAGCAGTCTACAGTTAAGGCCAAAGAAGCCATATGCAATTGAAATAAAACTACTAGTATTTTTTTTACATAAATAGTAATCAGCCATACGTTTACAAAAGCTAATTAGCCGTATTCTCATCCTCACATATATGTAAATGAGGTATTCCAGCCCAAGTGTGTAAGCCCGTGACCCTGACCCTCTCGGATTTTTTTTTTCATATGATCGAATTGAGTCTAAAATACACCGTTAAATTTTTTTGAGATTTTTCAAAACATCCCTTGTATTGAATATAATTTTTTTTTTTTTTAAAACACCATGTTTTAAAAATCTAAAATTTTTTTGAAAAAACAGTGACAATATATAAAAATTTTGAAGCTATCACCCGTAGTGGGCAGATTCTTTTTCCATTTTTTAAATAATTTTTTTAGATTTTTTTTGTGAAAAGAAAAACGCTATTCTTAAAAAATATAAGAAAATTCTGAAAAAACCGTGATAATATACAAAAAATTTCAAGCTATCACCCGTAGCGGGCAGATTTTTTTTCTGTGTTTTACAAGCTATTAACGTTCTCAAAATTCTCGAATAGCTCACCTAGAGGGGGTACTGAATTATTTGGGTACTCAAAATTAATTTTGTTGATGATTTTCGAATAATGAAATACGAATTACCGGCCTTAAACTGAAAACATTACCAGTATTTGAGAATTTTGGAATTTTGAGAGCGTTTATAGCTTATAAAACACAGAAAAAAAATCTGCCCACTACGGGTCATAGCTTGAAAATTTTTATATATTATCACATTTTTTTCAGAATTTCTTTAGATTTTTTAAAACAGGCGTTTTTCTTTTGACAAAAAAAATGTTCAAAAAAAAATCTAAAAAAATTCTTTGAAAAATCAAAAAAAAAATCTTCACACTATGGGTGATAGCTTAAAATTTTTTATATATTCTCATTGTTTTTTCAGAATTTTTTTGGATTTTTAAAACATGGTGTTTTTTTTTCAAAATAAAAATTATTTTCAATATAAGGGATGTTTTTAAAAATCTAAAAAAAATATAAGGGTGTATTTTAGACGAAATTCGATGATATGAAAAAAAAATCAAATAAATCCAACAGGGTCAGGGCCACGGGCTTGCACACTTGGGCTGGAATACCTCAAATGTAAAAGCGGCTAACATTAAAAATCTTAATTTTCCTTACCATCGAGTGCCATTGAGACTTCCTCCCACAACTTGGACGTCGTTTCTCTACTCCTTTCTTCTATCGGAATAGAGAAGTTCCATAACGGAATTCTTCTCTCTACCACGAGAATGAGAAGTTCAATTTCAACGTCCGTCAGCTTCCCATTGCGGTCAGCAGGCAATGGTCGTTTCAGAATCTGTGATGGCACTCGGCGCTTTGATGTTTTTAAAGATTCTGCAAATGATAATAATAATAACAACAACAACAACAATGTACTAATCTCTGTTAGGGCAGACATTTTTTCTCCCTTTTCCTGAGGGTACTTCATCCTCGACCACAGCCTCGACACCATCGGCAAGTCGGCTTCTCTGGGTGGTTTCCCAAGTCCTCGAGAATCGTCTCACAAATCCCACAAGTATAGGCAACCGTCAACGACTGTATAAAAAACAAAACATTAATATATGTCATCTAATTGTAAACGGTTTACAAGAAAAGTTTGATTAGAACGTTACATTCACTTTAATCTCGATAAAATTGTACAATGAAAAAACAAAATTATCGTTTCAACGTATATTTCCATAATGTACTAATTAATAAAATCTTTTAAAATATTTACCTCGCCTGAATCCATTGTTTACACCGATTGAAGAAGAAGAATCGCAGAATCGTGATCGAAAAAGGTGCAGCACCACCACACATACATATATATATTACGACTTGTATTTGTATATCGCTCACTGTCGCTCACTCTCCTTTCCCCATAGCGACAAAGCTCAACATTTTCAGCTTTGTCACTATATATCAGGTTAACAGAATTCACCAGATTTGTCACTGGAAACGAGCGTCGAGCGACTGGGTAGGGTGTCATCTTCGCCCGGGGCATCTTCGCCCGAGTCATGTTCGCCCGAAAGTCACTAGACTTCGATTCCTCGAAACTGGGTTACTGGCACGACCGCTACGTGTCTCTGCAAGCATATTCTGGGCCTTGAGAGATTGAATACGTGATGTGAACCCGTTCATTAAAAAACGAATTAAATGCCAAGAGCCTTGAAGAGAATGGCGCAGGTCCTCAACAGATGGCGAGCCAAACCTGTCAAACTAGCACGCTATGAAAAACAATCCGGAGTTCCGGAGTTCTTTGGTAAATAATGCACTTTGAGGTTACGATAATACACACGATCTCTATATTGTTATTATAAAATGCTTGAAAACGAGTTTAAGATTTTTTTTGTAATTATCAATGAAATAAATGTATCTCGCTGCTGTATTACTACGTTTCTGTGCTCCGTTAATATTAAATTGTTATTGTTAATATTAAATTTTTTAAAGTAATGAAACTGTTTATTATAATTGTCGATGAAATAAAACTCGCCGCTGTATTTCTGTGTTGTGCACATTTATTATTTACGTTATTAAAACCAAAAATGTTTCTACATTATTCGCTGATACACCTTTGTCAATGGCACCTGAAATTCGACTAATTATATACATAGAGACATATTTAGACTATACACATTTTCATCGTTATCATCATTATCAAGTCGCACTATTCGTATATTCTTTGCAACAATTATAACTGACTTTCCTTTTTTTCCTCTTTCCATTTAGATATCGAACGAGGCTGGAGTTTCACCTTGGATAAACAAACGTCGTCCGAGGTTAAAATGGGCGAATCCACATCTTGGAAAACTCTCGTTCTCTTTGCCGAAAATTTCACTCGTCTGAATGTTCACATGAATTTGGGCAATGTAATTGGTAACGTCGTATGGATGACGAAAGATTTTCGTTCTGACGGTAGACTGCACGGGACACAAAAATTTGGACATCGGCATTGGACTCTGTGGCTTCAGTATCGATACCAAAAGTGGAATAGCCAGTGGTACTATTGAACTCATTAAAATCGACACTTACAGTACGTATCTCATTCCTTTTCCTCACAATTTTGCGAGTTTTATTCCCAAATTGCGTGACACGCCTTTCTCGTATCATTAAAACGCATGAGTAAGCTCAAAATTAAATAATTTCTCATGATTTCCGTACATATCCGCGAAGAACCCGGTACCAAACCTGATCACCCGCCCGGCCTGTAAACTATTCGCTCTCGAATTATGGGTCTATATGGGAATGAGAGTTCTCATGTCAAGAGTGTATCGTCCCTCGATGTAACCTTGCGCAACGAATGGAAGATCAATCGTACAAACAGCGGTGACGAATTTATGTCTACAAGACGACCAGCAATCATATTCATAGACGGTGATCTCGGCTGGGACCAATAATGATAAGGAAATCAACGACTCCCGATTTGCTAAAAATGTTTTACAAATTCGACGAGTTCTGCAGTCAACAATTCATAAGTATCAAGCGAGTTTTCAGTTCATTGCAACCGAGACATCAGTGTGCCAATAGCAGTAGCTTCAAGAAGACACAGCGAAATAAAAGATCAACCGTGGAGGGTAAAACTCACTTTTTCTTTTTCAAATATAATTCTGGTCCTCATATTTCGAAATGTGTAGAAAATATTTCTCCGAAACGTGTGTGCATGTGGGTACAAAAAATGCCAAAAATATGAGGAAATATGAGAAAGTATATTCAATTGCAGTGTGATATTAATCACTTTTTATTTCTTTTTACAAAGGACCATGGACCGGCGTGTTTTGGCACAAGTGGCCAGTCTACAATTGGGCAGCCTGAGGTTTTCCTTGCCGACAAACGATACTGTTTTCGGTGGTTCAATGGAATTGCACAGTTACAACATCAGTCTCGCTTGTTTTCATTATATTAACTTCAAGAGGAAAAGTTGGGTTCGGTTTTCCCTCAAGGAGCCGTGCATAAGTTTCGCGACCGAGGTCCTGTAAAAAAAACTCCCCTGCGGTGAGCACGATATCTCTGGATTGGATAATCTAGAATAAAAATATAAAAAAGATTCCTTTGATAAGAGGTATAATGTAGTATTTATTCAAAGGAATAAGCAAAATATTAATTTTTAACATAATGTTGGCTTCGGAAAAAAAAATGTGATTTTTGATAAAAATATTTGCCTTAAATTGTTTATAAAATGAAAAATATTTATCAGTGAAAGAAAACCTCCGATTAATTACTTAGAAATATATTTATAGAGCTTGTGTAAAAATTTGAGTCTAATCTGTTATGCCGTTTTTGAGAAATCTTGATTTTCTGTTTATACACTTAAATATCTGTACATTACGAAACTAAAATGTACAAAAAATCGATTTTTTGTAAATCCTGACTGCGTATTTAAAAATGCACTGCGATACTTCATTGGTGAATTTTGTAGGCGTAAAATTGACGTTTTTACTATTTCGACAGCGTATCCATTAATAAATTCGATAATTGTACGTGAATTTTAGAATACACATTATACAAGGATTTTCTTTATTGCCCAAATTGCTAGCTGATTTTTCCTAAAAACAACTTAATGAAATAAAAATAGAATAGGGGGTTTGCCTTTTCTTATTTGTTGGACAACTATTTACTGTTTATTCCATCAAGCCATTTTTCAATTATATTTAAATGAATTTGAAAGATTTTGAGGTCATGTTCATCTTTATCACTGTGAATGTTCTTTTATGGATTACAAAATTACAATGTTTATTTACAAGTAATCATGGATTATTTGACAAAACTGTAGCCTGATTATATAAAACTATATGTAGCTTTGAATGCAAGGAATATCGATGGACATTTTTTAAGGCGCAATGTTTCTGCTATATCTGATTAACGATATTTTTCCTTTCGCAGTGTTTTTCGGCAGGTGCTGAAATTGGACAACACAAAAATGATCATCTCTCTCAATTTATGGTACGTTTCTCTTCCATTCTGCCATTTTTTTCGTGATTCGATGAAAAAAAAACTGATTTCGATAATGATGAATTACAAAAATGAAATTATAAAATAAAAAGAAATCATAATATCCCTTATGGAATCTCGAAAATTTTAAACTCAGGACACAATTGTTTTCAGATGTTTTTGCTTGAAAAAAAGAAAAATTAAAAATTTTGAAAAAAATAAAAATATCCATAATTGAAAAATTAATTTACGCAATTTCATTTTCACAGGACTCTGGAACAATTAGCATATTCAATGGAAGAGGCAATTGGATAGCCAGAGAACATCTCAGATTACTCGACGCCATCGAACAATTTGGCTTTCGCAAATGGGAGGATATCAGCAAACATATCGAAGAAAGAACCCCTGAAGGTTCGTCATTTATTTAATTTCGAATCTTATTGGGAACAAATTAGATTTTCAAGTTTCACGTCGAATAATTCGTACCCACAATTCTATATAATCTAACGCCTCATTTTAATGTCTATTTATGTTCTTTTTTTTACAGAGGCGAAAGAGGAGTACATCGTCAGATATCTCGATGGAAATATCGGAAAACACACGTGGCCACCAACAGAAAGCTACAGACCAAATCTCACCGATCAAACGAGCTCCGATCATGGTCCGTTATCGCCGGATCTCACCTCGAGGCTGCCGCCTTTGGACATTACACTGGAGGAAGCTACCAAACTCGGTTACATGCCACAACGCGACGATTTCGAACGAGTAATTTGATTTTTTTTCTCTAATTTGTTTATCACCGATGATAATTATGATAACGGTAATAATGATGGTAATGATGATAATGATAATAACGATGATAATGATCATAATGATGATGACGATGATAATGATGATAACGATGAAAATGTGTATAGTCTAAATATGTCTCTATGTATATAATTAGTCGAATTTTAGGTGCCATTGACAAAGGTGTATCAGCGAATAATGTAGAAACATTTTTGGTTTTAATAACGTAAATAATAAATGTGCAGAACACAGAAATACAGCGGCGAGTTTTATTTCATCGACAATTATAATAAACAGTTTCATTACTTTAAAAAATTTAATATCAACAATAACAATTTAATATTAACGCAGCACAGAAACGTAGTAATGCAGCAGCGAGATACATTTATTTCATTGATAATTACAAAAAAAATCTTAAACTCGTTTTCAAGCATTTTATAATAACAATATAGAGATCGTGTGTCTGTTAACATTCATTGTCACGCAATTATTTAATTATTACTGATTTAATTATTAATTGATTAAGTACTTGATTTCACGATTAATTGTCGCGTACAGCAGTGCTGCCAAACCCAAATTGCAGAATTCCTCACCCCCACCGTAGAAAATCCCCGATTTTACCCGCGGGAAAATTCAAAAACCCGATAAATACCCAAGCAACTCAATTCGATAGTTATTAACAGAAATCAACTGGAAAGTGGACAAAATAAATGAGAATTAAAAATTATTCAACGATTTTTCGGTAAATTCTTTTTTTCTTAAACAAATCAAATGCGACAATTTTTCTGAGCGCATATGAATTTTATCAGAATTTTCTCTCAATTTTGAAATATTATAAAAAACATTCTGGAATACAAACAAAAAATTGCCAATTTTGTATATTTTTTTGCACACAGGTTTATCGTCAGCTTTGAAAAGTTTCAAAGACACTGGGCCAAACAATACTTAAATACAGCCATTCTGAAAATTTTAAAACGGGAATTCCAAAATAGTGGGAAAATTCTGAAAAAATTCATATGCGTTCAGAAAAATGAACGCATTCGATTTGTCTAAGAAAAAAAAACTTACCCAAAAATTGTTGAATAATTATTTGCTTAAACAATTTATGAATAACTTTTGAGCAATATTATTATTGATAATTGTTGTTTATGGCATGCCAAAAGTTGATACATTTTTACCACTTTTTATTGTATTACGGAGTACGAAAATTTCAATCAGATAAACTTTTTTGCTGGGATAGTAAGGGCAAAGCATCCTTAAGTACGTGGGACCAACATACGTAGTTTTTATTGGGAAAGCGTAACATCGATATAACATATTCATCTATTTATATGGATAAAAAGATAATAGTCATAATAAATAATATGAGATCCCTGATAAAGCCTAAAATGTGAGCAGCGCGTTTTGCGGAACACATTTTAGGATTTTAGGATTTAGGAAAAAAAATTTGGATCAACATTTTTAGTGAAAAATTTAAGAATTTGCAATTACCCGACTTTTACCCGGCACTTTGAATTACCCACGAAATTACCCGCGATGCTACCAATTACCCAAATTCCGGGTAATTACCCGACGATTGGCAGCACTGGCGTACAGTGCGCGCGATAACCTCAAAGTGCATTATTTACCAAAGAACTCCGGAACTCCGGATTGTTTTTCATAGCGTGCTAGTTTGACAGGTTTGGCTCGCCATCTGTTGAGGACCTGCGCCATTCTCTTCAAGGCTCTTGGCATTTAATTCGTTTTTTAATGAACGGGTTCACATCACGTATTCAATCTCTCAAAGCCCAGAATATGCTTGCAGAGACACGTACCGGTCGTGCGAGTAACCCAGTTTCGAGGAATCGAAGTCTAGTGACTTTCGGGCGAACATGACTCGGGCGAAGATGCCCCGGGCGAAGATGACACCCTACCGAGCGACTGCATGAGGCCGTACCTTTAACCCGCCCGATTCATGCCACTTTCTGCCACAGCGCTAGTGTCGATTAGGGTTCGTCACTGAAATGTGTATTACTATATATTACAAATATATAGAATAGTGACGCCCTACTAGGACGAACGACAGTAACCAACGTCGTTTGTCTTTCATCCCGACAGTAAAATGATGAACTCCGACGGTTGGACCGTCGGGTACCGTCGTTTCACAAGACAAACGACTGTCGGTTACTGTCGTTCGTCCTGGTAGGGCGTACTGTGCCCAGATCTGTATGTAGGACCATGGTTTTTACATTTTCTAGCTAAGCGAAATACTACCGAACGATTTAATTACAATATTCTGCACCAAACGATTCTGCATCGAATAAGCTCTATTCAAAGTGATTTTTTTAAAAAAGAAAATAGAGAAACTCGTCTGAGAAATATAGATTCACATTTGAGCGGGTTAAGTCTCATATCCCACATTGAATAATAGTTGTGAATTTTATTAACAAGGTTTTCTAGTATGGCCTGGATGCTTGTGATGTTTTTTCCAGCTACATATATGATTAAATCATTTGCATAGGCAATTGAGTGAGTATTATTGTTGTTATTTAGGCTGAATGAGTTGAGTATATCGGAGGTAAATATGTTAAAAAGTAAAGGGGGCGTAACAGTTCCTTGTTGAAGTCCTTCGGTGATGGAAAAAACTTTTATGGGTGTGTGGACTCCATCCCAAATTATAAATTTACGATGACGTATCATATTCCAAACTATTTTACAGAGATGTTTAGGGAAATCTTCCTTTAATAGTTTGTATATAAGTCAATTCACCCATACAGAGTCAAAAGCTTTTTCAAGGTCAATTAAGGTGGCTTCAATTTCGTTTCCGGTCCCGAAGCGTTAAGTTGTGGGAGCGTCCACTGTACGCTAGTACCGTGCAATTTACTAGCGCGCCTCCATCGTAAAGGTGCTATTTCATGGGCAGTGAGCAGTAGCAGCAGTTTCGGAACTTACTAGGAAATTACTAGAAAGTTTAGTGACTTTACGCAGCAGCAGTGCTGCTCATGAAATAGGCCGTTCAGTTTTGCTAGCTTTGCTGCTCTGCTGTTCGGATAAACGAACAGTAGCAGCAAAAACTTGCAACGGAAGTTGCTAGTAACTTTGAGTGAATTCACTAAACTGCTGCTACTGCTCACTGCCCATGAAATAGCACCTTAAGTCGCACTTGGTTTTTACATTTTGTAGCTAAGCGAAATACTACCAAACGATTTAATTACAATATTCTGCACCAAACGATTCTGCATCGAATAAGCTCTATCCAAAGTGATTTTTTTAAAAAGAAAAAAAGTTCGGCTAACTTTGGGCCTGATGTCTTTTATTAATTATTCTAATTAAACGATTGGCCACCAAACGTTTTAATTAGACTACCAACCACCACCAAACGACCACCAAACGAATGAAATTAGTCCCAACTTTTTTAATTAAAGTTGTTGGGCTAAGTTCATGGAGGTCTCTAGATTGTGTCGCTCTGTGTTGTAGATGGAAAGCACCCTCAGTTATCGGAAGATCGGAAATCGGAACACAGCCAAAAGCTGTTGTCTTTTGTGAATGCGGTGACCTAACCTGCGTTCGGTTCTGATGTGTCACGTTTAAGTTAAATGAAATAATGAATTTTTACTTACCACAATAAAAATTGTATTGCAATGAAGCTCGTTTCGAAAAACGTCGACAGATATGGGGAAGGGTAAGTTTTAAATGTGCAACACATATATATATATATATATATATATATATATATATATATATATTTAAGTTTTTTTTCGAAAGATAAATTGTCGATCATTTCTGGGTTACAATACGTATAGATAAACTTTAGAAACTATCGTAAATAAATGAAAGTCTTTAGGCTGGCATATAACAGCATCTATAAGACTAAATAAAGTTTTGACAACGTGCAACAATGAATATAGATTTTTTTTTCTTTTCTAAAATTAAGAAAAGAAATGAAAGATATGGGGGGTGGAATTGCGTGGAAAAGAGAGATTAATCTTTGACAAAACAAAAAAAACCACGCTAGCCCTGGTGGAACTTTTTGTTAAAAATTGATTTAAAAAATGGTAGAATATATCAAATATGATAAATTCGTACAGATTATTGCACCTTTTGATAAAAAAATATTGACCATTTTTAACCAAAATTATTACTATAGATCAAGAAATAAATGATATAAATGAACAGATACTGTATTATTTTATGAGAATTAGTATGAAAAGTGTCAATAATTCTTAAAAAATCCCAAACATTTTTATGAGAAATTGTCATATTTGGATCAATTCTGTGCTGAACAAAATTACATCATATAACATAATCTCGCAGACAATGTCAAAAAATGCAATATAACCTCAAATATCATCGAACATATTATTACATTTTGGTACATATTTTGGGAATAGCTATCTTTCATAAAACGTCTTGGTATTGATATAACCAAATAAATAGTATAAGAAAATGTCATAATTTGAGAAATATATTTCTAATTTTTTATGATACTGACATTTATTGTAATAATCAGTAATGATATGGATTGACAATAAATATGAGATTCTGGTAAGTAATTAAAAATTATGCATTATCACATATATATTTGCAAAGTAATCATGCATTTTGTGTTCTAACGTCAGTATATCACTGTTACTTTATTGTTATTAAGTAGTTCCACTTTTTATGGAAATGTTTGAATATTCAGTAGGTGCTTGCAAAACTACAAATAAAACACATTTTATTTGTAGTATTTTTTCACATATTCATTATGAATCAATTGAAACTGATGAACATAATCTTCAGTATTTGATATAAAATTCTAAAAAATGATGATTTATTTGACATTTACTGACAATGAGGAAATATGACTTTTGGTTCCAATTCCTGGTCATCTAGCTGAATAACTGGGCAATTTTTGTTAATTTCTTACACATTTTTTACAAAATTGATCAATTTCCGTTAAAATCTCCCAGGTAAAAAAGATTATATATAATCATATATAATTATATATAATTAGATATAATTGTATATAATTATACATAATTATATATAATCGTTTTGGCGATTTATTTATAAAAGTATATAATTATATGCAATTCTAAATGAATTATATATATATATATATATATATATATATATATATATATATGCATATATTATAACACTTGATGCCAGAATACCCAAACCCTTATAACTTATGGAAACCCTCGAAACTTGTGTTTACGGTCCATACTGACTTAGGTTTCAAAGTACATTTTTCGGGCCTCTGTTAGAAAAATATGATATATAGATGAAAATAATACAAGTAGTCGACGGTGTACTGTGTAGTGGTTAGTGTGTAAGTATTAGAATACGGTTGAAACAGAGGGTCGTGGATTCAAATCCAAGTGGCGACAAATTTGTTTTTCTTCAAATTTTGTTTTTTAATTTCACTTGATCTTTAGAAACTATCAACGATGAATAAAAAAATCGATTTTGATTGTGACTACTAATAAATGTATGGAATAAAGAATAAATAAATAATTAAAATATAATCTGAACAAATATTTTCAATTCTCACAAAATGTGACCATTAGAAGGTTTCACCAGGGTAACAAAAAATTTCATAATATATCAAAAACTGACGAGCATAATCGTTAGTATTTGATATAAAATTCCAAAAAATGATTAATTATTTGACATTTACTGAGGAAATATGGCTTGTGGTTCCAATTCTTGGTCATCTAGGTACATAGCTGGGCAATTTTTGTTTATTTCTTACACTTTTTTGACAAAATTGCTCAATTTCTGTTCAAGTCTTGGAAAAAATCTGAACAAATATGTTCAATTCTGACAAAATGTGAACAGAAAGTTCCACGAGGGAGATATCTTAATATTTAAAATAAAACCGAAAAAAAGGAAACTTCTAAGAAGGGCTTATGTTATTGTCGTACTTGAAGAGTACATATATATATATATGTATTTAATAAGTATCTGAAAGGATTAATAACTTTAAAATTAGCTAAAATTCTATTTTTAATTTTAATTTTAATTTCCGTAAGGGTAACATTTTAGACGCGGATAGAATTTATCTTCTTCATTTTCTTTTTCTATGTGGCCTAGTATTCTCATAACTAAGTCTTCTTCTTAAGTCGTTGATGTGGTAGGCAGAAGAATCGAGCCAAAGGTATTTTTTGTCTAGTCGATGGTTATCGAATTTATCAATGACTAGAAGGGGTGTATCATATAGGAAGTTATGGTGATGATTCGTCATGTGAATGAACGAGGTCGGTAATCCGTTGTTAGCAGCATGTCTTTTCCAGTGCATGAGTATTGGTACATTATTGTGATCTTGAATTATTCCAGTGCAATCGTGAAGCGTAAATGCTTCAGGTTGTATGTAGCCGGTGCTATTTGATTAATTTGTAAGTATTGGATCAGAATGGCTAAAGGATTCAATAATAGTATTTTTTGACAAGGCTGTGTATGCGTAGTAATCTCTGGTTAGTCTAATTATGAAATTGTCTATTCTAGGTATCTTGGCAGTGTTGTATATGATTGAATTTTTAACTCTATGTTGGAATTAAGAACGTTGGGATCTGTAAAGGAATAGAGCTGCATGTAGACACTGCCTTTCAAATCTACTAAGAGTTTCAGCTTGAGCAGCTACTCAATTCCACAGAACAGGAGAGGCATATGTTAATATAGGACGAATGCGAATTTGGTATATTATTACATTGACGGTAGGTGTGATAAATTTGTTGTGCATCAGTTGTGTAAGGAAATGATATCTTCATTTGACTTTATCAAGTTGGATCAACCAATGTTTATTACCTCTGACTAAATTATCAATAAGTACACCTAAGTATTTAACAATATTTTTGGTGGGGATTCTAATTCGGACTCTTGCGTCAGGATTGTGAGTGGTGATGTGGAAGTCGATCTCTGGAGCTGAGATATGTATTGACTAAGTAATATAGATTCACATTTGAGCGGGTTAAGTCTCATATTCCACATTGAATAATAGTTGTGAATTTTATTAACAAGGTTTCATAGTATGGCCTGGTTGCTTGTGATGTTTTTTCCAGCTACATATATGATTAAATCATCTGCATAGGCAATTGAGTGAGTATTATTGTTGTTATTTAGGCTGAATGAGTTAAGTATATCGGAGGTAAATATGTTAAAAACTAAAGGGGGCGTAACAGTTCCTTGTTGTATTGTTTTGTGGATGTGTGGACTCCATCCCAAATTATAAATTTACGATGACGTATCATATCCCAAACAATTTTACAGAGATGTTTAGGGAAATCTTCCTTTAATAGTTTGTATATAAGTCAATTCAGCCATACAGAGTCAAAAGCTTTTTCAAGGTCAATTAAGGTGGTTCCAATTTTAAATGTCCGGTTGCTAGATATCTATTTACGTCTGATAAAAGTTTATTGATTGCGTGTGTGGTGGAATGATTAAATCTAACACCAAATTGGGTATTGGGGATAATTCCACGATCTTCGTAGTGGGAGAGGAGTGATTTTTGTACAAGTCCTTCAAAAACTTTACTGATTGCCGGGGTTAAGCTAATGGGTCTGTCACTAGAAGGTTTATGAGGATCTTTGTCTTTTTTGAGAATTGAGTAGATTTTAGAAGATTTCCAGGCTTTGGGAAAATATTGTATGTTTAAAGCGTTATTCAAAAGAACGGTATAGTCTTTGATAATTTTGAGTGGAATGTGTTTGAGGACAATAGGGGGAATATTGTCGGGGCCACTAGAGGATTTGTTTGGTAACTTTTTAAATATATTTTAAACCTGTGCTACCGAAGTGAAAAAAGATTTAAAGTCGGCGGTCCATTTAGACGGCCGGAATTCAGCCGTTTTTCGGAAGCGTTGTTGGAAAGGAAAAAGAATAATTAGCCAAATGAGCCAAGGATAGGTGTATGTATATTTGAAGTAAAAAAAAAACATTTGTACAATCTTCAGAAGTGTATTTGAAGTCCCGTTATCAATGTATTTGTAGAGCGCCTCGCCGCTGACGCGTCCAATTTGTGTGCAGGATACAGCTCGCAATTTTTGTCTGAAAAACAAAAACCAAAAAGATTCTTAATTTTGATGAAATTATCTTCGATATGAACTAAGAAAATTGGGAGAAATACGTAAAATCCCACACAGCAATATGACGTCTGAAAGAATCGCTGTAGATTTCTTATGTAAGATTTGGACATCCGAATACATTTTCCGAAAGACATCTTAATGAGTTCCGAAAGTAGTCTTATGCGTCACTTTGAGGGATGATTTTGATATCTGTGAAAAGTTGTCTTGAAGATAACTTTTTCAGACTTCTCAAAAAAGATATCGTAAAGACTACGATTTCGAGATTTCTTCACAAGACATCGTCAAGATAACTTTTTCAGGGTTCCTTTAAAATTATCAAAAATTATTTTTTTTCTTATTTCTATCGTTTGCAAAATTTTTTAATACGTAGTCACGTAGTCACGTAGTCTATCTGAATATGCGATTTCTAATAACTTTTTAATATTCATTCCGAAGATCTCTTAAGGGGAGGTTCAACCCCCTCCCCCGCCTTTCCGCTCTCGTGAGTGCGAGAGAGATAGAGCTAAAACGTTTAACACATTTTTCGCGGAGATGACTTGATGGAATAAAAAAAGAATATAGTGGGGCCATGACCTGTACACATTAATTACGCAGGCGACCCCACATTATCTTTTTTCATTTCATCAAGCCATCTCCGATAAAAATGCGTCAAGAAATTTTTGAGGTTATGTTGACCTTTTTACACTCTTCTTAAGTAGGTCTTATTTCAGGCTTCTTCGGACTAACGTCTGCGAGATATATCACACGTGTTGCTCTAGAAGTAGTCTTAAAAAAGAGTTCGCGAGGAAGTATTTCTGGCTTTTTATTGGATGTCTTTTACGGAATATCTTGAAGATATCTTCTAAGGATATCTGACAGTTGATTTCATTCCGAAGATCTCTTAAGTTATTCTTATTTCAGACTTCTTCAGACTAACGTCTGCGAGATATCATACGTGTTGCTCTAGAAGTAGTCTTAAAAAAGAGTTCGCGAGGAAGTATTTCTGACTTTTGTGCTGTGTGGGATCCGAATATTTCCGGAAGGTCGAAACAAACAGTGATTTTGCAAGAAAAAAAATGTTCAATTGGGTAGAAAAGTCACTTAAAAAAAGTTTTTTTGAGGTTTTTTTAAGTTCAAATAGAAGAGAAAACGATACCGAAAATAACACATTTTAAATGGAGTCGATAGCTCGTTAAGTTTTTTTGCAATCGTGCACAAAAACTAGATAGACAGGTCCTTGGGCCGAGCACTACGTCAAAGGGCGTGCAGCTGCTCGACGCCCCGCCACGTTTGGGTCTATATCTGTGAAAATACTTCGAATTTTACCCTGAAATTTTGTGTACTAATTCTTGAATATTTAAGCTACTGATTTAAGGAACAAAAAAATTAGACAGGTCCCTGGGCGGAGCACTACGACAAAGGGCGTGCACCTGCTCGACGCCCCACCACGTTTGGGTTTATATCTGTGAAAATATTTTGAATTTCACCTTGAAATTTTGTGTACATGATCTTCAATATCTAAGCTGTTGATTTAAGGGAAAAAATCGATTTTTTCAACCTTCTAAATGGACCGCCGGCCTTAATCTCTGCAGGTACGGAGGGTGAGAAAGCCTTATTGTTATCATTAAATATAGTGAGGGAAGTCTTGTTGTTTCTGTGTATGTTAAATTCAGTTTGGAAATTGAGTATATATATAGTAAAAACAATGTAGCCGTTAGGGAAATGACGTCAATTTAATGGGGACATGCAGTCTGTTCGCTTTCACGGCAATTATGACGAAGTAGTCTGAAGTTCAATTTACATGGGATTTTCTGCTTTAGTGGCTTTAGTAGAAACAGCGTGTTATGTAGTCTTACGCTTGTAAAAGAATCGATGTTTTATTTATATTACTACAATTGATTGTTTATATTAATTACTGAAATGAAGAAGTCGGTTAAGGTAAATGTTCCAATTATTGAACACTATCTTGTATTTTTATTATTTCTCATTCACCTGCATGCATTTACTTATTTATAAAAATTTCATTACATGTATGAAACTTTTAGCTATCGAAATGTTACCTTACTTGTGCAAAAAAAGTTTTAATTAATAAAGAAAAAAAGTATTTAATCAGCAACGGTGACCCGATTTGAGTAAGGGCTAAAAAATTCAAAAACAGTTGCATCTCAAAAAGTAAAGGCGTTTCAGGTTCCTCAGAAAATTTCTTACAAATAACAATTTTTTAAGAAATATTTGAATTAATTATTTGTTAAAAAATAGGGTGTTCGATCATTGGGACATAGAAAAAGCAGTGTGTCCCAATTATTGAACACTCGAGTTCTCCAAGATGGCGTCATTAAACCCATCAAAACATCGAGATAGTTAACGTGTGACAGATCGTGTGAATCAGATGTATTCAAACAAAAACTGCAAGTTCCTGAATAAACTTACCTTTATTCTTTTAATAATAACTCTAAGATCGTCAAATATATTTTTTGTTTGTATTTTCGTGCAATAAACATTAAAGAAAAGTAAAAAGAGAGTATAACCTAAATGTAACCTAAAAATACGAATGTAATGTTCAATATTTTTTTCTCTCCGATATTTCAGTCGAAAAACAAGAAAGCTGTGACAAAATCAAACAAAAACAGAACATAAAAACGAGGAAGCTGAAAATAAAAATAAAATTAAGTTCGAGTTGAAAAGCAAAAATAAACCCAATGCGAATGAACCAAAAACCTGTCAAAAGAGACGAAATATATATTATTGTATTTTTACATGATTAATAAAAGATTATTTAAGTATTTGGTTTTGCTTTTATTTCTTACTATTGTACCCGAAATAATATTTTTAGAACGGAAAAAGAATTCTCGAGAGTGTTCAATAACTGGGACATGCCTGTTCAATATTAGGCACTTCCAGTGTTCAATAATTGGGACATTTGCATGCATTGTTATTCTTTTTTTTTCATTTGAAATCATTTAAAAATCATTTAAAGGGTGCAAAAGTAAAAAAATCAAAGTATCACTTGAACATGAAAGCGATGGTTTTTTCTTGATTTTATATTTTTTTCTCACCGAAATCAATCCCCAGATCCTTAGCTGTTCAATAATTGGGATATTTACCTTATAGAGGTTGTGGGAACAGCAGCAGCAGAAAGCCGGTTCCTGGTTCAGCATGCTTGGAAAAACTGTGGTTTTTCTGGTTGAGGCTGAGACAATCTGACACTCACAGCTGTGACACTTATGAAAACGATTAGGCCTTAAATATTATGACAAGAAATATCTCTAGAACTGTACGAATTTGGATCTGCTCATGCACGTAGGGGAGAGTGGGGTATAATGTGTCACTTAAAAAAAAAAAGAATTTTTACTCTAATAAATTTATTAGAAAATTTTATTATTAGAAAAACAAGTACGCTTCGCGTACTCGTTGGGGGCTTCGCCCCCCAAGCCCCCCCGCGCTTCGCGCGCCGTTGTCGTCGCGCTTCGCGGTCCGTATTCTTGATCATTGTCTTGATTTATTCCGTTGTGATCGAATATATTTTGAATGTTGGTTATAACAGGTCTCTTGAGGACGTTTTAATAGGCACTCACACCGTAATTCAAACTCTTTGATTCATTGTGAACATCGATGAATTATTCTGATAAATTATATTAATCGTTATTAATGACATATTTGAATATAATCAAAATATTATTCGATATTAAAGTACAGTGTACGCTCCCACAACTGAATCTCCCATGACTTGACCGTGCTCATAACTTAACAGCACGCTTCCATAACTTGACGACCCCCATCACGCTTTCTCCCCACTCTAAACTTACACATGGCAACATAACCTCAACTGTCAAATTTTGTTTGTCCATTACGTACGACAATTAAGTGTTACTATGAGTCGTTTTCTTGAATAAACGGGAATTCTATTTTCCAGAAAGAACAAAATTTCTATTTTTAGTAGAATATTCGTATGTATGCACTATACATGTATATCAGTCATTCCATGTCAATTCAACGACGTTTTGTCGGTGACCCCCTTTGATTTTTTATTATTGTTCAATATGTTATTACACATGTAAAAAGAAGTATCTATGTACATTTTTAGCTCTCTATCTTAAGCCATACCGAAGTTATTGATTTTTGGAAAAATATTCTCAAAATAATCATAACTTCCACAATAACCACGATATTCTAATTTGCTAGGAGGTCATTTTTGTTTGTTTTTCAATGTACTCTTTGATAAAAATATCAAAAATTGAGAAAACAATTTTTTTTGTCTTTATGGCTGTTTTAAGCTCAAAAATTGGATTTTCTTTGAATGGGAAGCTTTCAAATTTTTTCAAAAAAATTATGAAATTCTACGTAAAAGAAGGAAATTTTTGAGATTTTACCGAAGATGGGATTCAAATAACTTCTCATATTAAAAGAAATTTTGTTCGACTTTTTTTCTCTCGTAATTTTGATCCTTTTTCCTTCCATGACTAAAATAGTTGATTTCAATGATTTTAAAATGAATAATTTTACTTCTCTCACATATTTCCTTTGTAAATTATAATAATTAACAATTGGAATTACAATTCAAGTACATTTTGCACTTTATTCAATTTCTTTACATAAAAATTATAATTCTTAATGTTAATATAATTTACAAAGGAAATATATGAGAGGAACTAAATTATTCATCTTAACATCATTGAAATCCCATCTTCAGTAAAATCTTAAAAAATGTTTTTGTTTACGTAAAATTTTATATATTTTTTTTAATCGAAGATGTCCCATAGAAAGAAAGTCCAATTTTTTAGTTTAAAACAGCCAAAAAGACATCAACATTTTTTTCCATATTTTTTTCGACAATTGTAATAGCGAGAATTGAGTAGATTTGATCATGTGTGTCTGTCAATTTAATTCGGACACGAAAAATTAAAATTGACTCTGAACAGAGAGGCGATGGAACCTGAGACGAGCCGGGCGTATCTTTTAGATTCTAGCTTTGGTTGTCGCGGCGAGTGGTAGTGAGATAGCATAGGCTGCATTCGTCTTGAATGTTTTGAGCGCTGTGAGCGTCATATCCAGTAGCGTTTTATATGCCGATGTATGGGTGAATTCTGACATGGGCGCACTGCGCTTGAGCGCTGCATAATCTGGCGTACCTATTCGTCAAATCGAATGTCTCGCGCCTCAATAAACCTCAATAAACCTCAATAAACCTCAAATCGAATGTCTCGCGCCACAATACCACGCCCGAAATTCATTTTGACCAATCGGTACGCCAGATTATGCAGCGCTCAAGCACTGTGCGCCCCTGTCAGAATTCCCCCTATTGGTGCTGTAAGCGTGTCAATAAAGCCGGAGACACAATAATAAAAATAAGAAATCAGCCATCCGATTGGCGTAGTTTCTCTAAAGTGCGTAGCGATTGGCTGATTCTTATTCCTTATTTCTTACTCTTGTCATTGCGTCTCGGCCTTAAGCGTTCAAGATAATTAATGCAGCCAAAATTTGCTTTCGTTTATTGATAATTTTTATCTGTCATCGCAATCACGGCCGTTGTATTGTTTACTTAAATTATAATGTTGAAAAATATGATATATGATTTTTTAAAGTGACAATTTCTGTAATTTGATCGAGTGTAGTGTGGTGTATTGTGTGGAGATGTTTTTTTTTCATTAAGAAAAATGTGAATTTCAGGAACATAAGGTTACGTTTCATATAATTATTTTTTTCATAAAAGTAATAATAAGATTTGGAAACAAAAATTTAAATACTTGTACGTGTACTAATTATTAATCATTATATTTTAAAGAAAAATAACATTCTATCAAATAGTAAGAAATGTCTAAAATTTTTGTCCAATCAGTGTTTTTTTGGCGAAAACGTTAAAAAGTTATAAATGAATAAAACAAAAATATTAAAAATGCTATGTTGAAATTGTTTAAATCATTTTAACCTCTTGAAATAGTTAAAATGTATTAAAATGAAAGTACATGGTGAAAATTAAAAAAATTCGTTCACGCATCTTCGTGCAATGAGTGAAAAACTGAAAAAGAAAGTTATTTTCGTTAAAACAAAATGTTTCAAAGAACTGTAAAGACTTCAAACTGTACAGGACACTTCTTAATGATCCTATAAAGAAAGTTTTTGAGAAATTTCATATTCAACATTCTCTGAATGGTTTGAGTCAAAAATGGTTTCGAGATTATAGTAAAACAAAACTGTGCTATGAATTTGAACCGGATCGGTCCATGGATTGCTGAGTTATGAGCACATACAGACGGCCGAGGGGACAGAAAATGCAAATTTCTTTGTTTTTGTATAATTTGCCAACATATGTTGGTGTAAAGTTTGTATGGTTGTTTTCATAAGAAATAGGTTTTTGGAAGGCATTACTAATAGGCACTTTTCATGTATAGTGAGTGCCTAACAAGTATTATAATCGGTTTTTCTAGACGTTTAA
Source organism: Alloplasta piceator (assembly GCA_946863875.1). NCBI lineage: Eukaryota > Metazoa > Arthropoda > Insecta > Hymenoptera > Ichneumonidae > Alloplasta > Alloplasta piceator. The sequence goes on from OX333074.1 coordinate 34,966,147, forward strand.
GCGTATAATAAAAATATCATTTTTGTTAAAAAATTGTTAAAAATACCAGAATAATTGGATTCAAAAAGATTTGCAGAATGGCACATTGTACCTAGTACCAGTGAGGTACAATGTGCCATTCATTTTCTATGTGTCTAACCTGAAAAAAATTTGACAAAACATCGACGTTATAGTATAATTCGCGGAAACTTCGTGGTGTTCGTGGTCAATGAGAAACATCGGCACATTGTACCCCACAACTCGTTGACACATTGTACCCCACTATGAAAAAATTTGATTATTGATAAAAATCATTATTAATTAAAAGATGAACAGAATAACACAAGTAACTGAGTGAATCATGAATAGTAACACTATCGATTAAAACTAAGACACGACCTGTCACGAAGAGTGAGATTATATTTTACGTTTTTCCGGCATACGAAAATTTTTTTTTTCAGGGCACAAATCTATTTTTTTAAATCATTTTTTATAAGCTTCTATTGACTTTCTTTTAGGTCTGATGAAATTCAATATAAATTGTGGTCCTACACAAAAAATTTCCATTTTTACATGCTACAAACAGCTCACAGTGCCCCGTGACACATTCTACCCCACTCTCCCCTACATTGGTTTTGTGTGATCCAAGTGTCGTTAATAAAAACTTAATTTAGCTATAATCAATATTTTATACCTATGTAGCAATATGATAAATTAAAGATGTCCTTACGTTGTCTTAAACATGTTATGCATAACTTTTTTCTTTGCAATAAGAAATCTTTCTGTATAGCAAATAATATTATTGAGGTCGCTCTGGTTGATAACTTATTTCTATCGCAGTGATAGCTCTGAGAATGCTCAAGCAGTTACCACAATGCCGAGGAACAATCATCGTTTATGAGCTGCCAAGATGGAGAAATAGCATTGTCTGATTGAACCTGCAACAAGATATCGTTTAAATAGGCGGCGTTTGATGAATACATTTTGTTTGAGAGTCCAAAACTCAAAGATGCAGAGAATGATCTTGTCAGTATCGGAAATAGGTTGACCAGATAAAACCTTACTGAGGGCAGGCAAAAAGATCCAACAGGCATTTTATTTCTAGGATTTATGGAATCATTTGGATTAGTAGTATACCCAGATAGAAAAACGTGTTGTAGAAAATCGCATGACGGCACAGTAACGCAATTGTGACGGCAAAGTGCGGTGTCGTTAGAATGCAGCTTAATGCGGAAGTAGAAAGCTGCTTATTGACGCCACGGCTTGCTCTCGCGTGACGTGCTGTTGCTGACAATATGACGCAAAATGTCTATCTGGGATATATATATTAGGGTGTTGAAATTTTTTTTTTTGTTTCTTCTCCCAAACAAAATTATTTTTATGCCTTCCGATTTTTATAACTAGCAAACGATTTATCATACGGGAAATCTAGAGACATATTTTTGTACAGAATTGAACGCTCTACAAAAAAGGTCCTGAGTTACTTTTTGAAAACCCAGATAGACAGCCATGATTATCACGCCGTGTATACATTTGATGAAGAAAAATTTTCCAGTGTATTGGCTACATGTTGTGATACATGCCTATGAGTTCATTTAGTATGATGAATTTACAAAACATTTCGATCTCATCATGTCGTTTACAAATGCATCATCCGTTGATTACAAGATGAACTCATAAGCCGGCAAATTTGAATTCTGCAATGAATATTTGCAGATGGATATCATATGAAAGCCATTCAATGATTTTTTTTGTGTATTCACTATATTATCATTAAAAGTATACATGCCATGCATGCAATATGATGGCGATATGCGTGTTTCTCAGTTATACATTCGATGAGCGCAATATGACGGCTGCAAAATCACTGCAACATGACAGCATGTTGTGATAAGCGTCTCAACTTGCAAGTCCAAAAATTTCATCAAAGTTAATAATGTTCACCAACACATGAGAATTTTTGCAAATCACGGCCGCCATATTGAATTTTTAAAAATTGTTTTTACTTATTTAAAAAAATGTAGGTTTTCATTTGTTACCAGCGTATAGCATTGCTTTTTATTAACCTCCCCCCCCTTTCTTAGTAGGCTGGGGCTGCAGCCCGCATCTTACACCTTTTCCATTCTGTATCGCAATTCTGCCGAGAGTGAAGGGAAAACTGCAGAAAAATCTTAACTGATACAGACGGTAAACTACCTAAGAGATCGTCGTATATAGGTATAGTAACGATGACCATACGCAGAGCAAAATTCGGTTAAAGATGGAAACGTCTCGCCTCGTGAAAGGTTTCGATCCTAAGACTCAGTTTACCTATTGTGACCAAAAATTGCCCAAATATTCGATATTTACAATCGACTGCGATGCCACAAAATCTTCTCCATTAAAAATCGGTTTATTATAAATTTTAGGGCGCCATCCGCGAAATACGCGGCCCGATTTTATACGTTGTTTCAAAAGAGAGAAGAATGTGTCTGACTAAGCTGCAGCCTTGGGAAATGGTAGAGGGGCGGTCCGTTTTGATAAAAGAAATAAAACAATTCTCAATTTAAAAGTTCCTGACAAAATATTAACTCAATGATTTATTCTAGTTTCTCCCAGGAAATTCGCTCAAGAAGTTTATTCACAATTTAACTTATAAATCGAACTAATCATAATGACAATAATTTGGTTGCGAGTCTCAACCGTGACTCGACACAAATTTATACCAAGTCCCTACTAAAATTCGTCCAGGCTACTCGGTTCACCCTCCGGAATTTACGCAAGATTTATTTTTACAAAAATAAGAAAACTATTACGATAAATAATGAATTTTACAAGAATAAATGAAAACTAGCTAAATGTCTCGATTTTACCACGAGCGGTCGATACGACCGATACGAGACGCGTATCTTCTCAACTCGCACCAAGAGAAAAAAAGAAAAACGTTACAATTCGCAATCCAACTAAATTCACTTCCAGTGACGCGAGAGTCACGCTAAATTTTATTGCTCAATAATTAAAGATCTTATTTTTCCCGGAATTCTCTTCAATACACGCGATTCACGCGTCGTACACGCCGTCTCGGAATTTCGGCCGAATTCACGAACAAAACTACACGGAAACAAGACGAAAAACGATTTTACGAAAATGAACGACACGACTCTCGCTTCACGGCCACCTGTCGATTCCACGCGAGATTCGAATACTTTACTTTATTCTTTCTTTTAATTTTTCATTTAATATTTCTCTTAATTTTTAGCTCACGCGGGTTACTCGCAGGAAAATTTCATCTCCAATCAAACAATTGTCTTCCGGAAAGACACGAAACTTTGGCGAACATTCTACATCAAACACGAGAGCGCACAACAAGATAAATTTCCCGGAACGACACAATGAGCTCTCGATTCTTCGCGCGAGGTGTCCGCGCGACAGCAAATTTCTCAAGTTCACAAAATATAATGAATAATAATCAGCGGTAATAATTTCCGACAAAATAAGAGTAGAGGCGTAAACGTAGACTCACCGACTTAGTAGCGTCGTTTCTCAATACTTCGGCTATCGATATTTCCGCTCGAATGATCTCCAAGATATTCTCCCCTTTGTCCTCCTTTTTCGCACGTTTATCGCCTATCACGTCTACACTGCTTCGCTGTCGGCACGAGAGTCCCCTCACAATTCTTTCCCGAAAATCGGGAACTCATCTCTCCCCACTCTATCCTAATTTTGCTACGCTTATTGCCGATAACTGGCGCCACGCTGTCTCGCAGGCGTTAGACGAAACGATACAGTGAACGCGCGCGAATATTTGATTGATTAATTATCTCGCATGATAATATCGTGTCTCTATAACGCTTCTACCCGTTGATCGATGTACTGTTTAAGGGCCGCCTTTTGACGTCTTGGTGGTTTCCACGTCTTCCGGGAATCGGAACCTCGGTATTTTAGGTTTCCTTGCTGTTTTCCTCCCTCTATAAGCCTCCGGCAAGCGCTTTACGGTATTGGATTCACGAATAAGTTGCTTATGCGTGTCGTTCCTTTCTCCTCATTACAGCATTTCCCACGTTACATGAAATTTACAGGAACGAGCGTGATTAATGAAGACTCTTATTTCTTTTCAATCGAACTCTGTTCAGAATTGACTGCTGGTGGCTCTCGCAGCGATGACGAAGGGTATGTTTAATTGTGTGACTCTCATTTTGTAACGCGGCCTAAAAAAAATCGCGTTACAATTATCCCCTCCCCGGTCAAAGGCCGCCCTCGGCCGTAAAATCCAAGCCACGCTCCACTCTTTTAATGAATTTTATTCGCGAGCTTTTCTAGTTTGACTACCTCGCTATCAAAGAATACGAGAGCCATTGCCGGGGAATTCCTTCAAGAGTTCGATTCGATAGTATTTTCACAATAAAGGGCATAGGGGGATAAGCATGGTGAAATGGCCCCGGGCGAATATTTAATCGCTACTTCGAGGATATGTAGGTACTAATGAAAGACAATAACCCTCCAAAAATCAGACGTCTAACTCAACGCGATTTCGAGTAAATCAATAAATACTGAAAAATTGAAAAACTTTTTTTTCTCAGGAACGGCTTAATCAATTTGAATGAAATTTTAGTATGTTATAGGGATACATAAAGGCTTTCTCCAGAAAAAGTAACAGCCATATAGGGTCTTATTATCCTGTAAAAAAAAAAGTTTTTTTCAAAAAAACTTTTTTTTAAGCATGATATGATTTTAGCAAAATTATGAAATATTTTTTTTTCAAAGCTTCATACTCTTTTATATAACATATATTTTTTTTGATTGTCCCGGATTGGTGCGCCGTACTGAAAAAAAAATAAAAACTGTTTTTAATATGAATTTTCTATTTCTTTGACAATTATTGGTCGTTATTTTATAATAAACAATCGATATATTATAAATTTAATCGGAAAAAAATAAAAATTATTTTGGTCAAATTGGTAAAACAAATTTTACATCAGTTGATTAATTTTTATTACAAAAACAATCAATAACGGTTCTTTTATAATTGACTATTTATTAATTAACTTAGATCGAATTGGATATTATAATGAACACAGAAATTTTAGATTATTTACATTATTTACATTATTTACATTATTTACATTATTTAAATTATTTACATTATGTACATTATTTACATTATTTACATTTTTAACATTATTTACAAGAATAATTACTCCGCGATATAATGAAAAAAAAAAAAATAAAGCATGTAGGACAATTGTACACTGATTTTCAGTCTTCATCACTGTCTTCTTCTATTACAACATTCGTTTGATCATAATTGAATAGTTTGTTCAAATATTGAGCTGGCATTGGAATCTGCGATAAATATCTTCCATATGCTAAATAATAAATAATTGCTGCAATGTGGGAACAGCAACCAACAGTTCTTCGCCCATTTGCACATTCACAGCTATACCTGGATATACCTGTACATCCTATACAATTCCGTTTGTATTCTATGAAACATCTGTATTGCTTCCTGCTTATATGACGTGACTGAACTAATATTTTTAAGATATTAGTTTTATCCTTGACGTATTGAAGATTTAAATTCCCTGATTCATCAATCATTTCTGCGAGGTATGAAATTGCCTGCTTAAATTGATAAGAACTAGTGAATAAAATCTTTAATTCTTTCACTGTCATTTCTGGAAAGTCAGTCAAATCACTTGTTGTTATCGTTTGAAAAGGAAGCTTCTTACGTTGCCACTTGTTTTTTTCTACTTCATCAGCTAAAGTATTTTTCATGAATTTTTGTGAATCCATCCTTTGAATGACTTCATCAGAAAATTCTAAGTCAGAATCGAGTCGCTTGTTAAACTTGTTGTGCAGAAATGAGGCAATTTTATAGTAGTTTCCAATTTTTAGAATCATTTTATTGTCAAACGTGTGATCGAGCAATTGATATTTTTCTTTTATCATCCCGTGGGTCGCTTCAACCACCCAACGAATCTTGGTTACATATCGTGACTCATTTGATTCTTCTGTGGTTAATTGGTTACGTCTTCCTTTTAATGCTGGCATTAGAACGCGATAGCCTTTATTTTCTAAATGTTCTTTCACGTCGCGGAAACCACGATCAACAACAAAAACATCTCCAGGCGTTATTAATGAGCTTAAACCTTCAGGATCGTCAATAATGTGTTTCATTATTTCAGCGTCGTTTTGATTCGCGTAATAGGGTCCCATCATATTTACTATATATCCGTTTGTTGTACAAATAGTGAACGGTTTGCACAGCGAAGTTTTTTTTTGACCAGAATAAGATTTACGCTGATAATCGTTATTCGAACTTTTTTGGTGGCGCGCGTGAGTTCCATCACAAATCAAAATGAGTTTATCATCGATATCAGTATAAAGCTTCTTTGCAGTCGAAGATGTTTGATTATGTATAAGGTCATTTCTCGAAGCCGCCGGAAAACCAAAATATAAAGGAAGTATGTCATTTTCAAAGCATTGAATTATCTGAGCTGAATAATGAGACACTAGCTGCTCTTCTTCTAGTTGTAAAATAGATGATATCAACTTATTAGAATTTCCAGTTCTCAGCTTGAATAAAAATACAATTAGTGCTTGAGTGACACTGCGAGTCTCAGTATTACGCATAGATGTGAGAAGACCTCGTAGCTCAATCAAGTTTTCCCAAGTGATACCAGTGAAAACATAGAGTTGCTGGTCTTCAAATTAAAGTCACTTATTCGATCAAGTAGAGTAGAATCGCATTCGACAGCAACGTTGTCCATGGTCTCGAACAATTCTGATGCCGATATTCAAGTCCAATTCGAATAAACTTTGATCATATTCAGATCATCTTCGTAGAAACGTTTGTGAATAAGATGTTTTTCACAGCAACGATTCCGTTTTGGAATGAAGATTCGGTTCTTCACAAATGATTGCATCCTAGCATTTTGCGGGACAACAATCAAATCTTTGTCAACAACACAACAAACACAACAATATTTGTGCGTGGCAACTGTTCTCTTCATGCAGATCGTAATGTACTCTTCATGTTCGACAGGTTTCAAGTTCATTTTAAAGGTTCGATCTTCAGAACTTGATTGAGAGAGACTCAATTGAGATAAACTGGACTCTGATTTCTCTAATTCTTGACTGGTAATTACTTCAGACGCACTATCAGCAGAATTTTCAACCACTGTTTCGTCGACTTTTCGTTTTTTATATTTTGTCATTCGACAAGCAGCACATATAACATCCCCAATATAAATTTCAGTGTCAAAACATGCCGAGAATTCATCAACGTCTTCTTCTGATGATATGAGCTTGTGATTACCCACAGTTTTTCTTATATAAGTAAAGCATATACAGCACTGAGCGGTATTCGTTTTAGACGATGACATTTTTAAGACAGTTAAAAACAAGAGCGACAGAAAACTTTATTCCACTAGTTGTAACAGAATTTTTTCAGACGTCTAGTACACTGGACTCCTTCGCACACTGAACTTCCGGTCTCCCGGCACCTGATCTTATTCTCAATTTTCGCGGCCTTGCCTGGACGCAAGCCGTGTCGACAAAAAACTCGGGAGTGTGCGTGTATATATGTGTTTACATTGGCGCATCATATATGTTTACATTGGCACTCATCCAATATCGAGTTCAGAGCGCTATATCTATATCGCGAGGTAAGCAGCAGACCGGGAGTACAGTGTTATTTGACCGCCACGGATTTGATCTCTTCGTATTTGACAGAGGCGGCACATTTTGTGGCACCTTATGGCGCCTACTCAGGGCCGGCGTAAATAGCATGGAGTGTGGGTGTGTTTTTTCTTTTTAAAAAGTGATTACAGTAGGCACGAAATATCACTCTTTCACTCACTGTCATTGATTGTTTTTTTTAATTAGTAAGAATTAATCAACTGATGTAAAATTTGTTTTACCAATTCTACCAAAATAATTTTGATTTTTTAAAAATAAAGTTTATCATATATCGATTGTTGTTATATAATAACGACCAATAATTATCAAAAAAACGGAAAATTCATATTAAAAAACAGTTTTTATTTTTTTTCAATATGGCGCACCAATCCGAGTCAATCAAAAAAAATATATGTTATATAAAAGAGTGCGAAGCTTCGAAAAAAAAATATTTCATAATTTTGCTAAAATCTTATCATGATTAAAAAAAAGATTTAAAAAAAAAAACATTTTTTTTTACAGGATAATAAAACCCTATATGGCTGTTAATTTTTCTGGAGAAAGTCTTTATGTATCCCTGTAACGTCCTAAAATTTTATTGAAATCGATTAAGCCGTTCCTGAGATAAAAAAGTTTTTCGATTTTTGAGTATTTATTGATTTACTCGAAATCGCGTTGAGTTAGACGTCTGATTTTTGGAGAGTTATTGTCTTTCATTAGTACCTACATATCCTCGAAGTAGCGATTAAATATTCGCCCGGGGCCATTTCACCATGCTTATCCCCCTATGCCCTTTCATAATTATTACAGATCAGCAAAAGAAATATGTCATCCCTCGGATGAAAATGATATAAGTTTTCCTTATTACTGGATAGACAAGTATTTAACAACGATTAATGACATCACGACAGTACTGAGACAAATGGTTTTACTCACCAGTGGGGTGACGACATGCGGTGAACGTTCAAAATGTTGTTGCCAGGTACGATGCGTTCTCGCGTCATTACTGACATCACAAGTTACATGGGATCCATGATAGGGATACCCACATCCCTTAAAACATGCATTTTCTGTTTTAAATACCAGACCGCCCAAATAGACAAGAAACAAAACAAATACGAGTTCCTTTGGTGTACGCCGTTCATATTGTGCGAGAAAAAGGGATAAAATGGAAAAAGTTTTTCGGATAACACCCCTGTTCCGATTCGAGATTCTTTCCTCAATTTTGCTCGTCATTTGAATAAAAAAAATAATATTTTATTTAAAACAAATTAGAAAGTTTGAGTTCCGTTCCAGTACTTTGGTGAGTTAGTTGCCTTTAGACCACGGTAATAATGTTCTTATCCCCTCCCCGGTCGATGGAAGTGAATCGCTGCATCCGATAAGGTTCAATTCGCGTATTGCATCGGATATTCTTCTCCATCACACTCTCGCCGGAAAATGGCGCCAAGCTCAAGGCTGACGTCTGTTTACAGAGTGAATGATTTCGAAAAATCCAGACACAGTAGGGTTGTAAGCTCCCTCAAAGCTGATTTTAATTCATCGGAAGGGATTTTGTTGTTCTTCCCTCAAAATCCATGGTTGATTCTTCCCTCGAAATTTTCGGAATAAAATTTTTCCCACTTGGAATCATGTCGGCAGCTACTGTGGATTCCCAGACACGTTTCCCGGACAATGATGAGGTGTATGGATGGTATGACCAAGTTTCAGGCATCGATAACAACGACGGACGAGAAGTTGTCCGCATCCTCTTGCAAAATGTCCAACTTGATTACAATTGAAACACGTAGGAAGCGTAGGATTCGCTTGAGCTCCAGGCTGTTGAGGAGTTGTGTTCCCTAGTACTGATCGGAAGTAGAGCGCAACGGTAATCTAATCCTGTGTTATTTAAATGGGAAATCAAAATATGCGATGTGCCCCCGCTAGATATTTTCATTAAGAATTCTAATTTTAACAGGTTTTTTTTCACCTTCCCGCAAGTATTTAATATGTTACTGCAAAAAACAAAAAATAGTCTTTTTTTTGAATCAGTCTAATATATATATTAGGGATTCTTTCGGCTTGGGCGCTACGTGCCCGCGGGTCACCCCAAACCCCAAACCCAAACCTGACCCCTCGATTCTTGTACACGGCGGTGGCGGTGGCGGCGAAATATTTATATAATATAAATATATATATATATATATACTAGGGGTTCGTGTGGCTCGGGCGCTACGCGCCCTCGCATCGTAAAGGTTCGCGTCTAACCCAAACCCCGACCCCCCGCCCGCCAGCTTCCCCAACCCCCTCCCCACCATCCCACGCCTCCCCCCTCCACACCCGGCAACCAACCGCTGAATTTGGCCATCCATGGCCAACTTCAGCGCGCTCGATTCTCGATTCCATGGCCAACTTCATCCCGCTTGATTCTCGATGCCATGGCCAACCTCACCATGCTCGATTCTCGAATCCATGGCCAACTTCACCGCGCTCGATTCTCGATTCCATGGCCAACTTTACCCCGCTCGATTCTCGTTTCCATGGCTAACTTCACCCTGCTTAGTCTGTGGCCAACTTCAGGCCGTCTCGATTCTTGTACACGGCGGCAGCGGCGGCGGCGGCGGCGAAATATTTATATAATATAGAGAGATATACTAGGGTCCGTGCGGCTCGGGCGCTACGCGCCCTCGCGTCGTAGAGGTTCAATTCTAACCCAAACCTCAACTCCCGCCCACCGCCTTTCCCCACCCCCACGCTCCCCCGTCCCATCCCCGCCGCCCCAACCCTCTGCTCGATTCTCGATTCCATGGCCAACTTCACCTCGCTTTATTTTCGATTCCATAGCCAACTTCACCCCGCTCGATTCTCGATTCCATGGCCAACTTCACCCCGCTCGATTCTCGAATCCATGGCCAACTTCGCCCTCGCATCGTAAAGGTTCGCGTCTAACCCAAACCCCGACCCCCCGCCCGCCAGCTTCTCCAACCCCCTCCCCACCATCCCACGCCTCCCCCCTCCACACCCGACAACCAACCGCTGAATTTGGCCATCCATGGCCAACTTCAGCGCGCTCGATTCTCGATTCCATGGCCAACTTCATCCCGCTTGATTCTCGATGCCATGGCCAACCTCACCATGCTTGATTCTTTAATCCATGGCCAACTTCACCGCGCTCGATTCTCGATTCCATGGCCAACTTCACCCTGCTTAGTCTGTGGCCAACTTCAGGCCGTCTCGATTCTTGTACACGGCAGCGGCGGCGGCGAAATTTTTATATAATATAGAGAGATATATATTTGAGGCATTTCATGCGGTTTCAATCGGTCAAAAAGTTGTCCACTCTCAGAGAAATTGAAATTCTGGCAAATATTTTAATTATATGAAAAACAGTAGTGAACATTTTTTCAAAATTTCCTAAGTACCGTTATATTTTGAAAGCATACGATTAAACAGAAAAATGTTTCAGACCAAAAAGTTGCAGTTTTCCATCAACTTTGTGAAATTTTTTTTTTCCAATTTTTCGAGTTTAAAATTGACCATTTTCATCAAAAATAAATAATTAAACTTCTGTCACATATAAATATTCCCTTCGTAAATTATAATAATCAACATTAATAATTACAATTTTATTTATTCAATTGAATAAAGTGCAAAACGTTCTTGAATTGTACTTCTTAATGTTAATTCTTTATTATTTGTTTGTTAATTATTTATTTCAACATAATTGAAATTAACTATTGCAGTCATAGAAGAAAAAAAAATCAAAATTACGAAAAACAAAAAGTCGAAAACATTTTTTTTTAATAAGAAGTTATTTGAACCCTACCTTCAGTAAAATCTCAAAAATTTTGATTTTTACGTAGAATTTTATATTTTTTTTAACAAAATTAAAAAAAAAATTTAAGAAAGAATATTTTTTCGATATTTTGTTCCACAAGTACATTGAAAAAAAAATGACCTCCTAACTAATTAGAATATCTTGGCCATTGAATAAGTTGTGGTTATTTTCAGAGTGTTTTTTTAAAGATCTATAACTCTGGGATAGAGAGCTAAAAACTTACATGGATACTTTTTATTGCATGTATAATAACACATTAAAAAATATAAAAAATCGAAGTGGGTCACCGACAAAACGTCGTTGAATTTATAAGGGAATGACATGTCTGTACTCTGTATACCTATATATATGTGAGTGTGTGTGTGCTCTCTGGATAATTATATATAGATATACATATAGCTCGTGACGGATTTTCTTTCTCTTTTGACGAGATCGAGACGATACCGATTCCGTCACCTTCGGCCGTGACCCCCACCCGGAACGTCCCAACATTCCTGGTGGGTGCCAGTTAATTTTTGTTTCCCCGGAAATTAACAAACCGGTTACACCTGGGAGTCGAGTGGGAAGGGCTCGACTCCACGAATGCACTTTTTATTTCGCCGGTGGCCTAACCGGACGAACTGGGAATCGAGTGGGAAGACCTCGATTCCCGCAACGCACTTTTTATTTCGCCGGTGGGCTAACCGGGCTCAACTGGGAATCGAGTCGGAAGAACGGACGGAACGTACGAACGGGGATGAGCGGTTGCGGAAATGCACGGCCGCTCAGGATGCGGGTTATGGTAGAGAGGGTCGGAGTTGAGGGTCAGCAAGTAGCGTGGGAACGGATTCAAATTCGGGACCGTGAGCGGACTCGTAACATACGAATCGCTCGCCTGAATGATATTCCTTTCTTCAGGAGGTTGCGAGATCTATTTCTGCCGAAACACGAGAACTCAGTACCGATGCACTGCACACTGCACTTGAATATCTCGAGGGGGATATTCGTCGAGAGCAAAACGAATTTTCTCCGTTACGAGGATGCGAGAGCCCTTGTCAAGTCGATGGGCACACACACAGTCGTGGGGCGCGCGTATACCACACAAGCGAGAGCGGGGCACGTTACACGTAGCGCGAACGAGAGGGAGCGAGACCGAGTGTCAGTACAGAGCCAACACAGTAGCGAGAGCGCGAGGTCTTATCTCGACGGCGATCGGAGACCGACTCTCCTAATCTCTCGTCGAGAATTTGGAATAATCATCCAAATTCTCTGACCGATAGCATTATTATCATTATTATATCATTATTCTTCTTTTCTTACTTATCCGAGAGGGTAATTGGAGAATTATCATCCTCGGTAGCGTGCTGAGGATCTCGGTGGCAGCTTCCCCTGGAACCCGAGCGAAAGCAAGGCTCTACTCTACTTAACGCGACGCAATGCTTCCCAGCTATTGCCCGTAACAATCTCCGCCTGCTCTCCAGCTCGTGGTTCCTTCTACGCTGGGGTGCCGGCATTGCAGCCGGACCTTTGACAATTCCACCGGGACTTCTCGTCGGGCACTCTCCTCCTACCTGGAGACATATTTTTCCGACGGATTCGAGGGTGCGATCTTTTCGAAACTTTTTATAACAGAATCAATACCAAAAATACTCGTCACATGCTTGAAACGCGACTAAGGCGGGAGCACATTTTCTTTATCTTACTGAATCGGGCAGTCAAACGAGATCAATACATTTTTGCGAGAGCGTTTCTGGCTTTGTGGCCGTGATTCCGAAAAATCACGTCACAACTCCTCACCCCTTACGGGCTGCTTTGGCGTAGGGAACAAACGCTATCTAATCACGAGTCATGGATTCGGTAGCGCAACATCTCGTATCGACTACTCCTCACGCCGACGAGGGTGTCGAGAGGTTATTTTTACGAGATCCGTTCTGACGCCATTTTTTTACGGCGAAACTTTTCTTCCCCAGTTTGCTGACGGTAGCTGATTAATTTTTAGGGAAGACGAGAGCGGTTGCTAAGCGCGTAATCGCTTCTGCACGAGAAGGGTATTTGTATGAGATCCGTTCTGACGCCAATCTTTTATGGCGGAAGTTTTCTTCCCCAGGTTGCTGACGGTAGCTGGTTAATTTTTAGGGAAGACGAGAGCGGTTGCTAAGTGCATTATCGCGGTTGCTAAGCGCATAATCGCGTTTGCACGAGGTTATTTTTACGAGATCTGTTCCGACGCCAATATCTTACGGCGGAACTTTTCTTCCCAGGTTACTAACGGTAGCACGATTTAAGTCTGGGGAGACGAGCACGTTTGCTAAATACGTACTCGCACTCGCACGAGAAGGTTATTTGCACGAGATCCGTTCTGACGCCAATCTTTTACGGCGGAACTTGTCTTTCCCAGGTTGCTGACGGTAGCTAATTAATTTTTAGGGAAGACGAGAGCGGTTGCTAAGCGCGTAATCGCTTCTGCACGAGAAGGGTATTTGTATGAGATCCGTTCTGACGCCAATCTTTTACGGCGGAAATTTTCTTCCCCAGGTTGCTGACGGTAGCTGGTTAATTTTTAGGGAAGACGAGAGCGGTTGCTAAGCGCATAATCGCGCTTGCACGTCAAGGGCATTTGTACGAGATCCGTTCTGACGCCAATCTTTTACGGCGGAACTTTTCTTCCTCAGGTTGCTGACGGTAGCTGGTTAATTTGTAGGGAAGATGAGAGCGGTTTCTGAGCGCATAATCGCGCTTGCACGAGAAGGGTAATTTTACGAAAAGAATTTTCATTCAGTGGCCAAAAATTTTATGGCCGCTGTTGAATACGCACGATTCCGGACGGCCCGACAAGAGCGGAATCAGACTCACTAAAGATGAATCGATGACCACTCTTCTTGTCACCGAAGTTCTATGCTGTTCCGAGAGCTTTACGTGATCTGGATCATTGAATCTGTGACGAGGGCATAGCCGTGGCGTTTGCGGCGGTGACTTCTAACAAAATATTTTACTACCGAGATCCGAGGAATTCGACAGAATTTTTTGATTAAACGAGATCGAGGGAAATTCCGATGATTCATTTACCCAAAAAAACGGATTTTTACCGAGACCTGAGAAACACGACGGGCTTTCTTGACCACACGAGATCAATGAAAACCCTGATAACTGTTTTTCGAAAAAAAAAAACGAATTTTTATCGAAATCCATGAAACTCCGGGTTTTCAAAACGAAAGAACTTTCATCGAGATCTGAGAAATTCAACGGAATTTCTCGTTTAAACGAGAGAGGTGAGAATTCCGATAAAGGAATTTCAGGAAAAAAAAGATTTCCATCGAGATCCGAGAAATTGAACTGAATTTCTCGATTGAGCGAGAGCGGTGAAAATTCTGATCACGGAATTTAAAAAACTTATTTTTATCGAGATTTGAGAAATTCAACAGAGTTCCTTGATTTATTAGTCCAGTCAATGTAGTCGAAGTAAGAGAATGCAATTTCTGGCACATGAACATGAAATATGATCACCACTGGTGAGGGAGACAGCCGCGCTGAGTGAAAGTGAGATAGCTTTCGTTATACACAGCGGCGTCCATACCCCTACTACGGGCATGCGCACCGGTCGCATTGAAAGCATTTAGCTTTTATTTCTTTTTTTGGATCGCGTGCGGCACAAGAACGGAAAATATTTCATTATAGTGTTTTCTGTCAATTTTCGTCATTTCAAAGTTCGTTTTTCATAGTTTTCTGGAGTTGCCTAGAGTGCTGATCTCTAACTCGATTAGTTATTGAGAAAAAGTAAAATATGTAAAAAAACATTTAAAAAAAACATTGTTCCAAGATTGATTGATCCGATTGATCTTAATTTTCAATATGTTGTGAGGGTTGATAATAGCTCTAAAAAAAAAAGAGTTATATAGCTGCTCCATAAGAGACTTGAAAAAAAAATTTTTAATTGAATTTCCTTTTTTAACCATGACACAATTTTGGCACAATTATGAAGCTATTTTTTTTCAAACCTTCTGCATTTTCCTATAACACAATAAATTTTTGAAATTTTTTAAACAGGTACGCCATAGTAGAAACAAATCAAAACCACTTTTTGGCTCAAATAATGAATTTCTTTATATGTTTTAAGGTTTAATTTTTGTATTTTAATGCATACTTGCATAATTCGTACCTATTGAAAATAATATTTCATGTTCAAAACAATAACAAACATCTTTTGCCAAAATAAAAAATTAAACCAATTAAATATTTGTTAAAATTACTATAAAATTGATTATTAATATTTAACTGGTCCAATTGTTGACTTTGACAAAAAAATGTCTGTTGTTATTTGAAATATAAATTATTATTTTCAATAGATACAAATTACATAAATATGCATTAAAATACAAAAATGAAACCTCAAAATATATAAATAAATTCATTATTTGTGCCATAAAGTGGTTTTTATTGTTTTCTACTGTGGCGTACCATATTTAAAAATTTTACAAACTCATAGTGTTGTAGGGAAATAAAGGAGGCTTGAAAATAAATAGTGCGATAATTGTGCCAAAATTGTATCATGGTTAAAAATTGAAACTAAGAGAAAAACAAATTTTTTCCAGGATTTCATAGAGCTATATAGCTCTTAATTTATTTTCTTTCGAGCTCTCAAACATATTACAAATTCTGATGTATCGGTTCAGTCAGTCGTGAAATTTTTTCATCTGTTTCTTGTATATTTTTTCTTTTCCGAATAGTTCCCAGTAATTTAGTTATATTTCGATGATTTTTTTTTAATCGATAGTCGGAAATCTATCTATGCATTGACCGAATCGTCAAAGTTATGAACCGTTTTTTTCGAAAATCCATATCTTGTTTCCTAATCGACCGAATTCAGAAGTTCTTTCAAATTCTGAAAGAGCACACTTGAAATTATGAGAAAAAAATGTAGCGATAAAATATTCGAAAGTTATCAGCAAAACTAAAAGGGGTAAAAGAGACGAATTTTCGACTTTTATCGCTCTTGTGTTTTGCGGAGTTATATGAAATATTGAATATTCGCGACTACGATTTTTTTTCAGATTAATATTTTCCCACTTTCCGGCTGGATTTTTGAAACATAAGTCGTAAAACAACACAATTTTGCACAACAAACATCGAATAATTGAGATAATAATTAAAATAAGCAGATGAAGGAAGAGAAATGATTGTCTTTCGATATGAGAGGCAATTTTTTATTACCATGATACAATTTTGGCACAATTATCGCACTATTTATTTTCAAGCCTCCTTTATTTCCCTACAACACTATGAGTTTGTAAAATTTTTAAATAAGGTACGCCACAGTAGAAAACAGTAAAAACCACTTTTTGGCACAAATAATGGATTTATTTATATCTTTTGTGGTTTGATTTTTGTATTTTAACGCATATTTATGCAATTTGTATCTATTGAAAACAATAATTTATATTCGAAACAACAGACATTTTTATGTTAAAGTTAACAATTAAACCAGTTGAATATTAATAATCAATTTTATAGTAATTTTAACAAATGTTTAACTGGTTTAATTGTTTATTTTGGCAAAAGATGTTTGTTATTGTTAAGAATATGAAATATTATTCTCAATAGGTACAAATTATGGAAGTATGCATTAAAATACAAAAATTAAGCCTCAAAACATATAAACAAATTCATTATTTGGGCCAAAAAGTGGTTTCCATTCGTTTCTACTATGGCGTACCTGTTAAACAATTTTAAAAATTCATAGTGTTATAGGAAAATGCACAACGTTGGAAAAAAAAATAGCTTCATAATTGTACCAAAATTGTGTCATAGTTAAAAAAGGAAATTTGATTTGAAAATTTTTTTTTCAAGATTTTTATGGAGCTATATAACTCTTTTTTTTCTTAAAGCTCTTATCAGCCCTCAAAACATATGAAAAATTAAAATCAATCGGATCAATCAATCTTGGAAAAATGTTTTTTTATGTTTTTTACATATTTTACTTTTTCTCAATAACTAATCGAGTTAGAGATCAACACTCTAGGCAACTCCAGAAAATTATGAAAAACGAACTTTGAAATGACGAAAATTGACAGAAAACGCTATAATGAAATATTTTCCGTTCTCGTAGCGCACGCGATAAAAAAAAAAAGAGTTGACATTATATTATGGCTATGTATAACGTAGGCTATCTCACTTTCACTCAGCGCGGCTGTCTCTCTCAACAGTGGTAATCATATTTGCCCTTTTCAGAGGCACAAAAAATTTAAAATTATTTAGCGTATTATCTATAGACGATAGAAAAAAAAGTTCCAATGTTTGTTACGCGGAATTTTAAGTTCTACAACTTTTGTTTGAAACTTTTTCTCGATTTCTTTTTCCCTCGCGTGATATGACAATTTGAACTTTTAAATAATTATTTTCACCCTTGAGCACCCTGCTGGGAGTTAAAATTCATGCGTAGATCGATTCAGAATATCAAAAAACATAAGAAAAATATGTTCATGTGCCAGAAGTCGCATTCTCTTACTTTTGACTATATTGACTGGACTATTATCGAGATCGGTGAAAATCTCGCTACCGGATTTTCATCAAAACCAAAATATTCCATCGAGACCCAAGAATTTTAATAAAGTTTCTCGATGGCGAGATCTATGAAAATTCTCGAAAAGAATTTTCAAAAATGTTTTATCAAGAGCTGAGAAATTAGATAAAATTTCTCGATTGCGAGATCTATGGAAATTCTCAAAAACGAATTTTCAGGGGAAAATTAATGAATCAATTGCTGAGAAATTTAGAACAATTTCTCTATTGCGAGATCTATGAAAATTCCCGAAAAGAATTTTCAAAAATAGATTGTTTTATCGAGAGCTGAGAAATTCAATATAATTTCTCGATGGCGAGATTTACAAAAATTCTCGAAAGGAATTTCCAAAAATAAATTGATTCATCGAGAGCTGAGAAATTTAATAAAATTTCTCGATGGCGAGATTTATGAAAATTCTCGAAAGAAATTTTCAAAAAAGTTGTTTTATCGAGATCTGAGAAATTAAATACAATTCCCTTATTGCGAGATCTATGAAAATCCTCAAAAGGAATTTTCGAAAAAGTTTTGATTTATCGAGAGCTGAGAAATTTAATAAAATTTCTCGATGGCGAGAACTATGAAAATGTTTGAAAGGAATGTTCAGAAATAAATTGTTCAACCGAGAGCTGGGGAGGTTACAACTCTCGGGAAACTCGGGAAATACCACTCGCGGTTATTCTCCAAAAATTCGAGAGCATTCGAGGATTTATAATTTTCGAGAAACTCGCGAAATATCACTCGCGGTTATTCTCGAAAAATTTGAGAGCGTTTGAGGATTTATAATTTTCGAGAAACTTGCGAAATATCACTCGCGGTTATTCTTGAAAAATTCGAGAGCGTTCGAGGATTTATAATTTTCGAGAAACTCGCGACATATCACTCGCGGTTATTTCGAAAAAGTCGAGAGCGTTCGAGAAATTTTTATTTTTGAAAAACCTCGCGAAATATCACTCGTGGTTATTCTCGAAAAAATCGAGAGCGTACGAACCGTAGTCGTGAGCGCGGCGAAAACACGCGAAAGCGCAACGAGAACAAGAACGAAAACTGCACAAGACCACGCGAAAGCGCAGCAAGAACAATAACGAGAACTGTACGAGAGGACGCGAAAGCACAACGAGAACTAAGAATCTTGAAGAAGCTTCGTTGGATACGAAGATTCGCGATAGATTCTTCGGAAGCTTGTACCGTTCGGCACGAAGGCACGCGATAGACTCTTCTATCGATCACGAATCCTTGCTCATTGATAATGGTAGCGATAGAGCTTGGAGCGAGGCCCTTCGGAAGCTCCGAGACCGGTTTTTCTGATTTTCGGAGCTTTTCGTGGGCATTTCATGCTCGAACAATAGGCTTACGTCTAACGGTTACCCGCTCAAGCGTATCGAGACTTCGTGACGTCATCCTCGATTTCGCGAGAACGACAATTAATTCGCCACCTACGACGTATAACTGTCTCCGTGAACTACGAAGGACTCCCCGCAGGGAGGGGTGGCTTCATGTCATGCGAGAGCTACGAAAATTTTGAAAGAAAATTTTCGCAATTAATGTTCGAGAGCAGCGAAAATTCGAATAAAATTTTCGCAATTAGTTTTCGAGAGCGACGGAAATTTCAAAAGAAAATTTTCGTAATTAATAATCGAGAGCAGCGGAAATTTGAATAAAATTTTCGCAATTAGTTTTCGAGAGCGACAAAAATTTCAAAAGGAAATTTTCGTAATTAATAATCGAGAGCAGCGGAAATTCGAGTAAAATTTTCGCAATTAGTTTTCGAGAGCGACGAAAATTTTAAAAGAAAATTTTCGTAATTAATAAACGAGAGCAGCGAAAATTCGAATCAAATTTTCGGAATTAATTTTCGAGAGCGACGAAAATTTTAAAAGAAACTTTTCGTAATTAATAATCGAGAACAGCGAAAATTCGAACAAAATTTTCGCACCCAATTTTCGAGGACAACGAAAATTTAAAAAGAAAATTTTCGTAATTAATAATCGAGAGCAGCGAAAATTCGAATAAAATTTTCGCAATTAATTTTCGAGAGCTGCGAAAATTTCAATAGGAATTTTTTGCAATTAATTTTCGAGAGCTGCGAAAATTTCAATAGAAAATTTTCCGCGATTAATTTTCGAGAGCTGCGAAAATTTGAGTAAAATTTCCGTGATTAATTTTCGAGAGCTGCGAAAATTTCAATAGGAAATTTTCGCAATTAATTTTCGAGAGCTGCGAAAATTTCAATAGAAAATTTTCGCGATTAATCTTCGAGAGCTGCGAAAATTTCAATAGGGAATTTTTGCAATTAATTTTCGAGAGCTGCGAAAATTTCAATAGGAAATTTTTGCATTTAATTTTCGTGAGCTGCGAAAATTTCAATAGAAAATTTTCGCGATTAATTTTCGAGAGCTGCGAAAATTTCAATAGAAAATTTTCGCGGTTAATTTTCAAGAGCGAATATTGCGAAAGGTATTCGCTTGATAATCTCCGGGAGCGACGACTTAAATTCGACCGAGAGCGTGAACGTCAGAGGCCAAAAAAACTCTACGATGACGATTTAAACGAGACGATATACAGGGTGTTTCATCCACTGTCCGAGAACCGATGCGAGTACGAAAGCGAGACTTTCAACTACTTGCTGGCCTGGCCCCACGTCCGGCGCCATTTGTGACGGATTTTCTTTCTCTTTCGACAAGATCGAGACGATACTGATTCCGTCACCTTCGGCCGTCACCTCCGCCCGGAACGTCCCAAACATTCCTGGTGGGCGCCAGGTAATTTTTTTCCCCCGGAAATTAACAAACCGGTCACACCTGGGAGTCGAGGGGGAAGGGCTCGACTCCACGAATGCACTTTTTATTTCGCCGGTGGCCTAACTGGACTGAACTGGGAATCTAGTGGGAAGACCTCGATTCCCGCAACGCACTTTTTATTTCGCCGGTGGGCTAACCGGGCTCAACTGGGAATCAAGTCGGAAGAACTCGATTCCCGCAAGGACGAAACAGGACAGAACCAACGGACGGAACGTACGAACGGGGATGAGAGGTTGCGGAAATGCGCGGCCGCTCAGGATGCGGGTTATGGTAGAGAGGGTCGGATTTGAGGGTCAGCAAGTAGCGCGGGAACGCACAGTGGTCCCAAATCCCAAAAAGCTGGCCAAAAGTCGAAAATGTATCCAATTCGGGTGAAAGTCTGTACTCCGGGGTTTTCGGGGTCGCCGACTACGAATATGAAGTCAAAATTTAGCAAAACAAAATGGCGGATCCAATATGGCGGGAAATTTCGTCAAAAACGTATTTAATTCGGGTGACATTTGAAGACTTGAAGACTTGGAAAGAAGAGGATTGGAATACAGTCATTATAATCATTATTACAATGACAATGAACATTCATAATATATTTCTTTCATTCTTTTATTTCCAATCGATATAATTTTAGCTTTTTTTACAATTAATCACTGTCCTGTGAACTGTCATCATCGTCACATGTATCGCTCGTATCATCAGAAAAAATCTGCCTTGATTCTGGAACTGAAGGTGGAATCAATAGTTCAATCGCGTATGGGGATAACGATCTTAGTTTCTTCGAAGGAAGTTTTCGCAAACTGGATATTACTGGATCTGACGTTACTAAACATCAGCAAAAAATGTCTTCCATGTTTTTGATGCGGTTACATTTTCGTGAAAAATCTTCTCGGGATCTTTTAATGTACTTATTGCATGATTCCTGAGCTTCTTCAGACATTTGTCCGATAGGAAGTAACGAAGATTCCACGATTCCGTGACCGTGAATAAGAATTTTGTGTACAGTTGTTGGCATGAAGTACCACGAATAGAGTTCGACACATTTTCGTGCAGTATCTTCAGCGTATTAGCGAAATTTGGGTATATTGATTTCGAAACCACAAGAAATTACCTGCAATACAACATGGAATCGCTTTATCAATTCTTCATCAATTTCCGTTATTAAAGCGGAAATTTAAGAATTTTCGAAAAATCTTCTAGCTGTATTTCCGTCATTAGAACTTCCATAGCCTGGTTTTGGTTGATCAACAACAAGCCCTAATCTGTCACGAAAACCTTGTACATTTTTTTTCTTCTATCAACATTTTCTTTATCCTCTTTGCGCCCTTGCCACTTTTTTATTTCTAATTTGTAAGCTACATGTAAGCAACATTCAAAAAACCGTATCCAAGCACGCAGCGACGATATTCCGAATTTGAAGTGATCTTCATTAACCGGTCTTTGCAACATCTTGTCAATGTCATTAAATTCTTTGGACGTAGCACCACAAAGGTAGCAACGCATACTTGATGATGTATTCGTAATAGAATTACAAACTTTACCATCTATCATCGTCAACACAAGTTTGAAATTGATGTTAATTTTTTTGCCGCCAATTACAGTTTCAAAGGGCACGAGGTTTCTCTCTCGCGCTTGGATACAATCAACTTCTGCCCTAGTTGCTTCGGCAGTTTCATGAAAGAATTCAATTTTAATTGGGCGACAAAACCTTGGTGACGAAGGACGAGAGTTTTCCAAATAATCACGTGTGGATTGACTTTATCAAAGATTTGCAAGGGAACAAGTGAAATAAAGAAAATGTTGGCATCTGATTTATTGCCGTCTCCATCGTTAAATTTTTGTTTGTAAGTACTTTGACCAGAAGTTCCATCGCATCCCCACTTGCATATCAATTCTAAATTACCAACTTTGTTTTCAGGAAGACTTCCAATAACGTTCGATTGTACCGTTAATATTCTTTCAGCTGTATGATTTAGCAATGCTTGAAGTCCAACTGTGGCTCCACTTTCAGTTACAGAAATTTCTGACTTTGCAGGGTAACACTTTTTTTTAGAATCCAATACACATTTATAAGGCGGGTATAATTTACAATTTTTTTTCAAGCTTACAGAACGTAGTAATTGGTATTGACTTTTGGTCATTTTACCTTCTACCACAAGTGATAATGCTTCGTTGCCTGACAGTACATCTTCTGAAACGCGTTCCATAGACTTACGGTACTGTGATGCTTTTGATGGACTGCCTTCTGTGACATCCCTAATTACCTTTGAAGCTTGTAAATTTCCAGAAGCCCGGAGACCCATTTGTGTAGCGTAGGCCAATTCGTGGACGGTATCTTCTTTTCGAACCTTTTCTGTCTTCCTACGTTTTGACCGATCACTTAAATCGCCCCAGCTTGTGGAAGGACGCCCCATTGTGCTTTCCGTAGAAGGATGCCCCATTGTGTTTTCCGTAGAAGGACGCTTCATTGTGTTTTCCGTGGAAGTCTTCAAACATTCCTTTTCAATCGTGAAAGACACAGGAACGTTGAGCCACTCATCGAATTTATTGAAGAATTTGGTTTCGTCCCTCCTCGCTTCTTGCCACCTCTTTTTGAAATTCCATACCAATCTACCCATGGCATCTTTCAGATTTTTCGACAAAATGTATGGATGCTTCAATTGTTTTGACACCTCCATTTCAACAATGTCAGTGACAATGTTGATATTTTCTTTTAATACCGATTTCACAAGTATGTAAATTTCCTTTCTCGTGAAAGAAATTTCGTCGGTATTATCCAGAGGATCTCTAGGAAATGCAAAATAACATTAATAGAAGAATTATCTTTATCAATTTCCTATGAACAATATTTCAGACGCGAAAATTACAAAAAACTGCAGAAAGCATTTTTGCCTCCACTATTGAATTTTTAGTGCGACAAAATTTCGACTAGTGTAGCACACTTTTGAGTGAGAGTGTATATTAAAAAAACGAGGATAAAAAATTTCATAAACTACTACAATTATATCTTCCACGGTGAGGAATATATGTGCTAAGTTTTAAATTTTTATATGAGTATTGACTAAGTTGAAAAAATGTTCAAATTGTTGACCGTGTAAAATACACGTATATGCCATTCAAAACTTTTACTGCTGGGGGGGCATAAAAATTACACTCAAAACCGATGGAGCAGCTACGAGCAGCTAATTTTTGGATATGTTTTGAAGAAATGTCTAAGTAACAATTTCCATTTAGTTTAAGAGCGGGGGTCGATAGAGGTTTTGACTTATTGCTTTTTCTAACACGACTTTTCAGAACATAACCAAGAAAAATACCACTACTTTCATTAATGACTTACAATTTCATACATCGTTAACGATAATTTTGAGCAACACACTCAAATTGTACTTACTTTCTGGAGAAGAATCCATTTTGTAAAATCCAAATCCGTTAACTTTTCACTCTTCCAGACGCGTCGAAACTTTTGTCTTATATCTCCGCGCGACGAGCAAACAATGCGGTCGGCTCGACGCTCACGAATAAAATGGATTCCTGAGCCAGGTATGGACGCTCCCCTTTTCTTAACGGTCATAATACATACTAGAGGTACCACTACAACTATTCCAACCATTGAAAGTCCCTAGAAATTTTTTTTTTTTCGACTTTTGGCCAGCCTTCGGCGTTTTGGGACCACTGTGGAACGGATTCAAATTCGGGACCGTGAGCGGACTCGTAACATACGAATCGCTCGCCTGAATGATATTCCTTTCTCCGGGGGTTGCGAGATCTATTTCTGCCGAAACACGAGAACTCAGTACCGATGCATTGGACACTGCACTTGAATATCTCGAGGGGGATATTCGTCGAGAGCAATACGAATTTTTTTCGTTACTAGGTTGCGAGAGCACTTGTCAAATCGATGGGCACACACACAGCCGCGGGGCGCGCGTATACCACACAAGCGAGAGCGGGGCACGTTACACGTAGCGCGAACGAGAGAGAGCGAGACCGAGTGTCAATACAGAGCCGACACAGTAGCGAGAGCGCGAGGTCTTATCTCGACGGCGATCGGAGACCGACTCTCCTAATCTCTCGTCGAGAATTTGGAATAATCATTCAAATTCTCCGGCCGATAACTGCTGCCTCATTATTCTTCTTTTCTTACGTATCCGGGAGCGTGATTGGAGAATTATCATCCTCGGTAGCGGGCTGAGGATCTCTGTGGCAACTTCCCCTGGAACCCGAGCGAAAGCAAGGCTCTACTCTACTTAACGCGGCGCAATGCTTCCCAGCTATTGCCCGTAACAATCTCCGCCTGCTCTCCAGCTCGTGGTTCCTTCTACGCTGGGGTGCCGGCATTGCAGCCGGACCTTTGACAATTCCACCGAGACTTCTCGTCGGAATTGCTCTCCTCCGTCGGGCAACTCATTACTTGGAGACATATTTTTCCGACGGATTCGAGGGCGCAATCTTTTCGAAACTTTCCATAACAGAATCAATACCAAAAATACTCGTCACGTGCTTGAAACGCGACTAAGGCGGGAGCACATTTTCTTTATCTTACCGAATCGGGCAGTCAAACGAGAGCAATACATTTTTGCGAGAGCGTTACTGGCTTTATGGCCGTGATTCCGAAAAATCACGTCACAAGCTATACAGAGTCGGTGAGATCTCCTGTCGTAACATATTGAGAGTACGGAGAACAAAACTCAGGTAAGAATAAAAACCTCTCCGCTTCTCGTGACGTTTTACTCCTCGAGGAGTAATACTCCCTTGCCTCGTTTGACGTTTTGCTCCTCGAGGAGTTTTACCCTCTCGAAACCGCAAGTATTAAATCCTCGAAGGAGTAAAACTATTCGATCCTTTTGACACTTCGTTCTTTTCACGATTTCCTCGTTTGGGAGTTATTGGACCTTTCCATCATTAGGTAGTCGATCCCTTCACGAGCGCATTCCCGGCCCGAGTACGATTCACCCCTCTCTCGAATGGTTTTCATCCCGCACGGATTAAATGGTCGGTGAGTTTTGGACTACCTGCTCCCTACGAGCGTGCTCCCTCGAGGAGTAAAACTCGTGAAGAGTGGGGATTTTACCTGCTCCTCGACTCGCTCAGGATTCCCTATTAATCCCTGGTAGATCGCGAAAATTATCCGAATGGATATTGTCTGTTTGCTTTCCATCTCACACCCGATCTTTCGGCAAACAGTAGTTCCCATTGGAATTTAATAAAACACGGTAGCGTGAGGATCGAAGTCCGATTCGTAGAAGCGCTTATATCGACGGCAAATTGTGTCGGATATGCAGAATACGATAATGACCTTGAAATTGATTCCTTTCGCCAAGTAATTGCTGATTTCTCCGGCTAGGCGCGCGCAGCAGTGAAGTATCGGATTACATTGCCTTTGTCGGCACTCGGTCTTTTGTCAGCATCGGCGAAGTTAGTTTGTCGCGGACAATTAAGCGGTATGGACGCGAGAATAGATATTATCATTGATATACAGGATATGCGCGACAAGAACAATCATTTGTTGCCAAAAAAAATTACCGTTGTCGATATCGATCGCCCGCATATGATGCATCGGATCGTTGCACCGCCGTACGCATTTTCCGAATTACCCGAATCAGTACAGAAGCAAAACCGATTTTTAACGACCGATTTCTACGGGATAGAGTGGTACAAGGGTGATGTCGCGTTACGTCAAGCTTACTCAAATTTGCGCGACATTGCTCGTCGTGCGCGAAATATTATACCGCGCGGGCACGAGAAAGTTAGTTTATTGTACTGCGTTTTGTCTCGGGATGTTATCGATCTCGTGAAGGCGCAATACGAATGTCCGAGTTTGGCAAAATTACGCCTTGTATTTAAAGAATGTTTGAGATATTGGACGGGTGTGCGAGCATGACGGCGAAAATGCGCTTTGGCGCAAGCAAATATGCTGAAACTTTGGTACAAAAAAAATACGCGAGTAACTGGCAATCAATGGCATATGGGAAAAACACCTACGGAAATTGAAAAAGTGTTGGAGGAGGAGGAGGGGAATGCAAAGGTGGAAGAGGAGGAGGAGGAGGATTCACCGGATGAATGTGATGGGTTCATCATCATGTGACGCATAACACACGCCAGAAAGATAATATTTTCTGCCGCTCTGGTTATGTCAGTTGTGCAGCAGTTATTAATGAGAACGGACTCTGAGATATGGATATTATTGTGGATCTTTGAGTAATGCTCGATGACGATTGCAGTGAAGTTCCGAAAGAAGTGGCCATTGTGGTTGTTGCTGAACCCGTTATTATGCATTGGATTGTGGCACCGCCATATCCATACGGAAAAATTAGACATTTGACTCGCATTGTAAACAATTCACGAACGTTATTTGGCCATGGAATTGAGTGGCATGACGGAAATATCTCCTGCACGCAATTACGTAAAATTTGCTGAAAATTGCGACATATTCGAGACGTATATACGTGCGGGAGAGGGAATCTGCAGAATATTTGCGCGAGATCACCGGACGAGAAATTATTTGTGTGAGAGATATCACTCTGAGCGAGTTTGAGCGATTAACATCGACAACGCCTGAGAAATGCATGTTTCGCGGGCTGAAAAACACGCAGGAGGTGTTGGAATGCGCATTAACAAACGCGATCGCTTTGAAAAAATTGATTAAGCGAGACAATTTAAACGAGGATGCGGAATAATGGCGATAATTTCGATTTTATCCTGCAACGTAGCATGAACTCGGCTCAAATACGAGAAGCTCTGAGAATTTTACCGATCACCACTCGTGGAGTATTTCCTGCTGGCGGGATTCCCCGCGTGTGGTCTAGACCAGCGGGATTAATCGTTAATACCGATGAACATACGAAGCCAGGAGAACACTGGGTCGCCATGTACGTCGATCGAGATGGCAGAGGGTGTTACTTTGACAGCTACGGATTACCGCCAATCATACCGCAACACATTGCGGGACTCAGGAATAATTGCAAGTTCTTTCGCTGCACCGACAAGCAGCTTCAGAGCGATACGTCAGATGTGTGCGGACAGTTTTGCATTGTTTTTCTGCATCTTATGTCTTCTGTTGTTGGCATGGGTCGATTTATCAATCTCTTCGGTGATAACACACGAGAAGACGATAATATAGTGCGCGAATATTATAACACTTTTGCATCGAAAAAACGGTCTAATAATAATAATGAATCATTGGTCGGCAGCGGTGGTTTCATAGATCGAAGATTTTCGTGTATGCAGGGTTGTTGCATACAACGATAAAAAATGGGGAATTTTTACGTGGGGTGCTTTATACAAATATTCATAAATGGAAAAATGTATTGGAGTAAATGAAATAATTTTGGAACAAAACTCTGTGTTCGTTATTTCGTATCTTCGTTAAATAAAATTTGATTTAATATGAGTTTGGCATTTTCAGCGACAAAGTGTTTGTTTCACTCTGACGCCCTCGTCTACCCCCACTTCCCCCCTCGCCATCGTTTTCTGCATCCCGATAACTTTCCTTGGTGGTGAAGGAAACTTATTGTGGTGGGGGAAGCCGCATGGTGGGGGTAGGAGTGGGGGGCGCCAGAGTGGCACACATACTACTAATGGTCGTGTCGAAGCCATAAAAAAAGGATTTTGAAGCAACAAGATTCGAGTTTTCAGATCTTTTCATAAACATCAAATTTTTAGGAGCTACAAATTGTAGCACGAAAAAAAATTTTTGCAAATTTTGAACATTTTATTTTTTGGTCCACGGACGTGGATTTTTTTTCCAGGTAAACCATGTAGCTAATGCATGGACCAGGTAGTCTGTTTATCCAGATTCAATTTACTTTTATTTTTTCTTTACGTTGATTTCTCGCGGAGATATCCGACTTTGAATGATAAGTGATCTTTTTGTTTGTAAAAACTGATATCTCAGCAACCAATGTTCGTACACAAATTAATTGGAATAAATTTTCTACCAGATTCCTTCGAGAGTATTGGGAAATTTCTTTTTCTACCCTCCATATCCAGTTGAAAAAAGTACAAAACAGGGACTTTTTGCATTGTTTTGATAAATCGACTGCAGCTTATATCGATGAGGAAGCTAATGTTTTCAGGAATTTTTATAGCTTAATATACCCTCAATAAACCTGTAAATTTGCAGATCGATCCATTGAACGGTTTTTCCAGGCCGATTGATCAAAATTTCAAAAAAAAAAATACAGGAGCAAGGTTTTTGTTTCTAAACATCGGGTAATCTTCTTACGAATGGAACGATCGATTTTTTCGACTAATTTTATAATTATGCATCTGTTACCGGTTAAATTTGTAGCGTGACTCCGACCGTGCAACCTCCATATGGTATGCTTTGGATAACGCAAATGCCAGCGGTTGATAAGCAACAATCCGAATTTTCGTAAGAACGCTTCAGTATTTGTTTTGAAAATTTTATTAAAAATAAAAAAAATATATTTTTTTGAAAATTTCTGATTTTTTTTTTAGTTTAACCGGTAACAGATGCAGGATGGTAAAAAATGTCGAAAAAAATCAATTTTCCCATTTTAAGAAGATTACCCGATGTTCAGAAACAAAAACCTTGCTCCTTGAAGGGGAGACAGTCAGCGTCAAAATGCCGATTTTTGAACATCAATATCAATGTTCATGGCATTTGTGGAAATTTAACTGATAGTCTACCATTTGATGTATCAAATGTAGCAACTTTTGATGCCAGTTAGAACTCTTAAGGTGCAGCGGTTCTCTCATAAATTAATTTTTCATTTTCACACGCTGCACGCAGTTCTGACCAAACCGCTTGACGGATCTTATCCTGCGACGTCTCATTTTCTTTGTAAAACTTTTGCGGACCGCTTGAGCGCGGCACATTTTTTTTCAGATCCTCATTTTGTAGTTACAGGCCACTTTTTGAATCTTTGACTCATTTTTGGTTTTTAGAGCACTGCACACAAAACAATATTCATTATAATAAAAATGTGCCGCGCTCAAGAGGTCCGTAAAAGTGTTACAAAGAAAATGAGACGTCGTAGGATAAGATCCATCAAGAGTTTTGGTCAGGATTGCGTGCAGAGTTTTTGAAGATCCAGGTTTCGGGAAAAAGCCTCCGAAGTTAAAGGTATGGAAAAACGTTTCCTCAGTTCTTCGCTCCACCGATTACTGCATCTGCATAACAAACAATATTTGTCATTGTTATTGCATGCGGAAAGAAAATTTTTAAACACGCTTTTGACGGTTTGTTCATATTTATAATTTTAATTATTTGTAATATTCACATAAATTTTTACACCAATAATGCTATAAATATATTACAATATAACCTCCAATCCCTTGACAGTTTGGAGGTTATATTGTACATATAAGGCACGAAATTGAATTGACTGACTGGAAAAAGTGTAAATAAAGATGAAAACCAATTCGATTATTTAGTAAAGACGACGAATACCATTGTCTTTACAAATAATTGAATATAATAAACATATGAACTGACGTATCACTCACCACTGTGAAACTGCTCGTGTCGTTTGTCGAAATCGATGAAGCACTTTCAGGTAATTTCTCGATCGGTTTAAATATTTTATATTTCTTTTGAAAAAGTAAATAAACACTTGATAAAAACAAGTGAATAGAATAAAAAAATAATAAACCACGCGCGAACGTTTGTTTACTAGTAAATTTACAAGGCACTTTCTGATCACTTTTGCGACAATTTTTTTGATTGGCCCGTAGTCACTTCTTTCAAGCGATTTGATTGGTCCGCAGAGTTGTCAGCGCGCGGAGCGCGCTTATTAGCTGCAAAGCTCAATGTCGCAATCGCGCGATATTCAAATTTCGATTCAACAGTAGAATAATTATTTTTTTACCAACTCTACATGAATCTGAATGAATAATCAATTGTATATAAATACCTATATATTTATTTATCATTGGTGAGAATATTTCTTTAGCGACTAAAGAAATATTTTCACTAAATATATATATACGGGACATTCCAAGTGAAATCGAGGCGTCATTTCCCTCAGGTAATCAGATCCTTTTTCGCATTGATTCCACTTTAAAAATAGCCTAATTTTTTTACAGAATTATTTCGACACTCTTTCAAGTGGCGCGCCGATAAACTTAGAAAACACCATTTTTAAAATTATGCAATTTTTTCCACAGATTCTGGGTTATAAATAAGTAATATAGATCATGATTAGAGACTGGGATGCGGCTTCCTCATATGTTTTTAAATAATTTTTTTATTTTTAGTTTCTAAAATAAAATAAAAAAATTAATTCCTAATATTCCTTATAGAATTGAAAAATAAAATAAAAATAAAACATGTCTTGAAAATTTTTTATATTTTGCATATTTTTCAAAATGAATCAGATTTTTTTTTTTCAATAAAAGATTTTTCTCAGTTACTTTGGAAAATATGCAAAATATCGAAAGTAATAGAGCTATGTATGTTTTAACTCATGGATCTCAGGGGGGGTGAGGGAACGGGGGAGCGCGGGGTCTGGAGCGCGGGGTCTGTAGCGGGCAGGGTATGCTGGGGAGGGGGAAGCCTAGGGTGGAGGGGAGCCAAGGGTGATGTAAGGGGGCCCTGGATCAAGATCCCTATCCCGACATTTACCGACCTTTTTCAGCCGAGATTGGAACCACTTAGCCGAGACACAAACCGCGTCGTGAGTTATGGGCGGCTTGCGGATGGTGGGTGGCGGACGGTGGGTGGCGGGTGGCAGGTGGGTGGTGGGCGGCAGGGGGGGAGGGATTTGGGATTTTTTTCGTTAGCATGTGTTGCGTGTATGTGCGTGCATGTGCGTGTGTGCGGGGGGAGGAGTGTCTTGAGATTTTCGATTAGATGCCCATGATTTTTTGAAGAAAGCGTTAGATGACGGCGTCATCGATGGCGATGACCCGCACGCGCTCATTCTCTCTCTCTCTCTCGCTCTCTCTCTCGCACGCGCTCTCTCTCTCTCTTTCGCTCTCGCTCGCTCGCGCTCTCACGCGCAGAGTGGCGAGTGTTAAATTTATGATGTATACAAATGTATACAAACAAGGTCCAACTTTTTTCGTCGCGACACATGCGGATATTATCAACACATCGCTGCATAGACGATCATCGGTTCACAATTAAAAATATTTTAGTCGATTCGTCGCCCGTTGCAATGGTTGATCCGCTTACCGGTAAAATGGACACGAGCGTGCGAGTGTGTTACCCCGCAAAAGCAGCGTGGGAATTGACACATAGTGATTTGAAATTTATGTCGAAAGAGGTCATTTTAATGTTTTATTCGCGAAATATTTATTGCCTGTGGGATCGCTTACCGCAGCATCTACGCGAGGATAGAGAAATAATCTCATGTCTACCGCGCGTAAAACATTGGAATACGCTTGATATGCTGGAAACTCGCATAGATGGTCCCACACCACCACGACGAGATTGCGTTAAATGTTGTTGGGAGGCAAAAGAGAAGGAGGAGGAAAAGGCGAAGAAAGCGAAAACTGAAGAGCGTATCGAGGACAAAGAGGAGGAGGAGGAGCGTTGAGTTTTTCGTCGTCCGTTGCAGAGATCCACCGAAAGATGCGCGGGAATTAACACATAGTGACTTAAAATATACGTCAAAAGAGATGATTTTAATATTGTATCCGCGCTTGATTTACTGGCTCTGGGATCGTTTACCCGAGCATTTACGCGAAGATGAGGAAATGTTGTCATATCTACCGTGCGTAAAACATTGGGATAAGTTTCATTCGGAAGAAATTAAGGCACCCTTACGACGAAATTGCGCTGGCTGTCGTCGGGAGGCGAAAGAGGAAACGGCAGAGAAGGGGGAAACTGAAGAGAGCGACAAAGGAGTGTATCCTCGAAAAGAGGTGTGGGAATTGACACATAGTGACTTAAAATGTATGCCAAAACGGATCATTTTAGTATTGTATCCGCAAGATATTAACTCGCTGTGGGATCGTTTACCCGAGCATCTACGCGAAGATGAGGAAATTATCTCATATCTACGGTGCGAAAAACATTGGTATAAGCTTGGACCAACGGGAGATTGCATAGATGGCCCCCCACCCCCACGACGAGATTGCATTCAATGTTGTCGGGAGGTGAAAGAGGAGAAGGAGGAGGAGGAGGAGGAGGAAAAGACGGAGAAAGCCGAAACTAGAGAGAGTATCGAGGACAAAGAAAAGCGTTAATTTTTCGTCGCCCGTTGCGTGGGAGGGGGGATAATTTGGTGGTGGACGAAATGTGCATGTCGAATCAAGCTTCATCATAGTCAGCGGTCAAATGTCGACTCAACGTCATGAACTCAAGACGCGCCTAGAGTTGCTGATAAAAGAAATTGATCAAGTTAAAAAAGTCATTCGAACGCGATCTGATTTGAAATTTATCACATCATCGTTGAAGAATACTTATATCAATCGACATGGATTTCACGAAAATCAACAAAGTGGCAAAAATGGGGGAATTTCTGCCGATAAAAAAGTTAACGGAGCTGATTCAACAATCGGATTATCAAATATCTGACATCAGAGCCGCGGAGACTAAATTCGGCAAGAGAATCGTCGTGGACGTCAGCGACGAGTTTTCCGTCTTCCTTCCGGCTAGGCTCGCAAAAGCCTTTGACGATGATCGCGACACATTGACGAAAATGATGGATGCCGCTCACAATGGTCAATTGTACATGAACTACTTTGGTGGAAAGTACAACAGCATTGAATTCAAACAAATGTGAGGAAAAATTATGGATCCACCGTGTCATCCGACTTTATCCAACCATGACGGCCCGAATCATCTCATCATCACGACATCAGAGAAGCCCGCATTATTAAAAAGAAAAAGAAAAAAAACGACGATTTTTGCATTGTTATGGTGGAAAGTGAATTCTTAAACAATATACGTGAAAAACATAACAAGGACTTGAAAGTGTGAAAAAAAAATTATTTTAAGTTTTTTCAAAAAAAAATAATAATAATAATCTACATTCTTCGTTAAACTAGCTATTAAGGAAAATTGTATGTATCGATTTTTTCCAAGCTTCGAATAATAATAAAACAAAGAAGACACGATTTATCGACGAAATAAAAGTTTTTCTTTATTTAAAAAATTCCTCGTTCGTACAAGGCCTCGTATAAATTTAACCACTTTTTCAGCGATTTTACGTTTGCATTAGCACAATTGTACTTTGAGTCGAACGAATGCAGCGAGCAGCCCGTATTTGGTGCAATTTTCGGTAATTCCCGCAGCGATGGACAGTCCAAGGTCTCCATGTCGATAATCTTCATCGAGGGATCGATTACTTTCGACAGCCAGATTGATTTCTCCAGTCCTTTGACGTAAATTATGCGAGCACCTTTCAAGCTCGCTCGAATCTTTTTCACAGCTGCACTGTACGATATTTTGCCTGAATTCCATTTCAGTCCATGATAATTTCGTTCTAGCCACGCGTTAATCGCCTTGTACTTTGCTGGTAGAGTTGTCAACGGTGTCGCGGGTTTGATGTGAAGAGTCAAGGGTTCCACGTTGCGATTGACGGCGATTATTGATATTTCCTTCAGTACCAACTCATTGATGGGTCTTTTGAAGCCCTGTAGATCTACGATAAAGTCCATCTCGGCAACGACTAACCCGCATTTGTGCTCTGAATATGATTTTATAGTAATTTTTTCACGCCACCGCTCAGTGGACTATACTCGACTATACGATCATGTATGATCAAACAATATGCGGATGTTTGAGCGGGAAAATTAGCTCTTGCTTCAAATTCAAGGCGCACATCGACAGGTCCAGACTTGAGTGAATCGTTCTGTTTCGAACAATCAATGACGACGAGAGGCGCGTAATTGAGAAATTCAGTCTTTTCGAGCCATGGTTCCGCCTCTTTGCCATAATATGCGTTCTGAAAGTTTGCATACATTTCGTAGAGCATGGCATACTGGTTTTGTCCTATATTTAGGTTCAAATTTCCATACAGATCACATTGCGAATTCAAATAAAGCTTAATGTCAGCAATATAACAATGATCGAAATGGCTCGCATTCTTCTACACACGATTTTTTCGATGTTTTGACGGTCCACACGTGCTTTGACGTAGCCGGAAGCATTGGATATTCATACAATTCCCACGTGCGAAAAATCATGGAGATTGGCGCGTCTTTGGCAATAAACTTTAAAAGTTATATTCGCCGTTGATCGGAAATTGTCACGTATGGTATGAGCCATTCAACTTTTTGCTGCACCAGCTTATAGTCTTCCGCAGGCGGTCGATTAACTGCATTATCTTCCATAGTCGTTTGAATAACTGCATTATCATCGCTCTTCGATCGCGAGAGAATTAATTCGTGCTTGGCATTGACGCGAATTTTTTGATAATCTTCGGCAAAACCGAGCAGCATGCTCAGCGGTATGCATATATCGAAAAAGCCCGCGGCATCGGTTATTTGTTTCGTTTCATCCACGTCGAGCCAGCCCGTATTTTCAAGCATGGAAATTTTACCAGCGCCCAACGACGCGTAACCCTTCATCAGACTCGTGAGCCCAACATTTTTATTTCGATCGATTTCTATGGCATTGAGTTCATAACGTATCTCCTCAAAAAAATTGCAAATTGCATTATTTACGAGTTTAGTGGTGGTGCATGGAGCATCATTGGGTTTACTCAATTTCCCGCATATATGAAGAGAACTTTTGCTCGGTAGTAGACAGAGATCTTGATGCTGAACGGCGATACGTATTTCCTTGCTGTTGTTGAACGTCGATGAGGCGTATGGCTGGTGCGCATGAATCTCCGAGTGTACGATAGATTCGTCAAAGATAATTGGTGTATGAATATTCACTATTGCTTCCGCCATCTTGCACAACAAATGCAAAGCACACAGAAAAAGTAATGTTTTACAGTCCTTTGCCACGAACGTGAAGGCCGAGGCTCTTCAACAGTTGCACGTTTTGAGGTGTTAGTCCTCTGAATGTAGTTCGACGACTGATAACCTTTACCCATGGTATCCTATTATTGTTTACAGTTGACGTTGTTGTTCTATTAAAGACTATACCCATCATCCGGATTTGATGTGCAATCGTATGGTTATAACCTCACCACGAAAATTGACTAAATCACCGTCTTGATCTACTATTCGAAGCTGAATATGATCTATTGTCTTGCTCGTTATTGGCAGATAAATAACGTGCGAGGGAACTTCAATGATTTTATAGCCCGGTGGCGCGAGTGGGAAAAATTCGTGAATTGTGTGGACTTCTTGCTCGTTTATATATGCACCTGCTGTGATGCTACATTCGACACGCAAGGCGTTCACTTTCAGAATGGCCACCGAAAGATCAGATTTGTGGTTTTCATTGGCTTCGAGGATGCGACGGGTGAATACCAATAGAGATCCAATTGAATCGTTGGGTGAAAAATTTACATCGCGATTACACACAATTTCACTTCGCAGCGTATTGTTATTGGGTTTAATTGTAATGTTTATGTTCTTATTTGTCAACTCTGACTGCAAGTACGCCTCAATATCTTCAACTTCGTAGCTGCCGGTGGGTACCCTAACGGATTGAGTGACGATGTTTTCACCCTGAAAAACCACTGAATCACGGTGATTTTTTACGGTGACAAAGTGCCCACAAAATCACCGAGATCTTGGTGATTTTAAGGTGATTCCAACGTGATTCCACGGTGATTGTCACGGTGATTTTGTGACGGTGACAATCACCGTGAGAATGACCGTGGAATCACCTTAAAATCACCAAGATCTCGGTGATTTTGTGGGCACTTTGTCACCGTAAAAAATCACCGTGATTCAGTGGTGATTTCATCCACTAGGGTATCGTTACTATCTTATCGCCCACGTAAAATTTATCATTGCCCGCGTCTATGTTGGGAATAGAATTGAAGGTTAGCAGCTCAACGAGTCCGAGAGTATAATTTTTGTGCGCGTCAAGTTCAATTGGGGGAAAACATTGCGCCTCGAGGATAGAAGATGTCCCCGATATTGTCAGGGTGAAACTTTCAGCTATGCTGATCGCGCGATACTGATACTGATTTCATCACGAGGCACATTTATATAGGCTATAAATGTCTTTTCGATTAAGCTGTTTGCAGAGAAATTGAAGGCATAAATGTCCGCACTCTATCGTGTCGTAATTCTGATATCGTATATAATTGTAATTAACGCTACGCACACCGAGATATCTCATGAGTTCGGATGGTGGTTGAAGATCACCGAAACTGTCAATGTATACGACTTTGCATCCGATCTTTGTGTATGCGACCCAATGTGTGCCTGGCCCACTACACTCATCGAGATTAATAATCGCCGACTCACGTTTCCACGGCCCACCCTCGGGCAAGCCATTTCGCATGAAAACTCCACGAAAATGGGGAATTTTCATGGATTTCGCGAACTTGAGAATATCGGCGTCGGTGAGTGCTTGGCGTGGTAGCGTTATTTTATGTTTTTTGACCCAATACGAAGACCGAGACCCTTCTTGTATGGCTTGAGATGCAAACCCCTACCCAATTCGATGGATTCCATTGTTTTATTATGTCGCTCATTCTCGTTCAATTCACGTTTCGCGGCTTGAGCAGCTTTTACAGCTTTTGCTATACTCGCAGCACCGCCCGTCTATGCTGCAGCGGCGCTAAGACCGGCAAATATTGGCACGTGAACGCAATTTTCGTTCACCCCCTATCCTCTTTACAGCAGCACGTGCACCCTTCAAAGCTGACGTAATTATAACCTTCGGGTCACTGCTATGACTCATTGTCTTCCGCTCAGCACCGATAATGCTTTTAAGGTTACAAATCTTCTTTTTCTTCGGCGCCCCCGCACCCATACCGAATTTTCTCTCGCCCTTCATGATCGTCACTACAACCCAAGCACTTGCTTTTTCCGCGATACGCGCGTCTTTCGCGAAAACTCGTTTCCAAGCTCTCTCGGCCAATACTCTATCAGCCTCGCTTCTCGCCTCGAGATTTTCACGATTTTTCGAATAGGCAATATCGTGCTGTTTGCAGGCTGCGTCTAGTGGATTAATTCCCGGATCACCTCGAACGAGACGTTTTGCCAATTTTGTGCCAGGACCGCAGTACTGATAACCGGACAAATGCAACTCAACGGGAAGATTATTGATGATACTGTTTACCAGACCGTTGCCACACTTTTTTGTTTTTTTCGCCTCTCCGCGAGTATGCATGATCATGTCCATACAGGAGTAAATACTCGACTGACTAATGACATCTATAAAAAGCTTATTTATACTTATTGCCGAGTTAGTCGTGATGAAGATGGCGTCTTAGCAACAGGGATTACCTATAATGAATTTTGACGCATTGACGCGGAGCGAGAAGAAGGTGGCGAAACGTCATGGTCATTTATTGCCGAATAGCATTCGCGCGGTATTTTGCGGGCCGTCAAATTGCGGCAAAACTAATGCATTATTCAGTCTCATTACTCATCCGAATGGCGTGAGATTTAAAAATGTTTATGTATATTCAAACTCGTTAAAGTAGCCAAAGTACAAGCTGCTTGAACGTTTGCTCAAGCCAGTGCCCGATATCGAATATTTTCCCTTCAACGAGCACGAACAAGTGATTACACCGAGTGATGCACGTCCAAACTCGATATTCATCTTTGACGATGTGGCGTGCGAAAAACAGGACAATATTCGAGCCTTTTTTGCCATGGGCAGACATCAAAATGTCGATTGTTTTCATCTTTGTCAAACATACGCACGTATTCCCAAGCATCTAATACGTGATAATACAAATTTTGTTGTGCTATTCGAGCAGGATGAAATGAATCTCCGACATGTGTACAACGATCATGTGAATACTAACATGCCGTATGAGAAATTTAAAAATTTGTGCTCGGAATGTTGGCGTGTCGGCAAGTATGCATTTATCATGATTGACAAGGATAGTGAAATGAATGAGGGTCGATATAGGCGAGGTTTTGACAATTTTCTCAGCACACAGTGATAAATAATGTATCGTACGATGATGGCAGCACAGTATCATCGTTGACCCAGCACCGACAATATGAAAGTGCTCGAGGAAAAAGACGTTCTGCGCGAGATTGTGCGGGCGAGCGACGCTATACGGCGAAAGCATCGTATGATAAAGCTGGGCAGAGACAATACTGAGCGCGCGATGCAGGATGTTTTCCAGCCGATAGTGCAGCCATTGGAGGAGCTGGTGAATGCATCACGCAAAATATCCCCCATCAAGCGGGAAATTAAACGAGAAAAATCTGGAAATAGCGTGAAACGTGAGGAGGAGGAGAAGGAGGAGGACGACGAGGACAAGGAGCAGGAAGAGGACAACGATGATGAAGAGGAGGAGGAGGAGGTGAAAAAGGAGGCTAAAGAAGAAGAAGAAGAAGAAGAAGAAGAAGAAGAAGAAGAAGAAGAGGAGGAGAATGAAGAAAATGAGTTCAGCATGGAGGAACAATCGGATGATTTCGATGAATCCTTCCGGTTGGCAGAGGGAGACGCAATGTCCAGCAATGCCGATGAATTAATCAATGAGTATCTTTCGTTGTTGCGCTCGAATAGAAAAACAAGCCTCGATGTCACGTATGGTGTGAGAAATCTCGCCAATGACAAGCTAATGATTGGCGATTCGCCGAAAGATTTATCCTCATCCTCCGGAATTCGTGTGAAGGAGAAAAATTATGCAAAAACCGTTGGATTAGTCGAGCTATTATTTAAATAACAGCCTGTTGATTTTACAACAGATGATTTGCAAGCGTATGAAAAAATTATCACGGAGACAAATGCTTATCGGAAATATTACAAAGCCTCGGGCGCTATACGTGCGGATAATAGCACTAAATTCAAAAATTACATATCCAAGATATGTGACCGCTCCAGACACAGCGGCAAAGGTATGCCGAAATACAAGATTGCGCGAAAACACCCGGCAAAATTTGATTATGTTTATTGGGATGATCCTAATGAGCTTGTTGATCGTCTACGTTTACTCTTATCATCGCAGGCTGCCGGAAATTCATCGCATTCCAATGAAATTATATCGATAATCGAGGAATTGCGTGAGGCAAAAATCATTTATTAATCCGTTGTCTGTTAATGTTCTGCACATTCGCAACATGAGCGTTGACGTGTTTGGACGACAATTGAATAAGAGTGTGCTTGGAAACGGTCGTGGTCCTCCCGGCAGACCGGGTATTGGATTTAAGACTACCGCCAGCGGTGATTACGAATTAGAGGGAAAACGACTGTGCAACGTTGCCAACCCCGAAGCGTCAAATGATGTCGCCACGTTAAATACGTTGCATAAAAAATCATACAGCGACATTTAATTCTGCGTAAAGAGATAAAAGAGAGTTATTCATTGCTGGTGCAAGGACTTGACGCTAGCATACAAAATATTGCGAAAACTCTCAATGCAAATGTGCAGACCGTACAAGATTTGGCGACTCGCACCACACATCTAGTCTCGCAACTTGATACTCGATTACACGCTCTGGAGAGGAAAAAATAAGTGAGGCGGAGAGAGAAGCAGTGGTGGGGGAACTACATAAACCCGCTCGACGAAATCATCCACGTCGCCATGTGGATATACGCGGTCTGGATGAAACCTGGCAAGCCGATTTGGTGGATATAACAGCGTACGCGAAGGAAAACTCCGGACACAAGTTCCTCCTCACCTGCATCGATATATTCTCCAAATATGCATGGGCCGTTCCGATGA
The DNA here is from genome assembly GCA_946863875.1 of Alloplasta piceator. NCBI lineage: Eukaryota > Metazoa > Arthropoda > Insecta > Hymenoptera > Ichneumonidae > Alloplasta > Alloplasta piceator. Next base: position 35,006,608 of record OX333074.1, read on the forward strand.
AAAGCAAGAACGGCAAAGATACAACGAGAGCTATGAAATCTATTCTCAGCGAGGGGCGTGTGCCAATGAAACTTCACGTTGATTGCGGCAAAGAATTCTATAATTCAGATTTTGAATCTCTCATGCGGCAATATAATATTCATATGTACTCGACATACAGCAATGTAAAGGCATTCATTTGCGAACGATTCAATCGCACATTGAAAAATAAAATGTGGATGCAATTCAGTTTACGCGGCAAGTATAAATGGATCGATATTCTCGATAGTTTGCTCACTGACTATAATAATTCCACGCATCACACCATTCGCATGAAACCGAAAAATGTTAATGCCGGCAATGAAAAGCAACTACTTCAGCGTGTATTCAAAAAGAGATGCGAACCATTGAGAAGGAAAAAATTCAAAATTGGCGACAAAGTGCGAATAAGCAAGTTTAAAAATGTTTTTGCGAAGGGTCATACCCCAAATTGGACGACGGAAATATTTACCATTAGCCGAGTGAACAAGACCAATCCCACGACGTATAATATTGAAGATTATCAGAACGAGCCCATCGCCGGTGGATTTTACGAACAAGAATTATTGAAAGTTAAATATCCTGATATTATTTGATTGAAAAAGTTCTACGAAAGCGCGGTGACGAAATTTTTGTAAAATGGTTGGGATTTGATGATACCCACAACACATGGATCAATAAAGCTGATTTGTGAAGTTAAGACTTTGGATTGTTTTTTTACGAGGAACGCTTTTTTTTGCGTGAGGCAGAATTTCGAAATGACGATCATCGATGATTCATGTATATTTCGATTTTTATTGAAAAATTACGAGGTTAATATATTTATAAACGTATCTTCTCAATCCTTCGTCTTATAAAAAAAGGCGCTTTGTTGAGAGATCAAATAGGTGAATACATTTCTTTCTCCGAATTCATAGATTTATAATAATTTTTCGAAATACGTCGTATCAAATATAATTGTTAATACATATTATCTTATTTTTACCATAATTCTTAAACATTATATTTACAGTTTTGTTTAAGCCCTTTTAAAATGTTTTTACGAGTGTTTTTTTCTTTTTCCCGAATTCGTAGATTTTCATATATTTTTCCAGAATCTGACGCATAAAAAATAATTCTTAAACATTATTACAATAACACTTCTTTTTTTAAAACCATTTTCATTGTTTTCAAGTTTTTTTTTCCACATCATTCATCCATACGTTCGATAACGTCATAACCCCATGGTAGGGTATCAGTGGAATTCTGAAGGAAAATTCTTTTATTGTCATTCCAGCTGAGAGCTAATTTAGTCTGCGCAACAGTTTCGACAATATGTTTCCGACTACGAATTAAGTGCTGAGTTTTTTCTACATTCGCATGGCGGAATAGACACTCTTTATAGTCGTTAAATGTAATCGATCTTAACGTCGCCGCTCGAATGTCCTTGGCTTTTTTCTTTTCTATTTCTTTTTCATCATCTGGGACTCTGAAGGCATATAATTTGGCCCGCAAACCCACAAATCCCTCCATTATTTTTCCCTTATTCTCATCCTTCATCACTCCCAATACTTTTTCATTAGCTAATGGTATACCGTAGGGATTGTTTGGCGCATAATCGGATGTATCGAATTTGTCCAAATCCTTCTTCATGTCGCTGTATATATCGGGAGTTGTAATTTGATAAATAAGACTGTCTGTATCGATGTAAAGTAGTCTGAGCTGATCGAAATTTTTCTTCTTCATGTAATTATAATGAAAGTCATAAATGAAAATTTTCGACATGTCGAGAATTGAAAATCCTACATATAATGATTTGTCAAATTTTACTTTAGCTCGATTCAATTCAATGATGACCATGTCACGATCAAAAACCGTGCAGCTGTCAAATGTTGCCCTTGCGATTAAAGCCCTTGCACCAAAAGGCCTGCCCCATTTTGTCACAAGTTTAACATCCCGATATCGCCTAACGTTTTCCATTGTCTTATCGAAAACTGCATTATTCATGAGTTTGAAAAAGTTTTTCTCAAATTCATTTTTCGCGTTTTTACGCAGTTCGGTGTTTATATCGATATACTTTTTAAGCCATGCTTTTTGCCGGAATTTTAAAGTTCGATGAATTTTCGTTATACGAAGACCGAGAGTTAGAGCTTGTTTTAAATTTTGAAAATGTATGATATATCTCTGTTTTGATTATAAAGTCGTCATAAGTTTTGGCTGTTTGAATCCCGGAGGTGTGTAATGTTCGGGACATAATGGAAGATCTTTGTGCTGATCGTGAATCTCTCGGGGATAATCCAAGTCAACCTCGAATATATATCCGATTTCATCGTCATCGGCAAGCGATTGAATCGTATCAGCATGAAAATTCTTGACCCACTCGAAAGAGCCCTGTACAAATTGTTTACATCAAAATACATCAAATAGGTCTCATCGTCGTCTTTATTGAAATCGGAATTCATGTACCACACCACCCCGAATACCCCGCTCGATAAATAACAACATATCAATGTCGGTGAGGAGTTAAAGTTCAATACTAGTGCACTTGAGCATAGCATCGAACGCAAGACCTGGCGCTGTATAATAGTGCAGTGGATCGAGATTGTATGCCTTCAAGCAGTTGGATCGAAAGTTTTCAAAAATGTCAGCCACAAGCAATATATCAGTCTTGAGGTACAAGTCCGAATATTCGTCCAAAGTTTTTATTTTGAATGTTGTCCAAACGTCACGTGCACGTGCATAATCCTCGTCCGTAATGTCCTCGTTGTAGAGTTTTGAGTGGAATTCATCTTTACTCGGTAATTCAGTCTCGTCAAGTCTCGTCCAATCATCGATATAATCATAGGGGAAAACTCCCTTTCTCGCCAATAATTCCCCTTCCACTGCACTATTGCAATGCTCACGCGTAATCAATTTGCAATCATTTGTGAGGTAAGAGGCCAATTTTTCCAGACTACTCGGCATAAAATGGTATGAATCGATGAACCGATAGTGTATGCATGTACCTTTGACGATTTTTGTAAATGAAATATATTGTTCTTTATTCACGGGCAAGAGGTCTACCCTTCCCTCGAATGCCGTGGCCAATGCTCGAATAAAAAAATGCGAATCATAACCCGAGAGATTATGAAGGACGATGGGAACTACGTGAGATTTTGTGTAATTTAAATTACAATCCTGATGAGCTGCACCACGAAATTTCCCCGAAAAATGACAATGGTCATGAACTTTCACGCATCCTGCAACAAAGGGTTTTTCACATATGTGACAAATTTTCGCTGATTGGAATTTACGAATGTTCTCGGCGTTTAATCGTTCCATCGGTACGACAGTTTTTATTCGCGCATCGAGGGTGCTTGACAATTTCATCAATTCTTCCATAAACCACTTGATACAATCTTTACCACGACGGCTCTTATATTTGGTCATTGAATCATCAAACGAACAATTTAAATAATACCCGATACTGTGAGGCGAGTGTTTTTGATAACTGATAGTGCGAGGTGTGCGTTTTTGATTATTCTGTTGTCCAATAATTGGCTCGAGGAGACATTCAAGATCAGCATAAATAACAAATGGCACCCTCTCTTTATAACGAAAATTTATGAATTTAAAAATTGCTTGTTCTGGCCTGGGTAATATGGCACGACATGTTTTATTTATATTGGCGCAGTCAACGCTATATTTGTTGAGGGTAAATTCCTTTTTAAAGTGACGAAGACACCTCTCACATAGCCACGTACGATGTTCACTATTCGATATTTGAGTGCCGAGCAGACCAGATAAATTTCTAATCCAAGCGAAGTGATGTACCGGTGAGCGCAGTTGAAATTCATCATCGCTAGCGTTGTTGTCGTCGTCGTCGTCGTCATCGTTGTCCTTACATTCCACAACTAGCAAATGAATTGTCGGTGTTTGCGATTCGTTTGCACTCAAATATACCGGCACTATTACACTTTGACCCTTATCTCCTTTTTCCACGCCATAGATGTTGATGACTAGATGATTCAATTCCTCAAATTTTCTCACATTTACGATGCTCATGGGGTAATCGAATCCCTCCCAATTTAGCACTTCACGGAAATGCGGATAAGAACTTGGTCGGTTCCTATGTCTTGGAGGTAGTGGTGAGATAGCAGCGGTAACTGACCATAAAAAACAATATAGATAATTGTTTTCAATATTCACCACTGCGTGTTTGTCCTGCACAAATTTTGGCATACTTGTGTACGTAGATATACCCCCTCGCAACGGTATGTAGCGATTTACATTTACGCGCAGGTGTATAATTTCATGGAGCGTCCAACCGGATTTATTCTCCTCAAAATCTTCAACTTTTGTCAGCAAGATACTTTTTACGTGATCGTCTAGCCACTCCACGATATTTGTCGTTGGTAATATTACCGCGTTCGCAGTCTGAAGCGCTTTTTCCTCCTCAATAATGTCGGCACTTTTCACGATGCGAAATATGCAAATTAGCGTCACATTAACTTTTAAATTGCCATGAATTCGCAATAACTCAGTTAGCCGCTCGACGATTAGTTTTGCCGCATCATCCAAGAAATCTCCGAGATCTTTGTGCGATATGTTAATCACAAGCCCTGTGGTTATCCTTGATTTAAATGCCGAGTCCGTATCCGCCCACTTCACTTTAGGCACTGACACCCCCGAACCACTTTTTTTCAATTCTTCCGCCAGCGATATTACGGCTGCGATTGTTGCTTGGATGCGCAATTTCGCACAAACATTCGGATCAGACGCCTGCAAAGTTTTACGCAATAGAGCCACATTGCGATCACTGAACGCGATGAACCTCCGCACTTTGAGGTTTGAAGGAGGTTTATCTTTGTGCGCGGAATATCCCTTTTTTATAGTCGCCAAAATTCTTTTACACTTTTCCGCGTCCATTTTACAATCGTGGCGTTGAAGACGAAAAAAATGTATGAATGAAAAACAAAGAAGTCAACGGAATGCGTGATCAACTCGGAATGAAAAAAATCGAGAACGTCAATAGACCCCAACCTCTCACCCTCACAATCTCATGGTTCAAAACATAGGGATGCATAAGATCCAGAGCGCAAATGAGAGAGAGAGAGAAACAGACAGAGTGAAAGAGAGTAAGTGTGAGACTGACCATACACTTGATACTTGACGAGTAAATTCCGTCACTTCACAAAAATATATATTTTTTAAAAATTGTGAACTGATGATCGTCTTTGCAGCTATGTGTTGATAATATCCGCATCCGTCGCGACGAAAAAAGTTGAACCTTGTTTGTATACATTTGTATACATCATAAATTTGACACTCGACACTCTGCGCGTGAGAGCGTGAGCGAGCGAGAGCAAGAGAGAGAGAGAGCGCGAGTGAGCGAAAGAGAGAGAGAGAGAGAGAGAGAGAGAGCACGAGCGGGCGAGAGAGAGAGAGCGCGTGCGGTTTTTTTTTCCTTTATTAAGAGCTTCGGGCGCCATCTGCTGCCCATGCTGCCCTGTCGATACAGTCAGTGCACCATATCGACTAACGTACAATAGAGATAAATTCAAAAGTAACAAAAATAACATCTTTTTTTTTTTTTAACATACGTTTCACAAAAATACCGTCTTTTCTACATAAGTTTCATATTCTTACATCTATACTATTGATAAACATTGCGATCGCCGACATAACTTTCGTAGATTTGTATGCTAACACAGTAGCGATCCAGTACGGAGGAAAATTTTTTACCTTAAACAATTTCGACACTAATTCTTTTCTCGCGTCGTCATACAAAGAGCATTGCCAGAACACATGATCGGGTGTGTCTTGGTGCTTTCCACAAATACATAAGTCACTATCTACTATCTTAAATCTATTTAGACTATAATTGAGCGAATTATGATTGCACCTTATTCTGTTTAGTGATACTATAGTTTTTCTTTTTAACTTCCACCTTTCGTACCAAGGTTTGCCGTCATATTCAAAAAACTCTTCAAAATAGGTACGACCCTTGTGTTGACTAGACTACAAATACATTTCGTTTTGCTCGTTTTTCAGCTCTATCTTAAATCTATGGACGAAGTCAGAATAAGGCACTAGCAAATGAGAGTCCCGCCCTCCTCTTATTGCCCCTTTTGCCGCTAAATCAACAATTTCATTAAATACTACTCCCACGTGTGCTGGGATCCAAAAGAATTGTACACTTGCGCCTTTTCGAAATAATTTCCACGCCAGCTCCTTAATTTGGAGAACTAAGTACGACGTTTTTGTTTCTACGAAATCGGAATCGCAGACGATTAGGACGCTACGAGAATCGGAAAAAATGGGTGCTTCGTTAATATGCAACTCTTCGATAATTTTGAGGGTTTCTAGAATGGCCATTGCCTCTGCGGTGAAAATTGACGTGCTGGGATTCGTCCTTCTCTGCGTGAGAGATCCATTACTAACTCTATAAATAGCATATCCTACAAAGGCCAAACCCTCGACCTTGGAGCCGTCTGTGGAAAACAACTCAGTGTTTTCTATTTTATCGTGAAATATCGATACAAATTCTGCTTGTGGGGCCAAAGATTCCTGAATTCTAATTCCGTAATCATACGAGATTTGTGCGCGAAACATTGTTGATTGAAATTCGGTACTGCAAAAATATGGCGTCCCAAAGGTTGCTATAACGTGTGCGAAGGTTTCTATTTCTTCAAAGCATTCTAACAATACACCCTTCGAAGCGCTCGTGACCGTGAGTGTGTTCTCGTAACGCAAGCTCATGTTCTTTAGGACTCCGATCAACGGATGCGACTGATCGGTCATTACTTTTGTTATAAATTTTTTACACAGGAATTTCTTTCTAGCTGAAAGATGCGGCTCCCGAGTTTCTGCCAGGAGAATATTTGTTGGCGTAGAATTTCTATAGCCTAAGGCTACTGTAATTGCTTTGTATTGTAACCGATCTAGTTTGACAAGAAGTTTTGTTTCATTTGTATCCACAACAAACCCGGCGTATTCAATCCTTGATCTAATTAGCGCTTTATATATGTTCAGACTGTAAAATGGCCAAGTTGTCTATACAGGACTTTTGTCTCCTGAAACCGAACTGAGTACGAGCCAATAAGTGATTTCTTTCCAACCACCAGCTTAACCGGGTGTTGATCATTTTTTCAAGGATTTTCGCTAAACAAGGCGCTAGTGATATCGGGCGGAATTTATTTGCTCTGGATTTTGGAAAAAAAAAATCAGATAGTTCCTCCATTCAACTGGAAAATCATGAGCTTTTAAAAGATCATTATATACGTCCAATAGATAATTTTTAGTCCGACGTTTAAAATGTTTGATCAAATTATAATCGATTCCATCCAAGCCCGGAGCGGACCGAGGCTTCACAGAAGTAATTGCCTTCTCTAATTCCTGCATCGAGTATGGATCATCGAGAGCCTCTGCCGGCTGTTCTGACTCGAAGATTGGAACTTCTGTTTTGGCCCAAGGTGGGCATAAGCTTGATATACCAGACTTGATTGCTTTTAACTTTACTTCACTGCTTATCTGGTGTTGTAACGCTTCATTTGCCCATCGATTTTTAAAACACTTGATTTTGTTCCACAAGTACGTGGGGCTCACAAATCTATTAAGACCTTCACAAAAAGTAACAAAACTATCTCTTTTTGCTTTTCTAAACGTACTTTTAGCTTTGCCTTCGGCTTTTTTAAATTCCATAAAGTCTTCTCTAGTGCAAGTGCGCTTGAATTGGTTAAGTGCGTCCACCCTGGCCCGCCTCGCGTTTTCACAGTCCTTATTCCACCAAGGACTATTTGGCCCCCTGACACGTCCATTATTTCCGACCCGGCAACTCGTGTTATCCCTTGGGATGGCACAGCGTACACTCTCGAATATTAGTTCCGTAAATCGAGAATATCTTTCGGTAGCCGACCGATTTCGTGGTTCCGTTTCCTCTTCCTCCCTTATCGCCGTTTCTAGTTTACTAGAAAAAATATCCCATGAAATTTAATTAATCGAGTATATTCTGGTTCTCGCCCCCGAAGGTTCAACCAGAGTTGGAGAGACTCCCATTCGAATTTTAATCGGCAGATGATCGCTGCCCCACCCATCATTCAACACTTGCCAGCCACATGAAAGAGCTAATTCTTCGTCTACCATCGATAAATCGAGGCACGATTGAGTTCCAAACGGACGTGATATAAACGTAGGCGTACCGTCATTTAGCATTATTACATTTTCATCATCTATACAATCTTTGATGGTTTTTCCCGCTGCGCATGTGGAGTTACTTCCCCAGCTCGTATTATGTGCATTAAAATCTCCTGTGACTATAAAATTGGTGTAATGTGTGAATGAATCAAAAAAAAAATTTCCATCCTCTCGAACTGACAATCTTATTCGGGGGTCTATAGCAGGAGAGAACCAGTATTTCTCCCGCTGCGGTTTTCATTAAAATTCCAGCACACTCTATCGAATCGTTTTGATTATCTATATTATCAACAAGTTTGTACTCTATATCTTTTTTAATCAATATGGCGGCTCCACCACCGTTTTGCATGTATCTATCAAATCTAATGATATGAAAATCTTTTACTTGTATCTTATCAGTTTCTTTGAGCCAAGTTTCCGTAAGTAATATCACGTCATAATCACAAGCATTTTTTATAAATTCTGGAAGTTTACCTTTAATACTACAACAATTCCATTGCAGAATTGTTATTGAACTCTTATCCGACCGTGTATTTGGAGTGAAGATCCGCCGCTTTGAAGAGCCTCGCCAGAAACGAGCCCTTATCTTTATCAACGTTAAATTAATTCGTTTATAAGCGTATGCAGGATTCTAACCACACTGCTTGCATCCTCTTCTCCTGAAGACGTAATTTCGCTTATCGTTTTATTCACCTCATCTTTTTCCAGGTTGCGTTGTCTTCGGTGTTCTGAGCGCCTTTCCCCGAAGGTCGAGGCCGGTGCTGCACTGTTGATGTTTGTCAGACCACTTGTGACTATAGGTGCGTTGGGCGCTGCGCGTCCTTCGGCATCCCCATAAACGAATCTCATCCTGTCTTGTTGTTGCTCCGCCAACGGTTTAAGCGCCGGGAAGTTCCTCAAATCAGTCAAGTCCATTTCCTCGTTATTTCCCGACGGCATTGCTGCATTTGAAACAATGCAACGTTTCTTAGCTTCATCGTAGGATACATTATCGTATGCCATAATCTTATTTATTCGCTCTTGTTCTATGTAGATTTTGCAGCTTGGATCGGCACTTTTATGCTCCTCGTTGCAATTAACGCATTTTGGAGTCCGCGATTGGCACGATGCTCCGTTGTGTTCATCCTTTCCACAATTTTCGCATTTAGCATTGTTTCTGCAAAACTTTTTCAGGTGACCAATTTTAAAGCAATTATGACACAGCCGAACTCTATTTACGAACGGTTTCAGTTCGAATCTACATCTCCACATAATCGCAGTCTGCGCAAGAATTTGATTCTTGAAAGTTACGCAGATAGTTTCAGTATTTACAAACTCTGTTTTGTTATTGTTCATTATGCGTCTCGTGAACCTATACGCGTCGACGGCCTTGAGATAACGATTTTCCGCGTTGATTGTTCCCATAACTTCTTCAATACTTATATCACTTGGTACGCCCCTGATTATTCCTTTACGAAAAACTTTGAACCATGGAATAGCTGCGGTATATTGTTCCCCCGCTACTCTTGGGTCTTTAATTAAGGCATTTGCATCTTCATAGTTTTTGAATGTGACTGTGAATTTGTTACGTCCCTTCCGCACCACGGTAGCGTAATTAATCTCGAGTTTCATCAAAATCCTTGCTGTTGCTCCGAGCGATCGATAATTCTTGTCAGTACACGTTAGCATGATTTCATGCGGGCCCAAGTTTGTACTATCGTACTTTTGAATCAATTTCGGCCTCTGTGGTGTGTTTTCATTCGGGACTAGCCTTAGGCTTGTTTGACTCACTCGAGGTATTGTGTTATTATCTTGATGGGTACCTGAGAGCGTGTTCGATAAAGCTGTGATTTGATTTGGCTTACTTCCTGTCCCTGACTCTTTGTTGCCCTTATTTGATCTCTTTGGAATATTATTTTCCCTTATCCCCACCACGGCCGCTAGCGGTGTCTTGGGGATCGTTCCACAATTCCTCGTATATTCTTGCTGGAAATTCCGCAGCGAGTCTTGAATAATTGTTTCGTCCTCCTCAATTTCTTCACAATTTCTCTTCCCAGTTCTATTTTCGTTCGTGTCCATGTATTCGGTATTGGCCCCCTCGTCCGGTGGATCACCGTCGTCACCACACGTTTCACTGCCTGCCGCCATTCTTTTTTTGCTTTATTTTCCTCGCACGACGCCGGCAAAAGCCGGTTGTCGTGGAATTCTTTATATGCCCTCAAGAAAAAGTTTTAACACCTTATACAAAACACCACCACACTCACACTGCTTTTACTCTTAATAACAGTGTCGAATCTCAAGAAAATCTCGAGAAAATACGCTTGAACTTTACTTTTATACAGAGCGCGTGGAATCCGGTGTTTCGCCTTCACGTTCCACGGAGCGAATAGAGCGCGTGCGGGTCAACGCCATCGACGACGGCGTCATCTAATGCTTTCTTCAAAAAATCATGGGCATCTAATCGAAAATCCCAAGAGCCCCCCCCCCGTACACACGCACATGCACGCAACACATGCTAACGAAACAAATTCCCAATTCCCCCCCCCTCTACCGCCCCCCGCCCCTCTTGCCACCCACCGGCCACCCGCCACCCCCCACCCACCGCCCGCCACCCACCATCCGCAAGCCACTCATGACTCACGACGCGGTTTGTGTCTCGGCTAAGTGGTTCGAGTCTCGGCTAAGTGGCTCGAGTCGCGGTTGAAAAAGGTCGGTAAATGTCGGGGTAGGGATCTTGGGTCAGGACCGGCCTACTACCATTACTATCGAAATTTTCCAAGATATGTTTTATTTATTTTTTTTTCAATTTTATAAGGAATATTAGTAATTTTTGTCTTATTTTAGATACTAAAGAAAAAAAAAATTATAAAAAAAATATGAGGCAGCCACATCTCACTTTCTAATCATGATATATATTACTTATTAATGATCCAGAATCTGTGGAAAAAATTGCAGAATTTTGAAAATGGATTTGTCAATTTTCAAAATTCTTTTATTACAGATTTTCCTGTAACTTTGCCATTTTTCAAAATAAGGTTCTATAGTTTGGTTAATAGGTGCAAAAGGGTTTGTAACACGAAAACAATTTTTTTTTTTTAAATCGATTTTTTTTCCAATTTCACGCTGACTGGACCCCCTTAATTTTTGTGGAAATTTTGATCAATCGGTCCGGAAAAACCGTTCAATGGGTCAATTTGCAAGTTTGCAGGGTTATTGGGAGTACGTTGAGCTGTGAAAGTTCCTTAAAACATTAGCCTTCCCATCACTATTAGCAAAATTGCAGTCGATTTACCAAATCAAGGGAAAAAGTCACATTTTCGTACTTTTTTCAACTGAATATTGAGGGTAGAAAAAAAATGTCTCAATACTCTTGAGGGAATATGGTGAAAAATTTATTTCAGTTTCCGAAACTGCCAGATTAATTTCTGTACTACCACGGGTTGCCGAGATATCAGTTTTTGAAGACAAATGATCCTTTATCATTTTAAGTCGGATATCTCAGCGAAAAATCGACGTAAAAAAAAATGAAAAAAGGAAATTGAAGGTGGAAAAACAGGCAACTGGGTCCATATATTGGTTTAGCTGGAAAAAATTATTCTAAGCCCGTTAACCAAAAATAAAAAAGTAAAAAATTTGCAAAAAATTGATATCGAGTCATTTCTTCAAATTGCGTAAGAACCGTAGCTCTTAATCATGTTTTACAGAAAGATCTGAAAACTAGAATCTTGAAGCTTCAAAATCCCTTTTTATTATCTCGATACGACCATTTTTCACTAAAATACATCCTGTCGAAAATCACCGAAAAATTTGGAACTTTATCTTGCTCTCTTTATTTTTGTTAGTAGTGTAGTTTATGTATTACTAGGCCGTGGTGGCCGAAAATTAATGTCCGGTTTGTACATAAAAACACCATAAACGAGTTCATTACGTTTCAATAAGTTTTTTAGTACAGTGCATTATGTAACAGATTTCTACGCGAGACTCAAGACATACCACACACATAAATACATACATATCAATAGTCTAAAGTACAAACTGCATATCAAGTATGTAAAACCTATGCCCATGTTCCCTTGCGTTAGGTAATCGATAAATACAAAGCAGGAAGTGGTATTTAATTGTATTTTATTACAGTGAAACATTGTATTTAACTGTATTTTATTACAGTGAAACCTCAGATAATTCAATTCGACGGGACCGGAAACCTCGCATAACTGAAATTTCCCCTTTATTCTCCCACTCACGTCTCTAAGCGCATGCGTACTGTCATCTTCGCAATACGCACACAATATTTTTTTTACCTACCTGCGAAGTTTTCCTCACATTATTAATAGGTTTTAGGTACATTCAAATTCATCCAACGGAATTCAATCGTGCATATTTTCGCAAGAAAATTTGACAGGTTGAGGTTATGTTACCCTGTGTAATATACAGTCAAGGTTTGATGTGGGGCGAAACGGCTATAAGGGAAATTGAGAAATGCGAGGTCTTGAATTATGCAGGGTTGAGTTATCTGAGGTTCTACTGTATAATTGAAAGAGAGAAGGTCTGTAACATAACTGACAGAAAAGGTAGATTCTAGACTCGCCCAAAAATTGTTACCTTGGTACAATGCCAACAATATCTCTCATTAACATCTACTGAAAATATGCAATCGCATTGTTTGAATTACATATATGAATAGAATAGAAGACATTTTTACAGGATTTTTTTTTTCAGGACCGTTTCTCTTATTCCAGAAAATACTGAAGATATGTGGCATATTTACAACCTCATAAGCGAGGCCGATTGTGTCACCTGTTCTACAATAAGGTAATAAAAAATCATATTTTGAAAAAATTTTGACACGAATCCGCAAATGCCTATAATAAGATCAATAAGATCGCAAGTATAAACACACTTCCCAGTGAACACGTTATGTTGCCGCAATGTAACATGGAAGTTACATGTAATGTTACAATGTTATCCCTATGTAACGTTGCTGTTATATAACATGCAAGTAACAATGTTATGTAACATTTGTTACATGTAGGTCACATAACTGCAATATAACTTTGTTACATTACAGTAATATAACATGGAAGTTACATGTAATGTTACAATGTTATTCCTATGTAACGTTGCTGTTATATAACCTGCAAGTAACATGTTATGGAACATTTGATACATGTAGGTTACATAACTGCTACATAACCTTGTTACATTACAGTAATGTAACATATGTTATATTGCGGCAATATACCATAGAAGTTACACACTTTAAACATTTTCACTACGAGGGGTCAGGCGAAATTAAGTTATGAGGGATGACGTAAGTTATGAGGGGTCAGGTATTTTGGAATAAAGTTTTGAGAGTTCACATGACACTTATGAGGGGTCAGAGGCCCCAAATTAAGTTATGAAGGGTAACGTAAGTTATGAGGGTTCAGGTATTCTGGAATAAAGTTTACATAACTTATAAGGGGTCAGGGGATTCGAATTCGCAAATAAAAAAACCAACTTTCATGGTTTATTGCTCATTCAAATGCATATACTATTATTATTTTATTATTATTATTATTATTATTATTTTACTACCATTATTATACTACTATTATTTTTTCGGCACTCCAGCATTCATATATTATACAAGTAGAGATAATTCATAAGTAGTCGGTAGCGTAATCGGTAGCGTGTTAGGTAGATAGGTGGGATGGTAGGTAGGGTCGAGGGTTCGATTCCCAGTCTCTGAGAAAAGTTAGATCAGACAATTCGTGCAGATTTTTTTTTCTTCTATGAATCTCTTTCGGGCCGGTAAACTATGCATATTAAATTATTTTGCAAGAGCTATATATTTTTTATAACATGTTTAACAACAATTAATTCTAGTTACGGTAACGTAACACAGTTACATAACTGTTACGTTACTGTTATATAACTGTTACGTAACTATTACATAACTATTATGTAACTGTTACATAACGTTACATAATTGTTATGTAACAATGTTACATTGCTGAGTAGGAAATTGTAACTTACATGTAACGTCCATGTAATGTTACATGTTACAAACGGTAACATTGCCGTTACATTGCTGCAACATTACTGTGTCCACTGGGTTGTGATCTCATTGATACATCGATACGTGTGATCTTATCGAGCAGAATATAATAACAAGTCCTTCAGATGTCATCCTGCGATTTTCATAAAATTTAAATATGTTATTCTATATAAAAATCTAAGGGACACGTATTTTTTTTTATCAGCGGAAAAATGTTTCTACGGCGTGAAATAAGCCCCTAAAGTTGGAATCTCTGAAGGGTACTTTTTAGGTTTCTACCATTTCCACTTGCGATAATCCAATGTACCTAAATGGATAATTATTTTGATGATATATGGTGAAAAATGCAACTGGTTTCATATCGGGGGGTTGCAAAGGATAAAAGTTATAGTGATTGAAATTCATGAAATCATTATAATAAAAAATAACTGATGCACCGATCTCGACGAATTTAATTGCATTTTGAAGAGGGCAAAAAAATAGTACATACGGGTTTTTCTCGCAGATCAAGTTACGGGCGTTAAGTTCCACTATATATGTTTACATTAACTCTCAATAAAATTGCAGTAATTTCTTTCGTTCCTATTTCTACTCCTCGTCCTACATTTTTGCTTTTAATTAGAATAACTGGATCACGTTTATAGCAATATAAGATTTTACAATTGAAGTATTGATGTGCAGTTTTTAGAATCATCACCTCAAATTAAAATATTTTTCTGAACTATGGGTGAACTACGCCTTGTTACGTCCTGGGTTAATTCAGCAACCATTTTTGTGTCGACAAATTTTGCCTAGGTCACACCTAAAAATGTATAATATATTGTAACAAATTTTATTCATTGGTGTTTGAAGATCCTGTTAAATTATCAAATCTCATGTGACGGCTTATCAATTTATCAACCGTAAAGAATCCCACGGTAGACATCGTCAGTAAATTTTCGTTGATGAATGGGATCTCACGGTAACCAGAAAGACGCTACACACCTCGAAGAAGTGCAACGGTCAGGCGTAGTCTCTCTCGTCTCGCGCATTGATTTGTCGAAGTGCTTAGCACGATTTTTCTTTATGATAATTCATTAGCACACTCACAGAGCTCGACCAGGATGGTCGAACTCTAATCGAAATTAAACGTCTTCTTCGGGAGCTCGACCTTACCGGTCGAGCTCCATCAAAATAATACAATTCTAAATCTCCGGGGCTTGACCAATAGAGTCAAGCTCGTTATAATGAACATCGGCAAGGTGATCAGTGAAGTCTCTCCGGTAAAATATAAAAACCAATCAATAAATAAATATCGACCAATGAGCGTAAACGTGTGATGAAACCTCTGGACTGTTGACGATCATATATAATCACACCTCTGAATTGTCAATCAGACACGCTCCCAGTACCTCTGAGACGCCTCATCAAATTGTGATTGCCTACAAACGAATAATTAATCTTTAAAACATTCACCAATCAAATGTCAAAACCCAAAAGTGTAAATCCGTTTCTCGTAAAGTATCTCGACCATTGGTCAAGATCATTGGTCAATAAAAGTGTTATTCTAGTTATTGTTAAACGATAACTAAACATTCTAGTTATTGTTGAACGATAATTGGAAATTCAAGGTTCGTTCAAAAATTATTCTCAGGACGTAACACCCTATATATTGTAACGTTTCCATATTTGAATAAATTCCAATTTATTCAAATATCGAATTTAGGAGTTTCGAATTCGTCTTCTCTCTTGCGAGAGGTGTCGGTTCGAGTACTGAATCGGTCGATATAGCAATATACCGTTATTTATCCTCGCCGAGGCTCGTAGCTACGAGGGCTTTCACTTAACCAATTAATCATGAGATTAATCAGTTAAGCGAAAGCTCAACTTATTTCAATAAAATAAAATATGTACTCTTTAGTGCATAGGACTGCGCGACCACACAGCGGGGATAAATGTTCTAACAATTGATTGTTAATTAGGAACCCGATGCTGGTAATACACCGGACCTTTATCGGTGCTCGCAGGCTCTCTCGCTCGCGCGGGAGCCCGCACCGTGCGCCGCCACCTAACGGATAAGTGCCGAGATCGTAGCAGGCCCCGGGTCGTCCCGTTACAATGTGTTGATATTAACTCTCAATAAAACGGCAGTAATTGCTTTCGTTTTTATTTCTACTTGTACTACGTTTTTTTTAAATTTACAATAACTGGATCACGTTTATAGCATTTAATGAACGGGTTTATCTCGTAGCCACCCCCTTATTCATGGATCCATCTTTCGATAAAAAAGTATTTATATCTGACTCATTGATAATTCTGATCGATTTATATTAGGTAATGAGATGACCTATGCATATGGTAAGCGTTTACACTTATTCGTTTCGGTTGATACTTGATAAGTTCAGGTTTTGGGGTGACGCATAGAAAAACTGTGTAGTCAAAAAAAAACTTCTTGCTTTTATCTGTGATTAAAAAAAGTATTTACAAAATCCAATCTCAACGCAAATATTTCTCTAGATGGTATTTAAATGAAATCTTTTTAATACCACCGAATAGAGACGTTAAATGGAAACTAATACTTTTCATCATCAAGGATGTGTAGATAGAGGTAAATTATTTACAATTTTTTTTATCAACCAAGAGCTAATTATTAAGAAGAGTAAAAATGCAAGCATGTGATCTTAAATGAGAAATTTTATATTATCTGGATATTTAAATCCCCTTGACGTTGAATGTGTTGGCATTTTGTTTCGGTTCAATGCAGAAAAACAACATTGACATGCTTTGAATTTCATTGTGTCGATTAGCGGAAATTCTTGTTGTAGCAATTCGTAGTTATTTTTTGTACAATTTATTAATCGTCTTTGAACCATAATCTATTGCAAATATCGCAGACATGACCGAAAGAATTTGTTTTAAAATTTGTTCTGAAATATAATCCTTACGCTTTTGTGGTCCTCAAGATCGCTGTAAGGTAAAGTTGTGTAGGAAAGGAAATATGAGAGTTCTTATCGCTAGCCGTTATGAAAATACAGAAGTAAATAAGCAGAATCAGCGTCACGAAGATCCCGTAGAATCACTGCTTGCATGTCTCTCTTGCCGCTGCTCCATCTGATCGTTCCGAAGAGCAAAGCATGCTACGCATATCCCTATCCCCTCTCCCTCCGCTTCCTACCCGCTGCCGGGCCTTTTACTGCTAGTGCAATCATTGGAGGAGAGATGCTGAGGCACTCTTCTTCATTGCTAGTTTCCCCACCACGCATCTAACTGTTTCCCTCATGCGGTATTGACATTTCGTGACCGTTTGAAAATTGTTACCTCGCAGCAAAGAAGTTTCACTTCAAAAAATAAAGAGTACAAAATGTTTTATATGTCAACAGTCTAACAAAATAATCCCTACAGCAATAAGTAGAAGTGAATGTCTAATCGTATGCTCTATTAGCCATTGTAAGTACTGCAGTAATGATAGTCACCGAAAAAGTGTTGAAAACGTAGCGACTTTTTACACCAGGAACAGCGAACAATGGCAACATTTTCACATCCTAGAACTTTAAAATAGCATTTCCAGGAGTCTCCAAATGCAAAAACTACACAATTTTTAATTTCTTTGGTTTTTCTTCTATGTAACCACTTTTGTAATTAGAATATTTGAAAAGATCGATATAACCTGGAATGATAATTTCTCAAATGAAAATCAATATCGTGATTCATCAAAAGATAATTTTTAGAAAAATGTCTGAAAAAATTTTTCCATACGCAGAATCCAAAAGCATCAAGAGGTTAGATTTTGCATGAAGTTCCTTTGGGCATAATCATCACTTCGACACCTCTATTTGAAGGTTTTACATCATGTACAGTTTGAGGACAGTGTCCAGTCCAAGAATCAATTAGTAGTAAAGATTTTGGACCAACTTTTGGAAAGAAGACATGCTGCAACCAAATTTTGAAATGATCTGAAAATAGAAACATGTAATCATTTGTTTGTTACGAGCGTACAGCCTTGCTTTATACTAACCCCCCCCCCCCTTTCCTGGTAAGGCCGGGGCTGCAGCCCGCACCACTTTTTCCATTCTGTATCGCAACTCTGCCGAGAGTGAAGGGAAAACTGCAGAAAAACCTTCACTGATATAGAGGGTAAACTGCCTGAGAAACCGTCGGTAGCAGTGCGAGCCCGCTCTACACGACTATCGTCGGTCGGTTAGGTAGTTACCTCCTCCATTGTGATCCAGTGAAGCCAGTCGCTTGCACTGTTAGGTGAACCACCATCCGAGCGATAAGAACCGCGTCGGCAGGCCTCACCGAAACCGTACAATTAACCGCCCACTCATCGCAATGAGGACTTTGGGATTCCATTATTTAAGGTGGGGTCCCAACCCACCGGGATTGCAGCTGATAAACAACACTTAAAAAATTACAATATGTTTCAGCGGTGTCGCCGGGGCTCGAACCCGAGACCCGCGCTCCAGCCACTTGGCCACTGCTCTCCCCAAAATAGAAAGATGTATAATTTTTTCGTTTGAAAAAATGTCTATACAAAATTACTGGGTATAATTTATACCTGTAGTAAGTATTCAAGACTCGAGTACTTCTATGTACAGGGTGTATAAAAATGATGTTTCGCCACTTCGCCCAGTGAATCTCCAGTTTATATTCGGTGAAGATTCATTAAAACATGGACCCACAAGATTGACCTTGACACTGAAACTCAAGGTCAAATTTTTTATTGACTTAAAAACCAAGAGGAACAAAAGTCTCCATGGAACCGTAGGTCGGAGATGCGTCCTTCAACCCGAAACGGCAACGTTGATTCGAAAAAAATTCAAAAAAGCTCGTTCTTACGAAACATTGTTTACAGGAACACGGAATAAGAGTTTTAATCATTATAAAAAAAGGATTTCAACACAGACACTTGAATTTTTATTAATTGGAATCAAGAAATATCGGGATTGCATGACGCTGACGGAGGTGAATGAATCGGCATGAGATGGATGACACAGATTTTTGCGATATCCTTTTGTCGCGACACCACTACGAGCATCCAATTCCCCAGCTCATGTTTGCCGAAAATCAATCAAAAGTCCCGCTGAATTAACCTTGACCCTAAAACTCAAAGTCAATTTCAAAGCAAATTCACCTCGTTAGAAGGCATCTAATTCTCGTAGAAACGACGAGTCAGGAATGAACCTTTCAATATCAAGCCGTCAAAACATATAAAAATGTGCATTTTTTGTTTAGTTCGGAGGGATAAAATTCGGAACTGAAGCATAATTAGAAAGACAATCGATATAACTAGAAAGACTTGATGTCTAGCACACAGCACGCTTGCTGTTCTGTGAAAACAAGGTTTTAGATCGCCAGGTTTGCGATAAACGATTTTAATCTTAACAATAGTTGTCACCTACACATTTCAAAGTCATATCTTGCTTGTGTGACTGTGCACGAGTTGCTTAAACATATTCATTAGTGGTAGAAAATTAGCGTTACCCGGAATACACCACGTGGAGGTTATCAAAAAAATCAACAAAAAAATCTGTGTTTTGCTGTCGCAGTCTTGGTTATCGAGCGATTAGGACGCCGGTAGATCTGAGACGCCGAGTCGATGAGGTAGTTGCCAGGTTGATGCGAAAGCGAGAAGTTCTTACTAGGGTTTTGACAAACTTGGAGGCACGGCTGCGAGCGTGTTTGCGTAATGGCAGCTGGCATGTGGAAGCTGGGGAACAAGCTAGAATGCCTCGAGCAATTGGCCATGATGGTTCGATTCTCTGGGTTCCTCGTCGCTGCCGCCATCAAAGACCGCGCCATAATTAAGCAGGAGACGACTAAACCGACATCGCAAGCGCAACCGACACACAGTCGTCATTGAGATTGTTCCAAACAACACTTTCGAAACGGACAACAAAAACACAACGGCCCTTTTCAGAGCCAAGGGATACCAGGCAGACAACCTTCACGTGGTGTATTCCGGGTAACGCTAATGATCTGCCCCTAATCAATATGTTTAAGAAACTCGTGCACACTCACACAAGCAGGATCTGACTCAGAAATGTGTAGGTGAAAACAACCATTGTTAAGATCTAAATCGTTTATCGCAAACCTGGCCATCTAAAGCCTTGTTTTCAGAGAACAGCAGGCGTGCTGTTTGCCAGACATCAATTCTTTCTATTTATATCGATTGCCTTTTTAATTATGCTTTAGTTCTGAATTTTATCCCTTCGAACTAAACAAAAAATGCACATTTTTTATATGTTTTGACGGCTTGGTATTGAAAGGTACATTCGTAACTCGTTGTTTTTACGAGAATCAGATGCCTCTTAAGGCGTCTGGGCACCATGTAATTTTTTTTCATTTTTTTTCATTTTTTTAAAAATAAATTCTGAACCATTAAGAACAATTTAAGCCATAGTACGTATCGAAAAATGCAAAATTGACCAAGTTACAGTTATTTTTCGGCAGGAAGGTTGAGCCGCTGCGGGCGGTTGACCTCGCGGTTCGATCCCGGTTTGTAACTCGATTCAAAAAATAAGAAAAAAAAAATTTGGAAAAAAAATCTGAAAAAATTCTTCTGAACTCATCAAAGCCAGACGTAACTTTTTGCTATATTGAAGTTTTTCATGAATCCTCTTTGTTTTCGTGTTATACGGGATTCTTTAAATCTCCTCTTTTTTCACAAGAAACGGAATAACTTTGGAAAAAAAAATCGCTCAAAATTTTTTGAAAAACCAAATTGAAGCTCAAATTTTCCCCTTTATGAATCCGATCCTGAAAATGAATGAAACAAATTTCATGCGCCGACCTGAAGAGAGGGGAAAAAAGACGAAAAAAAGTTATCGCAGGTTCAAAATTGTGTCCAAATCCAAAAACGAATTGTAAAAATAATTAAAAATATAGGAAATGAAGCCGAACTCATCCCCTTCAAAATGCCGCTTGTTGAATTAGATTAAGTTGACTTCCGGCTAAATGGCATCAAAAAACGTTCGAGACCTTTTTTGAAATTTTGTCCGGAAACTTTCCGCCGATAGTGTACTTTTTTTTGCGATTATCTCGAAACTACATTTTTTGAACTGGTACCATTGAAATATCGCAAACTATCGGTCCGATTGCTTTCAAATTTTTACACAATACTTTTAGATACATTATCTAAAATGTCACGTACGATTTTTGTGATAACTTGATTAGTTTTTGTTTTATTATTGTTTTTGCTCGAAAAATTTGAGTGAAAAATACAAATTTTTTTCTTCGGGTCACCATAATTTTTTTTTTGGTCGAAAAAAAACCGCTACGCAACATTGTAGCGACACTACTCACGAATGAGCTGATATTTTTTTTCCGATGTGACATGACTAAGTAACTGATGGGACAACGACCGCGCGTATCGTGCGGTGGGCCTCCGCGGCAATGTGCAGAACGGCGCCACTTTTTAATATTTTGAACGGAATTTTTTTGACGTTATTCTCAAAGCCCTTTCTGACGTTGTATAAGAAAATAAAACTATTCCGGCCCATACTTTCGAGTTTATTATTTTTCTTTTAAATGTACCCATTTTCTGATCGGCCAAGGTGGCCAGACCCCTTAACGAGGTGAAGTTTTTCGTCGATAAAAAATTGACTTTGAGTTTTAGGGTCAAGGATAATTCAGTGGGACAATATTTTGATTGATTTTCGGTAAACATGAGCTGAGGAATTGGATGCTCGTAGTGGTAACGCGACAAAGGGATATCGCAAAGATCTGTGTCGCCCATCTCATGCCGATTCATCCACCTCCGCGTGGTCAGCGTCATGCAATCCCAACATTTCATGATTGGATGATTGGATGCTCGTAGTGGTAACGCGACAAAGGAATATCGCAAAGATCTGTGTCACCCATCTCATGCCGATTCATCCACTTCCGCGTGGTCAGCGTCATGCAATCCCGACATTTCATGATTCCAATTAATAAAAATTAAAGTGTATGCGTTGTAAGCCTTTTTTTATAATGATTAAAACTCTTATTCCGTGTTCCTGTAAACAATATATTGTAAGAACGCACTTTTTCGATTTTTTTCGAATTGACATTGCCGTTTCGAGTTGAAGGATGCATCTCCGACCTATGGTTCCATAGAGACTTTTGTTCCTATTGATGAGTAGAATTTTTTGAGCCAATAAAAAAATTTCACCTTGAGTTTCAGTGTCAAGGTCAATTTTGCGGGTCCATGTTTTGATAGATCTTCACCGAACATGAACTGGAGATTCACTGGGCGAAGTGATGACGCATCATTTTTATACACCCTGTAAACATTAAGGGGCCATAGCAGTGTAACATTTTCAAAAAATCAAATTTTGTTGCCTTTTTGGACGGTTTATAGGTTCAAGAATATTCTGTGAAAATTTTAAAGCCGGATCTGTAATACTCTCCGAATGGCAGCCTTCTAAAGAGCGTCCGCTCGCAGGTATGAAATGCCCCACCGACTTGAAGGCGGAGTTTTTTCGAAATGACATTTTTCAAATTTGCTGACAATGTAACTCAAAGAGCAATTATCCGATTGGCTAGAAATTTGAACTGAGTACTCTTGAATATATTTACTCTACGATGAACTGGGATATTTTTTATTGGATGAAAATTGACGATTTGGAATTGAAAATGCGACCATTTTTTAAGCAAGAAAACAGACTTGTTTTTTCATAACTACGCCACTTTGTTAGTTTTTGATATTTTTCGAAAATCCTGTTTCAACGTACAGGAAATACCTTCTAGTTTAACGACATTTTTTTCAGTTTCAGCTACTCAATCCCCCGGAATCATGGCCGTAGTGGCAGAGTTTTTTTTGCGCCTCCGAAGACAGCGCATAAACCGATTATGCATCGGTATTTTTAAGTGAAGAAATTATGAAACACGCGTCGAATATGGCTAAATATATTCTTCATTTTCCAAAAGATTTCATCGAGTACTTTTCTTGTAAAAAATTTCCGAAAATCACCAAAATTTAGATCGCTCACACTGGTATGGCCCCCTAACTGCTCTGAAAAGGGTTTTCTCCATAATTGAACCAATCTTACCACTTGGTTTTTTTAAGGTGTGGCTAAACTCCCCTCCGCCTTTCCGCAGTTGTAACTGCGGGAGAGATAACCTATATGCGTCCTGTGAGAGTAAGAGAGAAGGTCTTTAGCCTCAAAACGAAAAAAACGAAAAATAGAGGAGATAGCAGCTTGCTGTCAGCTGATATAGTCGGCTGGATAGTAACTGTCGGTCCTAGAAGAAGCTGATTGTAAATACAAGCTATTATACTTGCTTTTCTACTTCATGGATTGGAAAATTGTTGACAACGATGATTTAAATTTTTTTTCCTTTTTTCAATGAAAGTGTGAATTGAAATGAAAAAAATCGATCTCTAAACATTTTTCGATATATCGATTAATTTAAGAGATATCGGCGTTAGAACGGTTCCGAAATTTCGGAAATCCAGATTTTTCGAAAAATTGTAACTTCTGAAATACATGCGATAAAAATTTAAAAATTGGTGAAAATACTCCTTGCATAGTATACTATTTTATTTAAAAAAATGAAAAAAATTAAAAATGGTCAGGGTCACGGCCGAGCGAAATGGCGTGGATTGCCTCATATGTATCGTCGTATAAGCGCGGTGTTTTTAAATCGAATCTTGATACTTACGGCACGCCGTTTTGCTATTTGTTGTCAAAAATGTTGAATCTTGATGAAATAACAAAACAATATTTCATTTCAACAGAAATGAATAGTTTCTGAAACTTTTGTTATTTAATCGAGAAAAAATAATAAATTGATGTTGTCTACACATAAAATTAATTGATATAAATTTTGGACCTCACAAAAATTTATTTGTATACCAAATTGAATAAATACTCTTTTAAAGATGAAATTTAGAATTTAAATATTACTTCTGGGTCATTCCATGTCAAATCGACCAAGAGTTGGAGTCGACCCCTCTAATTTCGATGAAATTTGGTCAGAAGTTTTCGTTTTCAATAAAACAAAGTTCTACCAAAGGAAAAAAATTGATTTTTTTTTTCGAAAGGTATGCAAAATTCAAAATTTCACAATTTTTCAAATCTGTCAAGTTTATTTTTAAATATCTTAAGAACTATTATAGTTACGAAACATCGTGCTGAATTAGTTTTAAAGAGTATCCTTGGGGCTACGAAAAAAATATATATATATTCCGAAACAAAATCTTGAAAAATGATAAATTTGGAGAATTTTGAATGTTCAAAAATCGTAAAAATCCAAGATCCATATTTTGTATTTGGTTTAATTTTCTAAATGTAATACCTTGTACTGATCTTGAAAGATCCTGACATTTTCAAAGGGGTGTTTTTGTTTGTTTCAAAAATATAAATTTTTGAATTTTTATAAATCGTGCAAAAATCCACGATCAACATTAAATTTTTGGTTAAGTTTTTTTGATACAACATTTTGTACTGATCTTAAAAGATCTTGAAATTTTCAGGATGGTGCGTTTTTGTTCCAAAAATATAAATTTTTGAACTTTGGTAAAATTTTTTTTTTATTGTTATTAATTGAAATGTTTACAGCTCAAAATTACAGAATTACTTGATTGCTCAACTTTACTTAATTTAGAGGAAAAAGAAAAAAAAAATTTACCAAAATTCAAAAAATTTTATTTTTGAAAAATAAACACACCATCCTGAAATTTTCAGGATCTTTTAAGATTGAAACAAGGTATTATATAAAAAAATGTAACCAAAAATTTAATGTTTATCGTGGACACACGATTTGTAAGAATTCAAAAATTTATTTTCTTGGAACAAAAAAAAAACACCTCTCTGAAAATTTCAGGATCTTTCAAAATCAGTACAAGGTATTATATGAAAAAAATTTAACAGAATATAAAATATGGAACTTGGATTTTTACGATTTTTGAACATTCAAAATTCTCCAAATTCATTATTTTTCAAAAAAAAATTTCGGCATTTTTTTTTTTCGTAGCCCTAAGTATACTCTTTACAACGGATTCAGAACGATTTTTCGTAACGATAATAGTTTTCAAAATATTTAAAAAATTAACTTGACAGATTTGAGGAATTGTGAAATTTTGAATTTTGCATAACTTTCGAAAAAAAAATTTCAATTTTTTTTCCTTTGGTAGAACTTCGTTTTATTGAAAACGAAAACTTCTGAACCAATTTCATCGAAATTAGAGGGGTCGATTTCAACTCTTGGTCGATTTAACATGGAATGACCCAGGAGTAATATTTAAATTCTAAATTTCATCTTTAAAAGAGTATTTATTCAATTTGGTATACAAATAAATGATTGTAAGGTCCGAAATTTATATCAATTAATTTTATGTGTAGACAACATTAATTTATTATTTTTACTCTCGATTAAATAACAATAGTTTCAAAAACTATAAATTTCTGTTGAAATGAAATATAGTTTTGTTATTTATTCAAGATTCAACATTTTTGACAATAAATAGCTAAACGGCGTGCCGCACGCGTCAAGATTCGATTCAAAAATGCCGCGCTTATACGATAATATATATATATATATATATATATATATATAAAAATCCCAAAAATTCAAAATTGAGAGGAAATCCTAAAAATTTGAAATCTGTAATAAAAAAAAAACACAAATCACACAAGCCAAGCCAAAAATTTGGCGCACGTAAATTATTGAAGACCAAGCCAAACTAGAAAACTTGGCGTGCAGGGTTAAGAAAAATAAGCCCGGGAGGTGCCGTAGGATTTTCACGAGATAAGGTAGAAAATTATTATACCTACTCATATAGTGTTAACACAGATTATTATCACTTGTATATTTCACTGTCAAGTACAGTAGACGATCAGATAACTTGACCGCTCGCATGACTTAACTCATTACCATGGGAACACATTTGCATATCGTAACTCCCCCTATGACCGTTTCTCCTCAATTCAAACCTTCGACCGACCGCGAAACATCTATGAGCATGCGTATTGCCAACATGTGCAGTGCGCATGCGCTTAGACACGTGAGTGGGAGAATGCAGGAAAAGTTAAGTTATGCGAACGTTTCCGGTCCCGTCGCGTTAAGTTATCTGATCGTCTACTATAGTTTGCTCACGATTACTGACGCATTATGTACAATGATCGTTATGCGATTTTTGAATTTAACCGTAATTACAGCATCACTCTTTATATGGTCTATGAGAATCTTGAATATTCTAATACACTCGCCCAATCGTCATGTGCATCCACGAAAATCATCGCAAATCCAGGCCTGGTCGCATTTCTGCGTTCGTCGCGGATGTCATCGACGTTCAATAGTTAAGATGAGTAATCGATATTTAAACGATTGGCCGTTAAGAGAGGAAAATAAAAAATAAATCGTTGAGGAAATATAATAACGTTACATATATTACACCAAGAAAATTTATGACAAAGAAGTAGCAACGATATTTATGATTATTGCAACCATTATGAGCAGTGATGCTACTATGATTTATCAAATTCGGACATAACAAAAGGTCAATAAAAGATTATCAACTATACCAGAAATAATGATCATATAATTGTCTGTTCGGTTAAATATAAACCTTGTACAAGATTTTTCTCAGTGAACTCTTTTCATAGTTACTCACTAGCTTACTCGGCCGTTACCTCTTGTGTTTTTTCTCATGGTTGCTTACTTGATGAATTGTTTTCTTTTTTATTTTCTCGTTCATTCACTCCTTCGTTAAACGGTAAGGGCGACTGGACTCCGTTTTCCCTTGCCGAGCGTATTGGTTCTTAACCCTGCACGCCAAGTTTTCTAGTTTGGCTTGGTATTTAATGATTTACGTATGCCAAATTTTTTGCTTGGCTTGTGTGATTTGTGTTTTTTTTTTTAAATTTCAGATTTCAAATTTTTAGGATTTCTTCTAAATTTTCAATTTTTGGGATTTTTTTTTTAATTCGAATTTTTGAGATTTTTCTTTAAATTCGAATTTTTGGGATTTAATACTTGGCGTCCTTTTTTTACTACTCAGAAGTATTTTGTAATTGATTTCACTTCTTTTTGAAAGTTCATTCGAAGTATCTTTCCTGATTCAATTTATTTACATGAATTTTATATAAATTGGTGTTGAAATCGTTCAATATACAGAAGAACAAAAAATGAAAATGCATGGCTTGTTGTGTATACACCCATTATACACCCATGTGCATGAAACCCATTTATAAAATCTATTGGTCAGAAATAGATCAAACTCCCCAGAAATATAGATTTTTTGTCGTGTTTTTTGGCACAATTATGAAAACAATTTTTTTATTGTGTTTCACTATCCCAGATAATGTCTCCAAATTTCAAATTGATCGGAGAGGTACTTCAAATTTAAAAAAATTCAAAAGTTACATTGAAAAATGGGTCTTTATTTTTTTAAAATATGAAGTACCTCTTCGATGAATTTGAAATTTGGGGACATTATATGGAATAGTAAAACACGAAAAAAAAATTATTTTCATAATTGTGCCAGAACGTTATCCTGGAGAAAAAAAATAATTACCGAAAAAATTAACCGTTTTCATTAGTTATTGTGAGGATTATGAGCTGTTATTTTTTCTGTAAATAGCCTTTTTATACCTTTGTAACGTGTCCGAATTTCATTCAAATCAGTCTAGCCATTTGTAAAAAAATTTTGCTTCGATGAAAAACAACTTAGATCGTCTTGCGGCACGTGTTATTTTTGATTTTTCAAAAAAGTACCTCGCGTTTTTTCATTAAGCGGAAGCTTTTTAGGGGGCGTCGCAAAAAGTTTAATTTTTAACGACCAGTCTAATACTTATCTATGAATATGAAGCATACAATTTGAGTTAGATTTTGGTTTGGCCTAACATTGAAGTTAGATTTTGATTTAGCGTCAAATTAAAGTTGGATTTCGGTTAAACCCAAAATTTAAGTTAGATTTTGGTTTAGCTCAAAATTTGAGTTCGATTTTGATTTAGCCTAAAATTTAAGTTAGATTTTGGTTTAGCTTAGAATTTAAGTTAGATTTTGGTTTAGCCTAATATTTAAGTTAGATTTTGGTTTAGCCTAAAATTTACGTTAGATTTTGATTAAGCGTCAAATTCAAGTTGTATCTCGGTTTAACCTAAAATTTAACTTAGATTTTGGTTCAGCTTAAAATTTGAGTCCGTTTTTGATTTAGCCTAAAATTTAAGTGAGATTTTGATTTTGCTTAAAATTTAAGTTAGATTTTTATTTAACCTAAAATTTAAGTTAGATTTTGGTTTAGCTTCAAATTTAAGTTGGATTGTGGTTTAGCCTAAAATTCAAGTTCGATTTGGTTTAGTGTCAAATTAAAGTTGGATTTCGGTTTAACCTAAAATTAAAGTTAGATTTTGTTTTAGCGTCAAATTAAAGTTGGATTTCGGTTTAACCTAAAATCAAAGTTAGATTTTGGTTTAGCTTCAAATTTAAGATAGATTTTGGTTTGGCCTAAAGTTTAAGTTAGATTTTGGTTTCACGTCAAATTAAAGTTGGATTCCGGTTAAACCTAACATTTAAGTTAGATTTTGGTTTAGCTTCAAATTTAAGATAGATTTTGGTTTAGCCTAAAGTTTAAGTTAGATTTTGGTTTCACGTCAAATTAAAGTTGGATTCCGGTTAAACCTAACATTTAAGTTTCATTTTGACTTATTAGCTATGTGTAATGCTATATATTCATAGATATGTTATACATATGGATAAGGATATATGTATGAACATAGATGATCTATATATAGAGAAAATCCTATATATAATGCTATATGTACATAGATATGCTGCATATGTGTAGATAATGCTATATTTAAAGAAATTGAATCTCAAAGGACCACCCTAATATTAATTGAGACCTGAAATAACGACCACTCTAATATACATTTTAAAAATCAATAATATATACACGAACTATCGATAGTTCGTGTATCGACCGTGACGGCAGCACAATACTTATCGGCAATTCATTACAAAAGTTTCAACTTTATTTTGCTATGGTTTATTTTTGAATATTCCCAAAATCAAAACATACCTTCCCTATGTAAAAAAGTCTCAGCTTTTCGAAAAAAATATTTAAAAAAATATTAAAAATGATACATTGGTCGAAAAAGCGTATTTTACTTTTTGACCTCATTTTTTAAGGTTTTCCTGATACTGGAGAAAATTGAAAATATTTTTTTCAGAAAGCTGAGCTTTTTCTACACAAAAACCAATATTTAATATATTTTTAGAAATTTTACAAGGGATTGATATTTTTAATATCTAAAGTCAATAATTGCAAATCTTGCAATTTTCGATCTACTGTATCTTCGAAAGGGTTGGACGAAAAAAATTGAAAAAAATCATAAAAGCTCTCTTTGTAATGTACTTTTCAATAAAAAATTTTGTTATCCAGAATTCAGACCCACCGGCACAACTTTAGTCAAGAATTGGTGGAATGTCCCATAGAGATGGAATATACATGCAAGCCTGTGTATCAGCCCGAGACCACGGTTGGCGGAGTGGGGGAATGCCGTGTTCTCGCACACACTCATATTTTCCCGCACTAAGGCCTCTCTGTAAAAGTCGTATTACACCGCTTATACATGGGCTAGTATATCTAAGGTAATATTTAGGGAGGTATGGACATACTGTCCCCGTTTACCCAAAATGCAATGCTTATAACCGCGTGCTTATGCGTCAGTTGTTTGGCATATACGTATATGCCCGCAGTGCATGAGCATTGCATTCTGGGTAATCGGGGACAGTATGTCCATACCTCCCTAAATATTACCTTAGTATATCTATAGCGACGTGACCGGCGAAAGGTTGATCAACTTTTCCGCTGCTGAATATTCGGATTAATTCGCCCGATATCATGATATCTCAGTATCGCGTGGGCGGAAAAAAATGACAATGGTATCGAATGAAAGATAAAATTATTTCTATATACTAGAGCTCATAGATCTTAAAAAGATGGTCGTGTTTTTTAGTAATATCGGATTGAAATTCAAATCGGATTCGGCGGGAGGCATATTCGCGTATATAAGAGTGCGTGGCAATCTCGACTGAGACTCTCAGTTTCTTTAATACTTGGCGTCGAGTCGCTGCCGCGACTCTTGATATACGTACATAAACTTTATAATGACCACCCTAATGTATATCGTAGATAAATACATATATAGATAAAATATATAAATATAACTATTATTCGAATTTCGAATAATGACCACCCTAATGTATATCATAATGTACGTACATAATTTATATATATATATATATATATATATATATATATATATATATATATATAATGCCATATATTACGCTATATATACATAAATATTCTTTATATATATAGATAATGCCATATACACTCATATGTATTAGATTTGAATCTCGAATCTCGAATAATCACCACCCTAGTCTATATCATAATATATAAAGCTATATATTCATATATGTGCTATATAAATATATAGATATGCTATATATGGGGCATTGCACGCCAAATCGACCGCTTTGGAACTCGACCCTTTTCGATTTGGCTGAAACTTTTTTATTTTTTTTTACCCTATCGACAACATTTTTCGAAATTTTTTCAAATTTTAACACCCAGCCGATAAAAAGTTATAAATTTTTCAAAAAAATTTGCTTTTCATTTTTCAAATAGCTATAACTTTTTCAAAATTTGACGTATCAGGACGATTTTTTTTTCAAAATTTTTGTTTTTTAATATACTTTTTGAAAAAAATACAAAAAAATTATAATAACCCATCTTCATCGTTTTTTTCAGATTTTCGGAAAAAATCGAAAATTTCTCGATGATTACCATTTTTGATTTTTTTTTCTTTTTATTATATCAAACCTTGACATTTTCTGCAAATCCTCGAATTTTTTCAGAGTGGTGTTTTTTCGATCTCTACTTTTGTTTCCAATTGAAAAAAAACTTTCTTTTAACTAGCCTTATTTCTCATAATACCATTCTGCAAATTTTTGAGGGTGTTCAGAGGACTTCCAAACTTGAAAAAAAAATATATAAAACAAAAATTGTAAATGGTAATCATCGAGAAATTTTCGATTTTTTCCAAAAATCTAAAAAAAAACGATGAAGATGCGTTTCAATAATTTTTTTATATTTTTGTTCAAAAACTGTTTTTTAATCTTGTTTTCGAAAAAAATATAAAAAATCTATTGAACCCATCTTCATCGTTTTTTTTTTCAGATTTTCGGAAAAAGTCAAAAATTTCTTGAAGATTACCACTTTCAATTTTTGTTTTTATATATTATTTTTTCATCTTTGAAAGTTCTCTGACCACCCTCGAAAATTTGCAGAATGGTGTTATCAGAAATAAGGCTAGTTGAAATTTTTTTTTTCAAATAGAAAAAAAAATAGAAATAAAAAAAATAGCACTCTGAAAAAATTTAAGAATTTGCAGAAAATGTCAAAGTTTGATATAATAAAGAGAAAAAAAAATCAAAAATGGTAATCATCGAGAAATTTTCGATTTTTTCCGAAAATCGAAAAAAAAACTATGACGATAAGTTTTTATAATTTTTTGTATTTTTTTTCAAAAAGTACATCAAAAAACAAAAATTAAAAAAAAAATCGTCCCAATACGTCAAATTTTGAAAAAGTTATAGCTATTTGAAAAATAAAAAGCCAATTTTTTTGAAAAAATTATACCTTTTTATCGGCTGAGTGTAAAAATTCTGAAAAATGTTTTTGATAGGGTAAAAAAAGATAAAAAAGTTTCAGCCCAATCGAAAAGGGTTGGGTTCCAAAGTGGTCGATTTGGCGTGGAATGCCCCATATATATATGTGTATAGATAATGCTGTATGTAATGCGATATTATATTCATAAATATGCTTCATAAATATGAAGATAATCTACATATAATGCTGTATATTCATAGATAATGCTATTTTACAATAAAATTTTTTTATTATTAATTTTTTAAATAAAAATTCTACCACATACAAGCCCCTCTCTATATAGAATCGTATTATATTATGGCTTGTAGCTAGTATTATCGCTTATACACGGGCTTGTATATCTACAGAGACGTGACCGGTTGGAGAATTTTTCTGATGATAAATATTCGGAATATTCGCCCAATATGATGATATCTCAGCATCGCGTAGGCGGAAAAAAAATAATGGTATCAATGGAAAGCTAATTTTTTTTTAAGAAAAGTATATTCGTAAAATGTTCAAAAAGTTGTCTCGTTTTTTAGTAATATCGAATTGGAGTGTAAAAGCGGCGTGGATTGAGGCATATTCGCGTATATAAGCGTACGCGAAATCTCGACTGAGACTCTCAGTTTTTTTGATACTTGGCGTCGAGTTGCTGCCGCGACTCTTGATAAAATACATAGACGCTCGACGTTTGAACGCCTGGAACACGAAAAATACTCGAAAACGCGGGAGAAATTAGAAAGAAAGAGAGAAAAACATTTACGTCCTTGAGGCCCGAGAATAGCCGAAGACCCTTCGTTTGTATTAGTACTCACGGACGCTGGCACGCACACTACCGACCTCACGGCCCCACGGACCGACGCACAGTGGTCCCAAATCGCCAAAGGCTGGCCAAAAGTCGAAAAAAAAATATTTTTTTCTAGGGACTTTCAATGGTTGGAATAGTTGTAGTGGTACCTCCAGTATGTATTATGACCGTTAAGAAAAGGGGAGCGTCCATACCTGGCTCAGGAATCCATTTTATTCGTGAGCGTCGAGCCGACCGCATTGTTTGCTCGTCGCGCGGAGAAATAAGACGAAAGTTTCGACGCGTCTGGAAGAGTGAAAAGTTAACGGATTTGGATTTTACAAAATGGATTCTTCTCCAGAAAGTAAGTACAATTTGAGGGTGTTGCTCAAAATTATCGTTAACGATGTATGAAATTGTAAGTCATTAATGAAAATAGTGGTATTTTTCTTGGTTATGTTCTGAAAAGTCGTGTTAGAAAAAGCAATAAGTCAAAACCCCTATCGACCCCCGCTCTTAAACTAAATGGAAATTGTTACTTAGACATTTCTTCAAAACATATCCAAAAATTAGCTGTTCGTACCTGCTCCTTCGGTTTTGAGTGTAATTTTTATGCCCCCCCAGCAGTAAAAGTTTTGAATGGCATATACGTGTATTTTACACGGTCAACAATTTGAACATTTTTTCAACTTAGTCAATACTCATATAAAAATTTAAAACTTAGCACATATATTCCTCACAGTAGAAGATATGATTGTAGTAGTTTATGAAATTTTTTATCCTCGTTTTTTGAATATACACTCTCACTCAAAAGTGTGCTACACTAGTCGAAATTTTGTCGCACTAAAAATTCAATAGTGGAGGCAAAAATGCTTTCTGCAGTTTTTTGTAATTTTCGCGTCTGAAATATTGTTCATAGGAAATTGATAAAGATAATTCTTCTATTAATGTTATTTTGCATTTCCTACAGATCCTCTGGATAATACCGACGAAATTTCTTTCACGAGAAAGGAAATTTACATACTTGTGAAATCGGTATTGAAAGAAAATTTCAACATTGTCACTGACATTGTTGAAATGGAGGTGTCAAAACAATTGAAGCATCCATACATTTTGTCGAAAAATCTGAAAGATGCCATGGGTAGATTGGTATCGACCCTAGCAGATTCGTCGACCCGAAATTTGGGGTCGTAAACAGTTTCGGTCGAAAGTGGTCGTTTTGTCGGCCGTAATTTTTTGGTCGTATGAAGGATCGTCGCAGTCCGCTCGTGGGTCGTTACGACTGAGAATTATTAGTCGTGACGACCCATTCCGAGGGCCAGTTGGCTGGTCGTTACGACTGAGAATTATTAGTCGTAACGACCCATTCCGGGGGCCAGTTGGCTGGTC
This sequence comes from Alloplasta piceator, assembly GCA_946863875.1. NCBI lineage: Eukaryota > Metazoa > Arthropoda > Insecta > Hymenoptera > Ichneumonidae > Alloplasta > Alloplasta piceator. Next base: position 35,040,607 of record OX333074.1, read on the forward strand.
GTTACGACTGAGAATTATTAGTCGTAACGACCCATTCTGGGGCCCTTTGCTGGTCGTTACGACCCGAAATCCTTGGTCGAATATTTTTTTCCCAGCGCAAATTAACTCAAAAATTGGTATCGTTGATTCCAAAATAGCACCCATGCAATCGGAACTCATAAAATTGTACGCCCGAGATATCCACATTAGGAATATTCGCAAGGGGCAGCTCGATCGAAAGTGCCATGGAAGAGCTTCGCCCTGGAGGAACCGCCTTAATCATCACGAGAACCTCTGCGCTAGGTAAGTACTTGACTTGACACGCTGGCTGTTCGGTATATAACACCGTCATATGCCTATTTCGTTTGGGCACAGAGTTTTGAGCGCATGCGACGCATAGTGGTGGACGCGTCAACTATAGTTGACGCGTCCACCACATTGACTACGACCGAAAAATTCTGGTCAACAAATCTGCTAGGTAGCGCTAGTTTACGCGTCCACCACTACGCATCGCATGCGCTCAAAACTCTGTGCCCAAACGAAATAGGCATATGACGGTGTTATATACCGGACAGCCTGCGTGCCAAGCCAAGTACTTACCTAGCGCAGAGGTTACCGTGATGATTACTTGCGAATATCCCTAAGTATTGTGGATATCTCGGGCGTACAATTTTATTAGTTCCGATTGCATGGGTGCTATTTCAGAATAAACTATACAAATTTTTGTATTAAGTTGCGCTGAGAAAAAAATATTCAACGAAGGATTTCGGGTCGTAACGACCAGCAAACGGGCCCCGAAATATGTCGTCACGACTAATAATTCTCAGTCGTAACGACCAGCCAACTGGCCCCCGGAATGGGTCGTTACGACTAATAATTCTCAGTTGTAACGACCAGCCACCTGGCCCCCGGAATGGGTCGTTACGACTAATAATTCTCAGTCGTAACGACCAGCAAACGGACCCAGGAACGGGTCGTTACGACTAATAATTCTCAGTCGTAACGACCAGCAAACGGACCCAGGAACGGGTTGTTACGACTAATAATTTTTGGTCGTAACGACCCACAAGCAAAATGCGATGCTTTTTCTGACGACCACAAAAGTACGGTCGACAAAACGACCATTTTCGACCGTATGTACGGTCGTCGAATCCGCTAGGGGAATTTAAAAAAAAGATGGCAAGAAGCGAGGAGGGACGAAACCAAATTCTTCAATAAATTCGATGAGTGGCTGAACGTTCCTGTGTCTTTCACGATTGAAAAGGAATGTTTGAAGACTTCCACGAAAAACACAATGAAGCGTCCTTCTACGGAAAACACAATGGGGCATCCTTCTACGGAAAGCACAATGGGGCGTCCTTCCACAAGCTGGGGCGATTTAAGTGATCGGTCAAAACGTAGGAAGACAGAAAAGATTCGAAAAGAACATACCGTCCACGAATTGGCCTACGCTACACAAATGGGTCTCCGGGCTTTTGGAAATTTACAAGCTTCGAAGGTAATTAGGGATGTCACAGAAGGCAGTCCATCAAAAGCATCACAGTACCGTAAGTCTATGGAACGCGTTTCAGAAGATGTACTGTCAGGCAACGAAGCATTATCACTTGTGGTAGAAGGTAAAATGACCAAAAGTCAATACCAATTACTACGTTCTGTAAGCTTGAAAAAAAATTGTAAATTATACCCGCCTTATGTGTATTGGATTCTAAAAAAAAGTGTTACCCTGCAGTCAGAAATTTCTGTAACTGAAAGTGGAGCCACAGTTGTACTTCAAGCATTCCTAAATCATACAGCTGAAAAAATATTAACGGTACAATCGGGCGTTATTGGAAGTCTTCCTGAAAACAAAGTTGGTAATTTAGAATTGATATGCAAGTGGGGATGCGATGGAACTTCTGGTCAAAGTACTTACAAACAAAAATTTAACGATGGAGACGGCAATAAATCAGATGCCAACATTTTCTTTATTTCACTTGTTCCCTTGCAAATCTTTGATAAAGTCAATTCACACGTGATTATTTGGAAAAATCCTCGTCCTTCGTCACCAAGGTTTTGTCGCCCAATTAAAATTGAATTCTTTCATGAAACTGCCGAAGCAACTAGGGCAGAAGTTGATTGTATCCAAGCGCAAGAGAGAAACCTCGTGCCCTTTGAAACTGTAATTGGCGGCAAAAAAATTAACATTAATTTCAAACTTGTGTTGACGATGATAGATGGTAAAGTTTGTAATTCTATTACGAATACATCATCAAGTATGCGTTGCTACCTTTGTGGTGCTACGTCCAAAGAATTTAATGACATTGACAAGATGTTGCAAAGACCGGTTAATAAAGATCACTTCAAATTCGGAATATCGTCGCTGCATGCTTGGATACGGTTTTTTGAATGTTGCTTACATGTAGCTTACAAATAAGAAATAAAAAAGTGGCAAGGGCGCAAAGAGGATAAAGAAAATGTTGATAGAAGAAAAAAAAATATACAACAAGGTTTTCGTGACAGATTAGGGCTTGTTGTTGATCAACCAAAACCAGGCTATGAAAGTTCTAATGACGGAAATACAGCTAGAAGATTTTTCGAAAATTCTTAAATTTCCACTTTAATAACGGGAATTGATGAAGAATTAATAAAACGATTCCATGTTGTATTGCAGGTAATTTCTTGTGGTTTCGAAATCAATATACCCAAATTTCGCAAATACGCTGAAGATATTGCACGAAAATTTGTCGAACTCTATTCGTGGTACTTCATGCCAACAACAGTACACAAAATTCTTATTCACGGTCACGGAATCATGGAATCTTCGTTACTTCCTTTTGGACAAATGTCTGAAGAAGCTCAGGAATCATGCAATAAGTACATTAAAAGATTCCGAGAAGATTTTTCACGGAAATGTAACCGCATCAAAAACATGGAAGACATTTTTTGCAGATGTTTAGTAACGTCAGATCCAGTAATATGCAGTTTGCGAAAACTTCCTTCGAAGAAACTAAGATCGTTATCCCCATACGCGGTTGAACTATTGATTCCACCTTCAGTTCCAGAATTAAGGCAGATTTTTTCTGATGATACGAGCGATACATGTGACGATGATGACAGTTCACAGGACAGTGATTAATTGTAAAAAAAAGCTAAAATTATATCGATTAGAAATAAAAGAATGAAAGAAATATATTATGAATGTTCATTGTCATTGTAATAATGATTATAATGACTGTATTCCAATCCTCTTCTTTCCAACTCTTCTTTTCAAGTCTTCAAATGTCACCCGAATTAAATACGTTTTTGACGAAATTTCCCGCTATATTGGATCCGCCATTTTGTTTTGCTAAATTTTGACTTCATATTCGTAGTCAGCGACCTTGAAAACCCCGGAGTACAGACTTTCACCCGAATAGAATACATTTTCGACTTTTGGCCAGCTTTTTGGGATTTGGGACCACTGTGCGACGGTGAGCCGGGGCTTCTCCCCGCTCTTTACCTCAATTACCGCTCAATTACCTTGGTATCTTTTTTGCAAGTTTTCTCGCTTATTTTTGCAAATAGGAAGATGGAGCCCCAAGCTTTCTTTATATATTTTTCAACTCTCTACAAATTTGTTTCAAACTTTTGTCGATCAAACGTTCAGGAACTGAGATAACCGCTTTTTAACCCTTTATCTCGATACCTCGGTGCCTGAATGCAAAAAAATTAGCACCATTCGATTCAGCGTCATCGAATTACCCTTATATCAAGTTTTCGGGTTTACCCGAGAAAAAAGTCTTAATTTAGTCCAGTCAATGTAGTCGAAGTAAGAGAATGCAATTTCTGGCACACGAACCTGAAATATGATCACCACTGGTGAGGGCGATAACCGCGCTGAGTGAAAGTGAGATAGCCTACGTTATACATAGCGGCGTCCATACCCCTACTACGGGCATGCGCCCCGGTGGCATTGAATAAGCGCGAGTAAGAGAAAGCATTGCTATAATATAATGTCGACTTACTCTACCTGCCTCGTACATTCAGTTTTTATTCTTTTTTTGGATCGCGTGCGGCACAATATGTAAAAAACATAAAAAAACATTTTTCCAAGATTGATTGATCCGTTTGATCTTAATTTTTCATATGTTTTGAGGGATGATAAGAGCTTTAAGAAAAAAAAGAGTTATATAGCTCCATAAAAGTCTTGAAAAAAAAATTTTCAAATCAAATTCCCTTTTTTAACCATGACACAATTTTGGTACAATTATGAAGCTATTTTTTTTTTTTCGAACTTTCTGCATTTTCCTATAACTCTATGAATTTTTTAAATTGTTTGAACAGGTACGCCATAGTAGAAACAAATGAAAACCACTTTTTGGCCCAAATAATGAATTCGTTTATATGTTTCGAGGTTTAATTTTTGTATTTTAATGCATACTTCCATAATTTGTACCTATTGAGAATAATATTTCATATTCTTAACAATAACAAACATCTTTTGCCAAAATAAACAATTAAACCAGTTAAATATTTGTTAAAATTACTATAAAATTGATTATTAATATTCAACTGGTTTAATTGTTGACTTTAACAAGAAAATGTCTGTTGTTGTTTCGAATATAAATTCTTGTTTTCAATAGATACAAATTACATAAATATGTGTTAAAATACAAAAATCAAACCTCAAAATATAGAAATAAATCCATTATTTATGCCAAAAAGTGGTTTTTATTGTTTTCTACTGTGATGTACCTTATTTAAAAATTTTACAAACTCATAGTCTTGTACGGAAATAAAGGAGGTTTGAAAATAAATAGTGCGATAATTGTGCCAAAATTGTATCATGGTAATAAAAAATTGCCTCTCATATCGAAAGACAATCATTTCTCTTCCTTCATCTGCTTATTTTAATTGTTATCTTAATTATTTAATGTTTGTTGTGCAAAATTGTGTTGTTTTACGACTTATGTTTCGAAAATCCAGCCGGAAAGTGGGAAAATATTAATCTGAACAAAAATCGTAGTCGCGAATGTTCAATATTTCATATAACTCCGCAAAACACAAGAGCGATAAAAGTCGAAAATTCGTCGCTTTTACCCCTTTTAGTTATGCTGATAACTTTCGAATATTTTATCGCTAAATTTTTTTCTCATAATTTCAAGTGTGCTCTTTCAGAATTTGAAAGAACTTCTGAATTCGGTCGATTAGGAAAAAAGGTATGAATTTTCGAAAAAAAAACGTTCATAACTTTGACGATTCGGTCAATGCATAGATAGATTTCCGGCTATCGATTTTAAAAAAATCATTGTAATATAACTATATTACTGGGAACTATTCAGAAAAAGAAAAATCTATAAGAAACAGATACAAAAATTTCAAGACTGACTGAACCGATCCATCAAAATTTGTAATATGTTATAGAGCCTGATAACAGCTCGAAGGAAAATAAAGAGCTATATAGCTATATGAAATCCTGGAAAAAATTTGTTTTTCTCTTAGTTTCAATTTTTAACCATGATACAATTTTGGCACAATTATCGCACTATTTATTTTCAAGCCTCCTTTATTTCCCTACAACACTATGAGTTTGTAAAGATTTTAAATAAGGTACGTCACAGTAGAAAACAATAAAAACCACTTTTTGGCACAAATAATGAATTTATTTATATATTTTCTGGTTCAATTTTTGTATTTTAACGCATCTTTATGTAATTTGTATCTATTGAAAATAATAATTTATATTCGAAACAATAACAGACACTCTTTTGTCAAAGTCAACAATTGAACCAGTTAAATATTAATAATCAACTTTATAGTAATTTCAACAAATATTTAACTGGTTTCATTTTTTATTTTGGCAAAAAATAATTGTTATTGTTATGGGAGAGCAGTGGCCAAGTGGCTAGAGCGCGGGTCTCGTAATCCGCGGGACCCGGGTTCGAACCCCAGCGACACCGCTGAAAAATATTCAAATTTTTCAAGTGTTTATCAGCTGCAATCCCGATATGTTGGGACCCCACCTTAAAAATAATGGAATCCCAAAGACCTCATTGCGATGAGTGGTCGGTTAATTTTACGGTTTCGGTGAGGCCTGCCGACGCGGTTCTTATCGCTCGGATGGTGGTTCACCTAACTGTGCAAGCGACTGGCTCACTGGATCGCAATGGAGGAGGTAACTACCTAACCGACCGACGATAGTCGTGCTAGAGCGTGCTCGCATTGCTACCGACGGGCGCTTAGGTAGAGTTTACCGTCTGTATCAGTGAAGGTTTTTCTGCAGTTTTCCTTTCACTCTCGGCAGAATTGCGATACAGAATGGAAAAGGTGTAGGGTGCGAGCTGTAGTCCCGGCCTTACTAGGAAAGGTTAGTATAAAGCAATGCTTTACACTGGTAATAAACAAATTTTTTTTTAAATTGTTATTGTTTTGAACATGAAATATTATCTTTAATAGGTACAAATTATGTAAGTATGCATTAAATTAATCCTCAAAATATATAAACAAATTCATTATTTGGGCCAAAAAGTGGTTTTCATTTGTTTCTACTATGGCGTACCCGTTTAAAATTTTTTAAAAATTCATTGTGTTATAGGGAAATACAGAAGGTTTGAAAAAAAATAGCTTCATAATTGTGCCAAAATTGTGTCATGGTTAAAAAAAGCAATTCAATTAAAAGAAAAAATTCAGGGCTCTTATGGAGCTATATAACTTTTTTTTTCTTAGAGCTATTATCAGCCCTCAAAACATATTAAAAATTAAGATCAATCGGATCAATTAATCTTGGAAAAGTGTTTTTTTAAATGATTTTTACATATTTTACTTTTTTTCAATAACTAATCGAGTTAGAGATCAACACTCTAGGCAACTCCAGAAAACTATGAAAAACGAACTTTGAAATAACGGAAATTGACAGAAAACGCTCTAATGAAATATTTTCCGTTCTTGTGCCGCACGCGATCCAAAAAAAGAAGAAATGAAAGCTGAAAAACTGAATGTACGAGGCAGTTAGAGTAAGTCGACATTATATTATAGCAATGCTTTCTCTTACTCGCACTTATTCAATGCCACCGGTGCGCATGCCCGTAGTAGGGGTACGGACGCCGCTGTGTATAACCTAGGCTATCTCACTTTCACTCAGCGCGGCTATCTCCCTCACCAGTGGTGATCATATTTCATGTTTATGTGCCAGAAATTGGTTACATGTCTACACAACACAACGTCAAAATAACACGTCAAAATAACACACGTCATAATAACATACGTCAAAATAACCGACGACAAAATCACACATAAAGTATAGAAACTTTGCATATGAGGTTTCAAACAGGTGAGGTTTTAAACACCAATACCACAGAAACTCTGTAACGGGAATATCCATTCTAGTATAGCAAATGTCTATACAGTACTATACAATACAATCTCTATACTCTATATAATATTCACAAACAAACCCAAGCGTAGCCTAAACGAATAAAGTAAACATGTACACACGCACACCGTCACAATTAATGATAAGTTGTATCGTGGCTTCGACATATAATTATTCGGCTCACGATCAGTCTGATTCTAACATCTCATAATGCCGCTCCATTTTCTAATCAGCCAGAAGGGCAAGCCAATGCTAACTAATGCGGGCTTCATTTATGTAAAATTGCGCGAAACGAAAATAAAGGTTGTGTGGAGGTGTAATCGTTATCATACCGACAACTGTAATGCCCTTGCCGAAACAACGTCGTTAACAAAAGCTGGTGAGTCTTTATTCCTTAACAGTATTTAATATAATTAAACATAGGTATATACACAATAAAAATAATGTCGTAACATTAAAACATGCATATATGTATTGTAAAAAATATAATAACATATTTACAGTGGGTCAAAAAAGTATTCGTACACTGCGTTTTTTGCCACTAACTTCATAGGTATACATGATATCGAATCCAAACCAATTTTGTTAAATACTCCATCAGGTATAGAGCCAATCTGCAAATGAAGAATTTTTTCCCAGGAATAATAAAAGAATTATGCAAAAAAAAACGAAAATTTTCGGGCAAAAAAAGTATTCGTACATTTACAATTGAGCTGCTGAGCCTCGATACTGACTCACGCATGGTATGAACTCTGCGTAAAATGTGAACAAGTCTTTGTTCACACATTGGTTTTGACCTATTCTATGCGATAGTGGATCTTCAAGCTCTGAACAGACATGACGGCAAAGAAAAGCGAAATATCAATATCCATGCGATATAGAGGGATTTTTCTTCAGAAACGCGGTGAAAGTTACCGAAAAATCAGTAAAAAACTAAATCTAAGTTTCACAACAGTGCAATATAATAAAAAAAATACGAAACAACAAACAGCACCGAAAATAAGCCACGAACCGATCGACCGAGAACGAGAGAATCGGAGTATCGTTAAAGAGATTACAAAAAAACCATTCACAAGTGGTCGCAGTTTAGCGAATGATCTCGCGTCAACATTAGGGAAGATCATCTGTCCCCAGACTGTTCGAAACGTTTTGCATTCTGCCCAAATATACGGCAGAACTGCCCGAAAAAAACCATTAATTGATCATACAAATCGAGAAAAACGTTTAGGTTTCGCAAAAACCTGCAGAAATAAATCTATAGAATTTTGGAAACGTGTCGTATTCTCGGATGAAACGAAATTTAACATCTGCGGGTCCGATAGATTTATTTCTGTAGGTTTTTGCGAAACCCAAACGTTTTTCTCGATTTGTATTATTAATTAATGGTTTTTTCCGGGCAGTTCTGCCATATATTTGGGCAGAATGCAAAACGTTTCGAATAGTCTGGAGACAGACGATCTTCTTTGATGTTGACGCGAGATCATTCGCTAAACTGCGAGCACTTGTGAACGGTTTTTTTATAGCCTCTTTAACGATACTTCGACGTTCTCGTTCTCGGTCGACCGGTTGGTGGCGTACTTTCTGTGCTGTTTGTTGTTTCGTATTTTTTAATTATATACTGCACTGTTGTGAAACTTAGATTTAGTTCTTTACTAATTTTTCGGTAACTTTCACCGCGTTTCCGAAGAAAAATCACTCTATCTCGCATGGATATTGATATTTCGCTTTTCATTGCCGTCATGTCTGTTCAGAGCTTGAAGATCCACGGTCACATAGAATAGGTCAAAGCCAATGTGTGAACAAAGACTTGTTCACATTTTACGCAGAGTTCATACCATGCGTGAGTCAGTATCGAGGCTTAGCAGCTCAATTGTAAATGTACGAATACTTTTTTCGCACGAAAATTTTCGTTTTTTTTGCATAATTCTTTTATTATTCCTGGGAAAAAATTCTTCATTTGCAGATTGTCTCTATACTTGATGGAGTATTAAACAAAATAGGTTTGGATTCGATACCATGTATACCTATGAAGTTATTGGCGAAAAACGCAGTGTACGAATACTTTTTTGACCCACTGTAAATACTATCATTATAGGTAGGATTATATCGGAAGGAACTCATACGCATGCGCCGAACGTAGCTGAAGTGAACGCTAAAAAAATTGTAAACAAACTAAAGAGAATAGCAGCTAAATCATCAGAGGGTACAAGCACGATCGTCGCAACGGCGCATACGGCGGCCTCAACGAGTACAGCGGCGGAACTTCCACCTGCAGGATTATTGACGAGAACGATACAACGGGTACGCAAAACTCAAAATGCACTGCTAGCAACACCAGCTACTCGTGGAGAACTTGTCCTTCCACGACGCTACACCGAAACAATGAAGGGGGACAACTTCTTATATTACGATAACGGAGGTGATAAAAATCGGTACCTCGTTTTTGCCACCTCGGAAAATTTGTGTCATCTGGCTCAATGTGACGTATGGCTGTGTGATGGAACCTTCCGTTCAGTACCAAACATATTCACACAGCTATACACAATTCACGGTACAATAGCCGGTAAAGTTCTGCCGTTTGTTTACATACTGGCACCGAGCAAGACTAAAAGCATGTACAAAGATATATTACAACGGTTAACTGAAGCGGAAGGAATACAATTCAATCCGGAGCTAATCGTATCGGATTACGAACAAAGTTTTATTAAATCAGTCCAACAAGTTTTTCCAAATGCGACCATACGTGGCTGTCTTTTTCACTCTGGACAAAGTGTATGGCGCCATGTACAAGCAAATGGTCTAAAAATACGGTATGGAACTGACGATGAATTTGCGCTTTATGTGAAAATGCTAATCGCATTAGCATTTGTGCCCTCAGAGCATGTTGTAGCAGCATTCGAAACTCTCATTGCCTCAGAGTACTCCACAAATGAAATAAATAACCTTCAGCCTCTTGTCAAGTATTTTCAAACCACATGGGTTGGAACTCGACAACGTCGGGGAATGCGTCTTCCGCTTTTTCCAATCGGACTTTGGAACTGTTACATCGCCGTACTAAACGATGAGCCCCGAACAAATAACGCGGTCGGAGGATGGCACAATGCGTTCAACAAACGCATTGCAACCAGTCATGCATCGATAGGCAAATTTATTGATACGCTAAAGAAAGAACAAAGTACAACAGAGGCGTTGTGGGAACAACAAAATGCAGGCAGAGTAGTGGCGGTGAAGAAACGTAGAATTTACCTCGACTACGATCTTCGGCTCCGAAATGTTGTGGAAACATTCCAAGATGACGGAGATATGTTGGAGTATTTACGTGGAATTGCACACAATATTCGCTTGTAATTCGCTGCGTCATTTTGTTCAAATATATTTCGATGCTGTATTATTTTTGCATTTGTCATTTTGACACTGTGTTATTTTTGTATGTGTTATTTTTGTATGTGTTATTTTTGTGTGCGTTATTTTTGTTTGTGTCATTTTTGTGTATTATTTTGGTAAATAATAACATTTACGAGTGTTATCTAGACGTGCTACCCCAGAAATTGCATTCTCTTACTTCGACTACATTGACTGGACTATTTGCTCCTCGAGAAGTTTTGCCCTCTCGAGACCGCAAGTATTAAGGTAGAACGATACCATATATCAAAAAAGAGGGATTTTGATGAAAACTGGTAGATACGTTTGAAATTGACTAAAATGTTCGCTCGACAAATTTCAACGGATTCGATCGAACCGTTTTTGAGAAAATCGAATTAGTTTTTTACATTGGATCTTATGGAAAAGGGTCAAAAACCGCAAAAAAACATTGAAAAAGTACCGTTAAAAAAGCCACTTTTTGATGAAACTAACAGAAGTACATGAACCAACTCTCAAGATCACTCCCGCAAAGTTTATAGCAATTTCATCGTACCAATAAGCTGCAATGTGCAAAAGAAAATTATTAAACGCAGTTTTTCTCTATCTTCTTCTATATCTATAGCTATATGCGCGGCAGCCCGGCGCGGCGAACGCGCTCTCTCCGTGCTCTCGTATACCTATATACATGCGACTTATAATTTTTGTGCAGTTGGTAACACGAGACTCTCCCCATGTTTAAGCATATGAGTACCCCTCTCACCGCCTGCCCCGCAAAAGAGGTATCGTTCTACCTTAAATCCTCAAAGGAGTAAAACTATTCGATCCTTTTGACTCTCCTAGTCCAGTCAATATATAGTCGAGGAGATGTTGCCAGGAATGGAATATTGGAGCTACGACAAATGAACATGTTTTTCTTATGTTTTTCGATATTCTGAATCGACCTAAGCATGAATTTCAGTTCCTAGCCCTGTTTTTAAGGGTGAAAACGATAATTTAAAAGTTCAATTTGGCATGTCACACGAACGAGAAAGAAATCGGGAAAAAGTTTCGAACAAAAGTTGTAGATCTTAAAATTTCGCGTAACAAACATTCAAACTTTTTTTTCTATCGTCTATAGATAATGCGCTAGCTAATTTTAAAGTTTTTATATCTCTAAAACGGGGGAAAAGGGCAAATATGATCACCACTGGTGAGAGAGACAGCCGCGCTGAGTAAAAGTGGGATAGCCTACGTCTATACACAGTGGCGTCCATATGTCTACTACGCGCATGTGCTACACAAGTGCGAGTGAGAGAAAGTACAGCTATAATATAATGTCGCCTCACTCACTCTACCTGCCTCGTACATTCAGCTTTTATTTCTTTTTTTTTGGATCGCGCAACGAAAAATACTTCATTATGGCGTTTTCTGTCAATTTTCGTAATTTCAAATTTCGTTTTTCATATTTTTCTGGAGTTGCGTGGAGTGTTGATCTCTAACTCAATTAATTATTGAGAAAAAATTAAATCTGTAAAAAACTGAAGAAAAACTTCTCAAGATTGATAATAGCTTTGAGAAAAAAAAATTAATAGCTATTTAGCTCCATAAGAGCCATGACAAACAAAAATTTTCAATTTCTTTTCCCAACCACGATACAATTTTGGCACAATTGTGAAACTTTTTTTTTCAAACCTTTCATATGTCTTCATAAGACTATAAATTTAAAAAAAATTTAAAGATACGCTCTATTAGAAAAAAATAAAAACCACTTTTTCGCCCTAATAATGAATTTATTTATATGTTTTGAGGTTTAATTTGTGTATTTTAATGCATATTCACATATTTTGTATCTATTAAAAGTTATATTTCATATTCAATATAATAAAAAACATTTTTTGCCAAAGTAACAAAATAAACCGGTTAAATATTTGTTAAAAATACTGTAAAATGGATTATTAATATTTAACTGGTTCAATTTTTTACTTTGGGAAAAAAAATGTTTGTTGTTGTCTTGAATATAAATGATTTTTTTAATCCATACAAATTACATAAGTATGCGTTAAATTAAACCCCAAAATATATAAATAAATTCATTATTTGGGCCAAAAAGTGGTTCTTCTATTTTTTCTACTATAGCGTACCTTTTTTAAAATTTTTACAATCTCATAGTGTTGTACGGAAATAAAGAAGGAATGAAAAAAAAAAGTTTCACAGTTGTGCCAAAATTGTATCATGGTTAAACATTGAAGTTAAAAGCAAAATTAATTTTTTCAAAGATTTTATAGAGCTACATGGCTCTTAATTTTGTTTTCTTCGAACTATTATTAGCCCCCAAAACAAATTACAAATTTTGATGAATCGGTTCAGTCAATCTTGGAAAAAAAATTTGTTTCTGTTTTTTATAAATTTTTACTTTTTCTCCATAGTTCCCAGTAAAATAATCGTATTTCGATCATTTTTTTATCGATAGCCAATTAGTCCAGAAACCTATCTATGCATTGACCGAATCGTCAAAGTTGACAACTTCTGAGAAAAATATTCTGTGCCCAGGATGATGAACGCCGCCAAGCCGAAGAGACGAATATCCTTATGAACGATGATGAAATTCTAGATTATTCTGATTATTATGATGAAAGAGATGTGCTATGTGAAGAATTTTAACCTAGGATCAAGATTCTTCACATAGAAAATCTCTTTACCAGAATTTTAACAAAAACGACATACGATATTTGACTAGACGTAATAAACAATTGCTTCCTTCATATAAATATTTCAATTGTTGTCTGAATTATGCAATGTTTGTTATGCAAAATTGTGTTGTTTTCTGTCTTATGTATCCAAAATCTAGCCGGAAAATTCGTAATTTCTACAACTTGTAGTTTTGTTGATAACTTTAGAATATTTTATCGCCAAATTTTTATCTAATGATTTCGAGTGAGTTCTTTCAGAATTTGAACAAATTTTTGAATTCGGTCGACGAGGAACGAAGATATGAATTTTTGAGGAGAAAACGTAAAATTAAAATTTCTTCACTTTTCTCGAGAGAGAATATTTTTCAACCGAGTATATCTCAGAAGTTGTCAACTTTGACGATTCGGTCAATGCATGGTTATTATTCTGGACTAATTGGCTATAGATAAGAAAATGATCGAAATACGACTATTTTACTGGGAGTTATTGAGAAAAAGTAAAAATTTATAAAAAACAGAAACAAAAATTTTCCACGATTGACTGAACCGATTCATCAAAACTTTTAATATGTTTTGAGGGCTAATAATAGCTCGAAGAAAACAAAAATAAGAGCTATATAGCTCTATAAAATCCTTAAAAAAAATCATTTTGCTTTTAATTTCAATTTTTAACTATGATATAATTTTGGCACAACTATGAAACTATTTTTTTTCATCCCTTCTTTATTTCCGTAGAACACTATGAGTCTATAAAAATTTTAAAAAAGGTACGCTATAGTAGAAAAAACGGAAGAACCACTTTTTGGCCCAAATAATGAATTTATTTATATATTTTGGGGTTTAATTTAACACATACTTACGTAATTTGTATGTATTGAAAATAATCATTCATATTCAAAACAACAACAAACATTTTTTTTGCCAAAGTCAAAAGTTGAACCAGTTGAATATTAATAATCAATTTTATAGTAATTTTAACAAATATTTAATTGGTTTATTTTGTTACTTTGGCAAGAAATGTTTTTTACTATATTGAATACGAAATATTATTTTCAATAGATACAAAATATGTGAATATGCATTAAAATATACAAATTAAACCTCAAAACATATAAATAAATTCATTATTTGGGCCAAAAAGTGGTTTTTATTTTTTCTAACATAACGTATCTTTTAATTTTTTTTTAAATTTATAGTCTTATAAAGAAATATAGAAGGTTTGAAAAAAAAGTTTCACAATTGTGCCAAAATTGTGTCGTGGTTAAAAATAGAAATTGAAAATTTTTGTTTGTCATGGCTTGTATGGAGCTATATAGCGATTAATTTTTTTTTTCTTAAGGAGGTTCATCTGGTACACGATTTACAATACAGATGTTGATTAAAAAAATCAGAATATAGTTATTAATATTTAAAAAGTCATCTGTTGAAATTTCAAGACCTGAGGGTACGTTGTTCGTGAGAAATAAATAAAAATGTGAATCCTAAATAACATGGGCTCTTATGGGACACCGTCTATAAATATTAAATGCACAATCATTACAATACAGATTTTGACGAAAATTTGTATTGTAATGATTGTACATTCAATATTTATAGACGGTATCCCATAAGAGCCCATGTTATTTAGGATTTACATTCTTATTTATTTCTCACGAACAACGTACCCTGAGGTCTTGAAATTTAAATAGATGGCTTTTTAGATATTAATAACTATATTCTGATTTTTTCAATCATCATCTGTATTATAAATCGTATACCAGATAAACCTGAAGAAAATAATTAATAGCTATATAGCTCCATAAAAGCCATGACAAACAAAAATTTTCAATTTCTTTTTTTAACCACGACACAATTTTGGCACAATTGTGAAACTTTTTTTTAAAACCTTCTATATTTCTTTATAAGACTTGTGACGTCGTATTTTTGCACGCGTCACAAATGACTCGATAACGTACGTGGAACAACCTCGCTCTACGGCTGAGTCCCTCTCGAACGCAACCAACAGGGCCAAATTGTAAATTTGTCGTTAGATTTTAATTCATGTTTGTATTTCCGAAAATTCTCTTGAGCGAACGACGGTTCCCGTCGTTACCGACATGACGTCATCGAGGATATTCTCACCGTCAAGGAAATCAAATGGGAGAGCATCGAGGCGAACGAGAGCAATATTCAACGCTCTCGTCACCAACACCACCGAGCCTCGCAGCTCATATACGTGAGCCTCTCTCACCACCATCGACGAGAGCCACGCATACCAACATCATTCTTCGTTGTCGCTCTCGGCATCATCGCTGAGAGAGCGCCAAAATCCATCGCCGTCGCACGGCTTCTCATCGCCGGAGAATTATCACCGTTCGGAGATTATTACTATTATTGTCACTCGTCCGTAATTTGGGAGAGAATCGATCGCGCTCTCGTTCTATCGCTCACGCCATCGATCTACCCGCCGCCTCGAATCAATCGCGCAATCGATTATCAAATCGCGCTAACATTCGATACTTATTAACCAAGGGCGGGGGAAACCGAGCTTACGAGGACGATCGTAGAAGTTCTCTCGGGGACTCCTGCCGAAGTGTTGAACGAGGAAGGACGTTGTTACCGTGGCGTTATCGAGGACCGTTGCTCAAGAAAGCGCATCCGCCGAATATATCAAAGATTGAGCTCCTGCTACCTTACGGGACCATTCTGCTGAAAACAAACCGGTAGGACTGTCGTTTTGCTCGTTTTGGTTGTGGAATTGAGGAAAATCGCGAGTAGAGGCATTTTCAAGGGTAAAAGAGTCCCAAAACGAAGCGATATTGTCGTAACGGCACGTTAACGCCCGCTAATTCGAGTCTTTACCGCGACCAATATCGTAGCGCGTTCCGTTCTGGTTTATTTAAATGTTAGAATCGCCGAGAGGGATTCATTTTGGTTATTACGCGGAGGTGAGGGTCCACTAGGTTAATTAGTTCTAGTTCATGTTCAATTCTCGGTCCGGGGAATGCAGGAAAAGACGTTATCGAATAGTTGTGTTACTGATTATCGTGAAATTGGAAGTGATTTCCGGGAAATTCGGTCGTCGAGAGACAGACGGGTGGACGCGAGTTCAAAAGGGGAAGTCGCCGAGGTACGGTCACTTTCATGAGAATCGGTCGCACTGCGTGAGCTCTCGAGACGCGAAGTGAAGGGTAACAGAAAAATACGAGAATTGTTGTAAGAGAGTTAACGCGTCGTATTGAGATGTATCAGAGTTTTCGTGAGTAGAATAACGTGTTGTAAAATTGTATAGAAGCGAGACGTGAGCTTGTTATTAGAAATTAAGGATATGAGATGCAAAAAGGGAATTTTGGACATTTTGAATTTGTGAATTTCGTTTTCGTCTCGCCTTCTGCGAGACGACGTATTAATTTGAGTTAAATAAAGTAATGATTGTGTTTCCCGAAAGGTGCTGGAAAAGAGTATTTATTTGAGAAGATCCAACGGTCCCTAACCGCGCCCCTCTACCATCCTCAAGGGCAGCTAGCCAGGCAAAGAAATTGTTGAACTCACGAGATAACTCAAGGAAATATAAATTTTGCTATCGTAATTTATTGCGATAGCTGGCGCCCAATCCTTGAGTGATCTCGTGAGCTGTTTTGTGACACGAAGAGTCGGCTTTTCATGCGTTAAGAAAAGTCTCGTCACAGACTATAAATTAAAAAAAAAAATTTAAAGGATACGCCATATTAGAAAAAAAAGAAAACCACTTTTTGGCCCAAATCATGAATTTATTTATATGTTTTGAGGTTTAATTTGTGTATTTTAATGCACATTTACATATTTTGTATCTATTGAAAATAATATTTCGTATTCAATATAATAAAAAACATTTCTTGCCAAAGCACTGTGGGCAGAATCACAGAAAAATCGGCAAAACCCAAAAATTGAGTGTTCTCATTTCGTATTTCTATGTATGTCATTTCAAAGACCAGGTATTTGTACGCCCTATCGTAAAAGGACCGGTCCCTACCCTTCGCGGTACTCGACTTACGACAGTCTGAACTCGACCGTTCGAGAGTGAAGAACGTAGCGATTTTGTACGCTGAAATTTTCGATTCGCGCAAAGTGAAATATATTTTGTTCTACGCTACCGATTTCAAATCGGTAAAATGGGAGATAATCTTGAAGGTATGTAGAATATTATCATGTCAAATAGTTTTTTGAAATTTGAAATATTGTATGTATAAAAGAGTGTTCAATGTATGCATTTTAAGCAAGCTTGTAAATTTATTTTTCCAAAAGAAGTATAAAAATAGTTGTGATCCCAGGAGATCCCAGACTTTTGAACATTGTAGCCTATTGATAATGTTATTAAGATTAGAATTTATAAAAAAAATTCTGCAGATTGTTGCATATCTGGCTTTGGGAACCGGAATTCTCATGTCGCGCAACGCTTGGCTTCTTTGTTCAGGCTGGGCGCATAGTCCCCAGCAGGTAAACGTATACCTGCTGGGGACAATAGCCGGTCCTTGTGGAATATAAAATAATTTTCTACCCAGTGATCTATTCGTAAAGAGTCATGATTCATGTAACGGGTGTTCAAAATGTTACAATAATTTATTCTATCATTTACAATTAGATTAAAATTTTTCCCATGAACACATTCATTTTTAGTAAATGTTTATCATACTTGTTTTATTCTAGGTTCACGTGCCATGGATTACACGTGCACTTATCAGGATATTTTTGGAATGATTAAGGAGAAATTTAAATTGTGCCTGGATGAGCAACTTCAGATTTTTGAGGAAAAAATTACTCTTGAGTCATCCGAATCTTTCACGATTGACAACAATGAAAAGGATTCATTAAAAAAATTACTTTGTAATATCAAAAGTAGATGGCTCGAAGTGCACAGAAGCCACGATGCATTTAAAAAAAAAAATGAAAAATGGTTGCAAACTTCAATAACTATTTTGGTAATTAATTTTATTGATGTTTCGAAAACTCGAGTTATGGGTCAAGATGTATAGTATAACGCTCGCGCTATTTTTTTCAGAATTGTACGGAACCAATTGGAGAGCCATCAACTTCAGGTGTATCTGGGCGACCTCGAAAATTGAGTTTCGAAGAGTCGAGTGAACGTACCAAGAAAAGAAGGGCTTTAGAAGTCAGTGAAAAGCATTGCGTGGAGGAATTAAGTTTGGCCACCAGGATGAGACTCAGTTCTGCAGGATTAAACGATGCTGCCACTATTTTAAAAAACATCACAACAAAATCTCCCTCAAGAGCTGCGAGATATCGAACAGCATATGAATCGTCGATAGATCCACGGCTAGTTGAGATGTCTGGAGATGAAGCACTGATAGATTTTGTAAATGCAAAACTAACAAAACAGCAATACATAGACATCAGGCGATCTTTGAGAAATAAAAAAGTTGCTATTTATCCATCGTACGCAAAAGCCGTTGCTGCTAAAAACCGTTGTTACCCTTCAGATATAACGGTAACTGAGACTTTAGCCGAAGTGAAATTACAGTCTTTCATTGATCACACTTGCGACAGAATTCTAAAGTTGCAAACTGACGTGATTAACTCTTTGCGCCCTGCAGAATCGAAGAATTTAAGACTAATTTGTAAATGGGGTTGTGATGGAAGCTCTGGGCACAGTGAATACAAACAAAAGTTTACGAATGCTGAGAGTTCTGATGCGAGTATATTTTTAACGTCTTTAGCTCCATTGCAAATTTTAGGATCGGATATCTCAAAAAAAGAATTCGTCCTTTGGAAAAATCCCAGGCCCTCATCTCCACGGTATTGTCGCCCTATTAGAATTCAATTTTTAAAAGAAACTGTGTCGTCAACGATTCAGGAACGGCAACACGTTGATAATCAGATCGAGTCTCTCACCCCTTTTACGACATTTATTGACGGGAAGGAAGTTACTGTTAAATACGAGCTGTATTTCACTATGATTGACGGCAAAGTTTGCAACTCCGTGACAAATACAAAATCCGCAATGCGTTGCTATATATGCAATCTCACATCATCGCAATTTAATGACATAGAGCTGATGAAAACTGTAGACGTTGACAGAACTCGACTCGAACTTGGATTATCAACGTTGCATGCGTGGATCCGTTTTTTTGAGTGCTTCTTGCACATCGGCTATAAAATCGGTGTTCACAAGTGGCAAACTCGAAAAGATGAAGAAAAAAAAGTAGTTGCTGAGCGAAAACGAGTTATTCAAGCCGCATTCAAGAAAGAGTTGCATCTTGATGTTGATAAACCGAAACAAGGGTTTGGTAGCAGTAACGACGGAAACACTGCGCGACGTTTTTTCGAAAATACTCAAATTTCATCAAGAATTTTGGGTTTGGACGAGAATATTATGAAAAGATTCCACATAATATTGCAAGTTCTTTCAAGTGGCTTTGCCGTAAATGTAACTGCTTTCAAACAATATAGTCTTGAAACCGCCGAAATTTTCGTAACTTTGTATTCTTGGTACTGCATGCCAACTACGGTTCACAAAGTTTTGATTCACGGTCCTTTGATAATTGAATGGTCCCCGCTTCCTATCGGGCAAATGTCAGAAGACGCACAGGAAGCCCGTAACAAGGATATTAAAAAATATCGCGAGTGTTTTGCTCGAAAACACTCGAGAACAGCGACCATGCAAGACGTTTTCAATCGACTCCTCTTAACTTCAGATCCGTACATATCGAGCATGGGCAAGCAGTATCCGAAAAAAGCAAAAAGTTTATCACCAGAAGCATTGCAACTTTTGCTCTGTACCGATAGTTCTCGCGATAAGTATGGTTTAGGTGAATTAATGGAATACACGAGTGACGAATCAGAATCCACCAATTCCTCTGACGACGGCGATCGCGATTCCGACGCTGATGATTATGATTAATATTGAAATCAGGAATAATTATTAATGATTAATATTATTATTATTATTAATTATTAATTATTCTATGTAACGCACGTATTATTTTCGGTAAAATTTAATTCGTTAAGTGTCGATTGCTGTTTCAAATGTATTTAGCAATAAAATTCGTTAAAAATGATTTATAACTAATTTTCCGAAATTATTTGAAAACTTTCCCTCACTTCCAGACAATCGTTTTGTTTTCCCCAAATCTCATTCAAAATTTATAAAAAACAACCTTCAAAACACAAATATTGATTTCTGATAGCAAAAGTTGCTTATGAGTAAGATAAAAATATATTTTCGGTTCGCCATTTTGTTTTTTTTCGAAATTTTGATTCAGGATTTTCAATCAGTGACTTTTAAACCGCAAATTCACCGATCCCTACACAAATCGGATGCTTTTTAGTAATGCAGATAGTCACTTCCGGTCCGCCATTTTGTTTTTTCGAAATTTTGATTAGAGATTTTCAATAAGTGACTTTTAAACCGCAAATTTACCGACCCCTACTCAAATCGGATTCTTTTTAGTAACGCAGATAGTCACTTCCGGTCCGCCATTTTGTTTTTTCGAAATTTTGATTCAAGATTTTCAATAAGTGACTTTTAAACCGCAAATTTACCGATCCCTACTCAAATCGGATGCTTTTTAGTAACGCAGATAGTCACTTCCGGTCTGCCATTTTGTTTTTTCAAAATTTGGATTTGAGATTTTTAATCAGTGACTTTTAAACCGCTAAATTACCGATCCCTACTCAAATCGGATTCTTTTTAGTAACGCAGATAGTCACTTCCGGTCCGCCATTTTGTTTTTTCGAAATTTTGATTCCAGATTTGAAATCAGCGAGGTTAAAAACTTAAGAATCACCATTGCATTTTTCAGTACGCACATCGGCCTAGTTTTGCCGATTTTTCTGTGAATCTACCCACAGTGCAAAGTAACAAAATAAACCAGTTAAATATTTGTTAAAATTACTATAAAATTGATTATTAATATTTAACTGGTTCAATTTTTGACTTTGGCAAAAAAATGTTTGTTGTTGTCTTGAATATGAATGATTATTTTCAATACATACAAATTACATAAGTATGCGTTAAATTAAACCTCGAAATATATAAATAAATTCATTATTTGGGCCAAAAAGTGGTTCTTCCGTTTTTTCTACTATGGCGTACCTTTTTTAAAATGTTTATAAACTCATAGTGTTGTACGCAAATAAAGAAGGGATGAAAAAAAATAGTTTTATAGTTGTGCGAAAATTGTATTATGGTTAATAATTGAAATTAAAAGCAAAATGAATTTTTTTTAAGGATTTTATAGAGCTATATAGCTCTTATTTTTGTTTCCTTCGAGCTATTATTAGCCCCCAAAACATCTTACAAGTTTTGATGAATCGGTTCAGTCAATCGTGGAAATTTTTTTTTTTCTGTTTCTTATAAATTTTTACTTTTTCTCAATAACTCCCAGTAAAATATTCGTATTTCGATCATTTTCTTATCGATAGCCAATTAGTCAAGAAATATATCTACGCATGGACCGAATCGTCAAAGTTGACAACTTCTGAGATATACTCGTTTCAAAAATATTCTCTCTTGAGAAAAGTGAAGACATTTTAATTTTACGTTTTTTCCTCAAAAATTCATAGCTTCGTTCCTAGTCGACCGAATTCAAAAATTCTTCCAAATTCTGAAAGAACTCACTCGAAATCATAAGATACAAATTTGGCGATGAAATATTCTAAAGTCATCAACAAAACTACAAGTTGTAAAAATTTTCCGGCTAGAATTTTGATACATAAGACAGAAATCAACACAATCCTGCATAACGAACATTGCATAATTCAGACAGCAATTGAAATATTTATATGAAGGAAGCAATTGTTTATTACGTCTGTTGAAATATCGTATGTCGTTTATGTTAAAATTCGGGTAAAGAGATTTTCTATGTTAAGAATCTTAATCCTAGGTTAACATTCTTCACATGCACATCTCTTTCATCATAATAATCAGAAAATCTAGAATTTCATCGTCGTTCATAAGGATATTCGTCTCTTTGGCTTGGCGGCGTTCATCATCGTGGGCACAGAATATTTTTCAAACGAGTATATCTCAGAAGTTGTCAACTTTGACGATTCGGTCGATGCATAGATAGATTTCTGGACTAATTGGCTATCGATAAAAAATGATCGAAATACGACTATATTACTGGGAGCTATGGAGAAAAAGTAAAAATTTATAAAAAACAGAAACAAATTTTTTTTCCAAGATTGACTGAAACGATTCATCGAAATTTGTAATATGTTTTGAGGGCTAATAATAGCTCGAAGAAAACAAAATTAAGAGCTATATAGCTCTATAAAATCCTTGAACAAATTTATTTTGCTTTTAATTTCAATTTTTAACCATGATACAATTTTGGCACAACTATGATACTATTTTTTTTCATCCCTTCGTTATTTCTGTACAACACTATGAGCTTATAAAAATTTTAAAATAGGTACGCCATAGTAGAAAAAACAGAAGAACCACTTTTTGGCCCAAATAATGAATTTATTAATATATTTTGGGGTTTAATTTAACGCATACTTATGTAATTTGCATGTATTAAAAATAATCATTCATATTCAAGACAACAAACATTTTTTTCGCCAAAGTCAAAAATTGAACTCGTTAAATATTAACAATCAATTTTATAGTAATTTTATCAAATATTTAACCGGTTTATTTTATTACTTTGGTAAGAAATGTTTTCTATTATATTGAATATGAAATATTATTTTCAATAGATAAAAAATATGTAAATATGCATTAAAATACACAAATTAAACTCACACAAATTATTTAGGCCAAAAAGTGGTTTTCATTTTTTTCTAATATAGCGTATCTTTTGAATTTTTTTTAAATTTATCGTCTAATAATAGTACATTACGATACGAGTGCGTTGAAACTTTTTTTGACGAGTGTGAGTTTGCAGCATGAGCCGAAGGCGAATGCTGCAATCACACGAGTCAGAAAAATGTTTCTCGCACGAGTTTAATACAAAATTTTATTGCACGAGTGCCATTTTACGCACACGAATTGTGCGTAAAATGGGCACTTTACGCAAGGAGTGCAATAAAGAAACATGGAAGGTTTGAAAAAAAAAGTTTCACAATTGTGCCAAAATCGTGTCGTGGTTAAAAAAAGAAATTGAAAATTTTTGTTTGTCATGGCTCTTATGGAGCTATATAGCTATTAATGTTTTTTTTTTCTTAAAGCTATTATCAATCTTGAGAATTTTTTTTCAGTTCTTTACAGATTTAATTTTTTCTCAATAGTTAATTGAGTCAAAGCAACTCCACGCAACTCCAGAAAAATATGAAAAACGAAATTTGAAATGACGAAAATTGACAGAAAACGTCATAATGAAGTATTTTCCGTTGTTGTGCTGTACGCGATCCAAAAAAAAGAAATAAAAGCTGAATGTACGAGACAGGTAGAGTGAGTGAGGCGACATTATATTATAGCTGTACTTTCTCTCACTCGCACTTGTGTAGCTCATGCGCGTAGTAGACATATGGACGCCGCTGTGTATTGGCAGGGTGCGCGATGACAACGACATCTGACGACTACATTAAATCATGCTCTAATACCGTAGGAACGAGGGAAGATTTTTATAAATAAAAAAAATTAAAATTAGTAGGAACTTGAAAATAGAAGTGCAATAGCATTTCTGAAAGAGAGTAGTGAATAGAACCCATCGTGATAAAGAAAGTAAGTATAAAAAGTTTAAAAACATGTAATATAGAATTGTTTTCCAATAAATTGAGGTTAGGTGACAAAATTATTTAATCGTGATTGGTGGACGTGAGCATGATTTAACGAAATTTTGTCCGTAACGAGCGCTGCGATCGATTTAGTAGTCTCCACCACCTACTTCGTACCCTGCCAATAGACGTAGGCTATCCCACTTTTACTCAGCGCGGCTATCTCTCTCACCAGTGGTGATCATATATCCCTTTTCACACGTTTTAGAGACATAAAAACTTTAAAATTAGCTAGCGCATTATCTATAGACGATAGAAAAAAAGTTTTAATGTTTGTTACGCGACATGTTAAGATCTACAACTTTTGTTTCAAACTTTTTCCCGATTTTTTTCTCGTTCGTGTGATATGCTAATTTGAATTTTTAAATCATCGTTTTCACCCTCAAAAACAGGGCTAGGAACTGAAATTTATGCTTAGATCGATTCAGAATATCGAAAAACATAAGAAAAACATGTTCATTTGTCGTAGCTCCAATATTCCGTTCCTGGCAACCACGTCTCCTCGACTATATATTGACTGGACTAGGAGAGTCAAAAGGATCGAATAGTTTTACTCCTTCGAGGATTTAATACTTGCGATCTCGAGAGGGCAAAACTCCTCGAGGAGCAAATAATCCAGTCAATGTAGTCGAAGTAAGAGAATGCAATTTCTAGCACATGAACATGAAATATGATCACCACTGGTGAGGGAGATAGCCGCGCTGAGTGAAAGTGAGATAGCCTACGTTATACACAGCGGCGTGCATACCCCTACTACGGGCCATGCGCACCGGTGGCATTGAATAAGTGCGAGTAAGAGTAATTT
This sequence comes from Alloplasta piceator, assembly GCA_946863875.1. Classification (NCBI taxonomy): domain Eukaryota; kingdom Metazoa; phylum Arthropoda; class Insecta; order Hymenoptera; family Ichneumonidae; genus Alloplasta; species Alloplasta piceator. The sequence goes on from OX333074.1 coordinate 35,065,454, forward strand.
TCCCAAATTTTTAGTGGTTTTTAACATTGCTGTATCTCAGTGAAAAATGGTCGTATCGAGATCTAAAAAAAAGCATTTTCAAGCTTGAAGTTTTTGTTTTCAGATCTTCCAGCAAAAAAAAATTCGAAGCTACAGGTTCACGCAATTATGAGAAATACCAAGAAAATAAAATTTGGCAAATTTGCATCGCTTTTGTTTTGGCTTTAATTTTTGGGAAAAAAATCTTCCAGCTGAAACATTATAAGGACCGGATAGCTTGTTTGTTTAGCTTCAATTTTCTTTTTTTGAGACCTCGCCTCGATCATTTTTCGCTGAGATATCGAGCTTTTACGAAAAAAGAAACTTTTCTGTTTGACCATTGATATCTCAGCAACCAATGATCGCACAGAAATCACAAGAGGCGTTTCACAAACTTAAACCAATGCTCTACAAGAACTGTCAATGGTTTTTTGAAAGAAAACATGTTTTCCATCCTTGTCATTGTTACGTACCGAGAGGCACGTTTCAAGGATAAATATAATTGTTATAAATCGAAATGCTTTTAGAGAATAGAGAGCTAGCATCTGATTAGTAGATATGGGCGCCTCTACACCGTCCCATACGGTCTCGGCCACTCCTGGAAGGGATGAGGGTCTCGACAATGATACAAGTTTTATACGGGTGAATGATATAACAGAGAATTTATTATAATAAAAGTACGTGAAATCAGAATGAGGAGGAAGACGGCGCTTACAATAAATGCGGCGTCTTTCGAATACAAACAGAAGACTCACATTGGTAGACGGCCGGAGCTCCGGGAATATCGCGCGCTACAATTGTAGGTGTATGTAGGTGTCGCACAGACGCGGTATGGACTTTGATCTTCGTTTCGGACGTCAACTTATCGTTACACTTAAAGTTCGTATTCGCACTTAAAGTCTCTAAATCGTGGTTATCGATTGTGGATGATTCTTGATATTGATTATTGATTCTTGATATTGATTATTGATGGTTGATTGATTGAGTAGTATTATAAGTATTGAGTAATCTTGATGGTTTACTACGACCCAGAAGGGTCATAGGCGCGAACTTTTAGGACGGACAAACATTTATAACGACCCGAGACTTACACGTCTACGCGAGCACCCCTGTGTAACGTCCCAAGATGACATACGAGCGCGCGTATGCATCTTATATGGCGCCGCAGCGACTGGCTGAAGGCCGGAGTATTACTCCTTGATTCACCTGACGGTGGGTAGCAAGGTACTGACTCGACTTGACAACGTCCCTTGGAACGTTGGCGAGTCGAGCGAGGATTTCTGCAATTCAGCTTTTTGGAAACGGCGCGTGCATGCCCTTGGTGGCCATGCACGAACTCGCCCCAAGGTGACCGAAAGGTGCCATTGACCGAAAAGTTGCTGAATGCGATTTGCGACACATGGGGTGATCGCCACACACGAGTCTCGGGAATGCGCTGACGAGAGCGTCAGGACGGTAGTGCGAGTCAACGTCCGCTCTTGTGAAATAAAATTTAACGCTAAAAGAGGGACGTGACATCATGAATTTGAAAAAATAGGAGAAAAAGGGCCTTTAATTTTTTTCAAAAATTTGATTGCTTGAAACAAAAAAAGTCGATAGATCAAATTGAAACTTTACAGGGATTTTGTGGGTATGAGCTATAAAAGTCACGCTCAACATTAGTCGATTTGTCAATATTTTCAATTTGGCCGTTGATTTTCTGAAAAACCATAAATAGCCCTTTTTCTCCTGTTTTTTCAAATTCATGGCAAGGATGGAAAACATTTTTTTTTCAAAAAACCATTGACAATTCTTATAGAGCATTCATTCAAGTTTGTGAAACGCCCCTTCTGATTTCTGTGCGATCATTGGTTGCTGAGATATCAATGGTCAAACAGAAAAGTGTCTTTTTTCGTAAAAGCTCGATATCTCAGCGAAAAATGATCGCAGCGAGGTCTCAAAAAAAAGCAAATTGAAGCTAAATAAGCAAGCTATCCGGCCCTTATAATGTTTCAGCTGGAAGAATTTTTTCCCAAAAATTACAGCCAAAACAAAAGCGATGCAAATTTGCCAAATTTTTTTTTCTTGGTATTCCTCACACTTGCGTGAAACCTGTAGCTTCGAAATTTTTTTTGGTAAAAGATCTGAAAACTAGAAACTTCAAGCTTCAAAATGCTTTTTTTAAGACCTCGATACGACCATTTTTAACTGATATACAGCATTGTTAAGAACCACTAAAAATTTGGGAAAATTTTTTGGTCCTCTAATTTTTCCCACTAGTGTATAATGTCGACTTACTCTACCTGCCTCGTACATTTAGTTTTTCAGCTTTCATTTCTTCTTTTTTTTGGATTGCGTGCGGCACAAGAACGGAAAATATTTCATTAAAGCGTTTTCTGTCAATTTTCGTCATTTCAAAGTTCGTTTTTCATAGTTTTCTGGAGTTGCCTAGAGTATTGATCTCTAACTCGATTAGTTATTGAGAAGAAGTAAAATATGTAAAAAACATTTAAAAAAACATTTTTCCAAGATTGATTGATCCGATTGATCTTAATTTTTAATACGTTTTGAGGGCTGATAATAGCTCTAAGAAAAAAAAGTTATATAGCTCCATAAGAGCCTTGAAAAAAAAATTTTTTAATTTAATTTCTTTTTTTAACCATGACAATTTTGGCACAATTATGAAGCTATTTTTTTTCAAACCTTCTGTATTTTCCTTTAACACAATGAATTTTTAAAATTTTTTAAACAGGTGCGCCATAGTAGAAAAAAATGAAAACCACTTTTTGACCCAAATAATGAATTTGTTTATACGTTTTGAGGATTCATTTTTGTATTTTTATGCATACTTACATAATTAGTACCTCTTCGTGATAATAAACCCACGTGAGAGAGAGCGCTTTTCGCAAGTAAAAGAAAAGCCAATTAACACAATTTTATTTAAATATATAATTTTCATGTAATTATAATCATTATATTTGAAACAAAAACGTCCATCAATGAGAGAGAAAATCATAAACCTCAATATGAATAGAATTTCCGCCATTATGTAGTGGACAAAATGCTATTAATACTGAGGTTCACAACTTTTTTTCTTCAACTAACACCAAAAATTAGATCCTGTATAGAAAATCTACCAACGATGAATAAAAAAATCATAAGAATCATTATGAATAGAATTTTGTCCATATCGCAATGATCAAAATAATGTTGTCCTTTGTCCGGCGAACAGAATTCTTCATTGTGCTATGGACAAAATAGTATTAACATTGAGGTTCACAACTTTTTTGCAACTAACATCACGAATTAGATTCTGGATACAAAATCTTTTGTTGATGAGTAAAAAAATTATAAACCTCATTATGAATAGAATTATGACCGGTGTGCAGCAAACAAAATATTATAAATACTGAGATTGATATTAATAGTATCAAGTACACTGTAAAAAAAAATCGCAAATTCACAATGTCGATTCATATTAATTTTACAAACTGGGTGTATTAAAATGAATTTCCTACAATTTTCATTAAAATTAATATACTGGTATTAAACTTTGTTATTTCTGTATTAAAAAATTACAAATCCGGTATATTAATTTCATAGTCATGCACCCCTGCCATGGAAATTCATAACCCGTCTTGCATATTTCTTAGATGTGTTTTAGTTTTTAATATACAAAGTCATAGAAATTTTCGTTGCCGGTGCTTGAAAATTACAACACAACGCTAGTGGAATTTACTTGCAATCGGTAACAAAAAATTACAATTTTTTTAAGAATATTCCAATCAGTCCTTTGGAAATTCATGCAAGGGTATATTAAAAGTCAAAACCTGTCATGGAATTTAAAAAATTTAATATACAGTTATGAATATTAAAAACCAGTCTTGTATATTTCTTTGATGTGTTTTGTTTTTTAATACACAAAGTAATATAAATTTTCGTTGGTGGTGCTTGAAAATTGCAACACGGCGCTGTTAGAATTTACTTGCAATCGGTAACGAAAAATTACCATTTTCTTCAGAATATTCTAATCAGTCCTTTGGGAATTCATGCAAGGGTGTATTGAAAGTCGAAACCTGCGATGGAATTTTAAAAATCGTCATGGTAAAATTACTATATGGATTTTTATATTCCAAACTCGGTGTATTAATCTCATAATAATATAGCCACTTAAGAAATTTAATATACCATTATGAATATTAAGAATCCGTCTTGTATATTTCTTAAATGTGTTTTGGTTTTTAATACACAAAGAAATAGTAACTTCGGTTGCCGGTGCTTGAAAATTACAACACGAGCGCTGTTGGAATTTACTTGGAATCGGTAACAAAAAATTACAATTTTCTTCAGAATATTCCAATCAGTCCTTTGGAAATTTATGCAAGGGTATATTAAAAGTCAAAACCTGTGATGGAATTTGAATAATCATCGCGGTAAAATTACTATGTCGATTTTTATATTTCAAACTCGGTGTATTAATTTCATAATAATATAGCGACATTTGAAATTTAATATACCGTTATGAATATTAAAAACCTGTCTTGTACATTCCTTTGATTTTTTTTGCTTTCCAATATACAAAGTAATAGAAATTTTCGTTGCCGGTGCTTAGAAATTAGAACATGAGCGCTGTTGGAATTTACTCGCAATCGGTAACAAAAAACTACAGTATTGTTCAGAATATTCCAATCAGTTTTATGGAAATTCATGCAACGGTGTATTAAAAACCAAAACCTATGATAGAATTCTAAAAATTGCTATAGTAAAATTACTAGGTTGATTTGAATTTTACGAAGCCGGTGTATTAATTTCATAATTAATACAGCCACTTTGGAAATTTAATACCTATATCGCTATGAATATTAAAAACCGGTCTTGTATATTTCTTAGATGTGTTTTGGGTTACGGGTCGCGAACTTAAGTTATGAAGGGTAACTTAAGTTATGCGGGGAAACTTGAGTTATGCGGGGAAACTTGAGTTATGCGGGGTCAGGTATTCTGGAATGAAGTTCTGAACGTTCGCATAACTTATGAGGGTTCAGGGGCCGCGAAATTAAGTTATGAGAAGTAACTTAACTTATGAGGGGTCAGGAATTATAGAATTAAGTTTTGCGGCTTTCTATAATCTACGAGGGGTCAGCGGTCACAAAATTAAGTTATCAGGAGTAACTTAAGTTATGAGGGGTCAGGGACCCCGAAATTAAGTTATGAGCGGTATTTAACTTATGAGAGGTCACGGTTTTTTTCAACAAAGTTTTGAACGTATACATAACTTATGAGGGATTAGGGGGTTCGAAATTAAGTTATGCGCGGGGGTCACTTTATTTATGAGGGAATCATAAATGAATCCCGGAATTAAGTTTTAAGTTATGAGGGGTCAATTAAATTATGAGCGGTTACGAATTCTGGAATTGAGTTATGAGGGGTAACTTAAGTTCTGAGGGGTCACTTAAGATATGAGTAGTCAGGTATTCTGGAATAAAGTTCACATAAATTATGAGGGGGCAGAGGATTCGAATGCAGAAATCCGAAAATCAAGTTTCATGGATTATCGCACATTCAAAAGCATATATTATTAATTTTATTTCACTCCTTGCGTAAAGTGTCCACTTTAGGCACTCGAGCAATAAAATTTTGAACGAAACTCGTGTAAGAAATTTTTTCTCAACTCGCGTGATTGCAACATTCGCCTTCGGCTCATGCTGCAAACTCACACTCGTCAGAAAAAGTTCATCGCACTCGTATCGTAATGTACTATTTCGGCACTCCAGCATTCATATATCATAAAAGTAGAGGAACTTCATAAGTAGTCGATGGCGTAATAGGTAGCGTGTTAGGTAGTTAGGAGCGATAGGTAGGATGGTAGGCAGGGTCGAGGGTTCGATTCCCCGTCAGGGAGAAAAAATAGATCGGCCAATTCCCGCCGATTTTTCTTTTTTACTATTTATTTCTTTTTAGGACCGGTAAACTATGCATATTAAATTATTTTGCAAGTGCAAAATATTTTTTAAAACATGTTTAACAACAATTAATTACAGCTACGGTAACGTAATTTTCATATACTTGCGTATTGTGAGGAAGTCCTCCTTTACTTCGATCGAGTGTTTGTAGTGATGGTTATATGTGTGTGTATATATGTATATATATATATATATATATATATATATATATATATAAAATTATATATTAAAATGATTCGCTATGTATATTATAATTCTAATACGAATAACCGGTTCTGAGAGAGAGTAATTCGTCCAAAGCGAATGTATCCTCGCCCCAGTCGTTCGCGAAACACTCTCCGTTACACATTATTCTCATATATCGCTTCGATCCGAATTTATTACTCGATAATCGTCATATGTTAAGTGTCTTACCGATCTTCGTTATTTTTTTTAAATCGTGAGAGTGTTTAATAGGCCGAAAAATATTAATAAGGTACGATTTTCATGATTTTTGTTTTAAATGATATTGCTCAACTGTGTCCGCAATGCTCACGTAAAGCGTTAATATATCCATCTAAAGGCATGATCGACTGGGCCGCCGTTCAACTCGATGTTATTTAATTGGAACAACAAAGAAAATACCTTTTCTTTGTACGACTACTGGCGATCCAGAGGTCTAATCTTCGAGAAATCTATAATGCGGTGAGCGTCAGCCGCACCGACTATTAATCGCCATATCGAGCCGATGACGACCTTTCATCATTTTTTTTGGAACTCACAACTTTGCGAGCTAAGTAGTTATATATATATATAAAAAAAAGGAGAACAATAATTATGTTTTGTGAGTGGATTGACGAAGAAGGGAGCAATTAATGTTCGGGTCACTCTATATGGGCTAGAAATAAGAATATTGAGCGTGAGTCGACACATTGTCTTTCATATCTACATATATTGGTGATCGAGTCGCCTATACGACCAGTTTTTCTGTGGTGTTTATTCACGCTATATTTATTCCCTGCGTATATTTATTTAATTATATCGATGTTCATCTGTTGGTAGGGCGTAACGGATCTTTCTTGTGATATATGTGTATATATATATATATCTATATGTATTATTTGGATTTTTGTTGTTGCTATATATATGTGTATCACCGTGAATTCTTTCTTGGTCAAAATTGATATACGGTCGCGGCCAAATTCAAAAAGTGCTGCTTGAAATAAAACGATATTTTGAAAAGACCAAAAATAAAATATTACAAAATGGCGCCCAACGTGGGGCTAGCGAATTAGCCTCCCATATAACGTATATATATTCAAGAAAATTATCGGCTTGCATTAAAATCATACATTGCCACATGCTGACGCGGGCAAGAGCTAAAAGAACTGATAACTCTGAGAACGCTGAAAATCATACGAAAGACGCGAACGTTACAAATATGTCAACTTCAAATGATATTACCGAATTACAAACACAGGTGACGGCGATCAATGACCGATTGCGTGTCGAACAAGAGCGTATTGCGAGACAACGGAATGAATGGGACACATTAAGACGTCGAATGATAGACGAGTTGCATGAGGCTCGAGAATTGCAAGAAAGGCAGGCTGACGAAATACGCCTTCTCAAACAAGAGAACGAACAACTGAGAAATATTTCCAATGTGAGTGGAGAGGCCACTCAAGGCGCAGGTATGTTGAACGGGCTCGTTCATGGCATTCACTCAATGAATTTAAATATAAAACCGCCTCGATTCGGAAACGATCCTCTTACAAATCCAAATGAGTTTATAGAAATGGTGGAAAAATATTTTCGCGTAAAAAAGGTTCAAGATGATTGCAAATTATTGGTCTTGGAGACACTTTTAGAAGGTCGTGCTAAAGATTGGTATCGAGCTCAGAATAATGAATACGCAGATTATGCCGCGTTCAGGGTCGGTTTTCTTGAGGAGTTTTACTCAGTGCCCACGCAAGTGAGACTTAAAAGTTTGTGGTCGTCACGTAGATACGCTAATACCGATGGCTCAATGCAGTCGTATTTCCTTAAACAAACGAGCGTTGCCCAATATTTCTCTCCGAAACTAGATCCTTACGAAATAAACTATAGTGTCGTGCAACAACTTCCCATGCGAGCGCGCGACGCGCTGGTCACTATAGATTACTCGGCAACAAACATAATTGCACGAGCACTAGCACAGCTTGATGCATCCTATGAGGAAAATAAAAATCGGGAATCCCGTCGTAGTACAGTGAATCCCAATACGAGTTATAATTCGAGTTTCTCGGGTTCACCGAATACGAGTGGTAATAGTGGGGGATCCCGCTACTCGAGCAGTTCACCAAATACGAGTGGAAATAATAATAATAATCGAAATCCTTCGCAATCAGGAGCTTATCGTGCTAGGGGGATGGATGTCAATGTAGCACCGTGGTATCCACTGCCGAATATGTCAGTACCCCCACCAAATATCGGAGTATCAGAAAACGCGAGAAGCGAGAGTAAACAAGGGAATTATGAACAAATTAATCAAGGGCCAGAATATCTAAATGGGTCTTTAAACTAATCGATGGCGCCGTAAGTCAGGGGTCCAACGCGCGTCAATATCCATACGATGTATTCGAAGACCTCGCAGCGTCTATTACAAAAAAGGAAAATAATAACAAAACTGAAAAGGAAGAATCTCTCAACCGAACTTGTCCATACGCGATCATATTTTTATTTAACATTCCAGTTTCGACGTTACTCGATACAGGTAGTCAAGTGACGTGCATATCCGAGAAATTTTACAGTTATTTGAGAAAAGTGAGTAAACTCGAGGAATTACCGGTCGCGAATATTGTTGTTCTCACAGCCATTAAAGAAAAACCAACGCCGGTGCGAAAACAGGTTATGATTCGAATCACAATGGGTGAATTAAAAATATCATCCGTATTCTTAGTTATACCTCATTTGTCGAGCAGTATAATCATTGGGAGTGATTGGATGTTGAGGCTGGGAGCCGTTATCGACTTTTCGCGTAGATTGGTAAGCGTGAACGGGGAGATAATACCGCCTAATCTAATTTCGTTTGGCCAGTCACCTTCAGAACGACTCAATGTGCGTACTGATGAAGAGTTCACCTATATACAAATCGTGCGTATCAATAAAATCGGTAACGAGAATGCTCGAAATACAATTAAACTTGATCAAAGACGAGAGGGTTTAGAAACGCCTGAAAAGAAAATCCACACTCAACTCACAGGTGTCTTGGGGGAGTTCAGGATAGATGAGACGTGTCCGTCAAATGACGCTGATTCGGATTTCCTTGATCCACATTTGTTTGAAGAGACAGGATGCTTAACAAATTCATCCGCAAATAAAATCTCGAGCAATTCGATCACGCCCGACATTACCGATCAACTGCATGAAGACTATATCGATAAAGAAGACGTGTTAGATGAGGAAACAAAAACTTGTTACCAACTCATGGAGGCGCGATGTGCAGGTAATCTGTATGAGGAGGGTGAGGACGAAAATTTTTTCAAGGACGTACAAAATATCACCTTGCAACTAACAGATTATACGGCAAAACAACGCGACACGGTTATGCAAATGTTACTGAAGTTCAAACGTTTATTCTCGTTCAAGATTAATGGAGCGGGAACATACGAACATAAAATTCGATTAAAGGACTCGAAAGTTGTCGTCCGTCGTTCATATCCGGTCCCCTTTGCGATGCGAGATTCAGTGAGCAAAGAAATTGAGAATATGTTAAGAGCCGGTATCATTGAACGATCGGTTAGTCAGTATTGCAATCCGCTAAGAATTGTCGAAAAGAAAGATGGACGAATTCGCGTTTGTTTAGATGCACGTTTTATTAACAACGTCATTGAATCTGATAATGAAGCGCCTCCTATCATTGGGGAAATTTTGCAAAAATATCACGGTACCCAATGTCTATCTACTACCGACTTAGCTTATGGGTACTGGCAGGTCCCACTCGCTTTAGACTCGCGGCCATATACCGCTTTTTTGTATGGTTCGCAACTGTACCAATTTTGTAGAATCCCTTTTGGTTTGAAGACGGCCGGAAGCGGCTTTATTCGAGCTTTAAACCTCGCGTTAGGGAATGAATTCGATTCGTTTCTCACGTGCTATGTGGATGATTTATTAATCACCTCTAAAACGTTCGAAGAGCACCTGTCACATCTCGATCGAATATTTACGAAACTGCAAGATCAGAATTTTACTCTGCGTTTAGATAAATCTCATTTTTTTTGTCGCGAAGTTTCCTTTCTCGGTTTTATATTATCAGCGGAGGGAATTCGTCCCAATCCGGATAAGCTCGAGACGATACGAAATTTTGAAGAACCTAAAAATCGAAAGGAGTTACAGCAGATCATAGGCGTCTGTACATATTATCGTCAATTCAGTGTCCGGCATGCAAATTTAATTGACCCTTTCCGCCCATTGCTGAAGGGTAAGAGCGTGTGGCAATGGACCACCGAACATAGTCAAGCGTTCATTGCTTTAAAAAATACCTTTGCAAACAGTCTTATGTTGCACCATGTGCTTCCAGATGTTCCATTCAAATTACAGACTGACGCATCTGATAAGGGCATTAGTGGAATACTCTATCAAACAAATGCAAACGGAGAACACCGAATAATTTCATTAGTGAGCCGTTGTCTCAACGCGGCCGAGATAAACTATAATACAACAGAAAAGGAGCTTCTTGCAATCGTGTACGCGGTAGCGAAATGTCGATTGTATTTAGCGAGAACACCTTTTTATATCATTACTGATCATCAGGCCCTGACTTTCTTAAATACGACACCTTTTCATACAGCGAGACTCGTTCGCTGGAGCATTTATTTACAACAGTATACGATTCGGGTTGAGCATTGTACTGGCCGGGAAAATCTTGTGGCTGATTTTTTCAGTAGAAACCCTATCGGAAAATTTGAATCAGAGAATAACTCTCGTAGGTTGATCGTGGCGTCGCTCATGTCAAATACATTAATAAAAAACGGGTTAAAACCGGTGCAATACAGCATTATGTACAAATTGGCAAATAAATATGACGAAATGCCTAAAGATATTCGTCAGAATTTGCTTATAATCGCGGAATTGCAACACAAAGATCCGCATCTCGCTAAAATTATTTCAAGGGTTGAGGCAGGCAACGCCACCGAAAACTTTCAAGTTTACAGGGGTATACTCTTCCAATCTACTCGTTATAGTTTTGCAACCCATTCGGTAATTCATTGGAGACTCGTTGTCCCTGAATTGCTGCACAAACGCATGATACAATTCACGCATGAAAAATTAGGACATCCTGGCGTGTCGAAAACCCTCGCGTATCTTAAAACTCATTTTTGTTGGGACAGAATTAATAAAGACGTAAAGGATTATGTGCTCAAATGTGACTTGTGCCAACGAGTAAAATATCCAAATTATGCGACGGAGGGCGAATATAACATGGTCCCAGCAGGCAAACCGTCGGAACTCGTTACCGTCGATTTCTATGGGCCTCTCCCGAGATCGATAGGAGGAGTACAGCACATTTTTGTAGTACTGGATGCGCATTCAAAATACGTAAAGCTATATTCAATCAAGAGGGCTAACACGCGAGTCGCTCTCAAGAAAATTATTGATCAATATATCCCTGAAATGGGCAAACCCTCTCGAATACTCTCAGACAATGGAACGCAATTTACGTCTCCGATCTGGAGATCGCGTCTCCAACAGGAGGGCATAGAAGCCATTTTTTCATCGATTAGGCATCCCCAGAGCAACCCCACTGAACGGGTAATGCGGGAGCTTGGGCGTTTATTTCGAACTCTGTGTGCCGACGTTCATACGAAATGGGCCCAGTATATTCCTCGAATCGAATCGATCTTGAACGTGACATTACATTCGAGTACGGGTTTTACCCCGCACGAGCTGCATTTTGGAAAGCGGGCAGAGGAGCAAATAGACACTCTCCTTTCATTTCCATCCTCGCTACAAATAACTCATAAGGATAAGATTGCTCTCGCTGAGACACGAATGAAAATTCATTTCGAATATAGAAAAAGATCCCAAAAAAGTGTTTCCAAGATTTCTTTCGAAGTAGGTGATTTGGTGCTCTTACGAGTTCCTTTTCATTCAAGCGCACACGATCGTGTGATATCAAAATTTTTCCACCTTTACCAGGGTCCTTATCGAATTGGCAAGATTTATGGCACAAATGCATTTTTACTTGTTGATCCAGATGATCATACGATATCAAAGAATGTTTATAATCGATGTAGTTTAAAGAAATATAATAGCCCTGTTTAACATGCTGCGTATGGATGGCATCTCGTCTATGGAATATTCTATTATCTCTATGTGTATGTATATGCTTGAATGTATTTTGCTCAGAAATATCATAGCCCCATGAGGCCTTCGCAAAATAAGGGGGATAATTGTGAGGAAGTCCTCCTTTACTTCGATCGAGTGTTTGTAGTGATGGTTATATGTGTGTGTATATATGTATATATATATATATATATATATATATATATATAAAATTATATATTAAAATGATTCGCTATGTATATTATAATTCTAATACGAATAACCGGTTCTGAGAGAGAGTAATTCGTCCAAAGCGAATGTATCCTCGCCCCAGTCGTTCGCGAAACACTCTCCGTTACACATTATTCTCATATATCGCTTCGATCCGAATTTATTACTCGATAATCGTCATATGTTAAGTGTCTTACCGATCTTCGTTATTTTTTTTAAATCGTGAGAGTGTTTAATAGGCCGAAAAATATTAATAAGGTACGATTTTCATGATTTTTGTTTTAAATGATATTGCTCAACTGTGTCCGCAATGCTCACGTAAAGCGTTAATATATCCATCTAAAGGCATGATCGACTGGGCCGCCGTTCAACTCGATGTTATTTAATTGGAACAACAAAGAAAATACCTTTTCTTTGTACGACTACTGGCGATCCAGAGGTCTAATCTTCGAGAAATCTATAATGCGGTGAGCGTCAGCCGCACCGACTATTAATCGCCATATCGAGCCGATGACGACCTTTCATCATTTTTTTTGGAACTCACAACTTTGCGAGCTAAGTAGTTATATATATATATAAAAAAAAGGAGAACAATAATTATGTTTTGTGAGTGGATTGACGAAGAAGGGAGCAATTAATGTTCGGGTCACTCTATATGGGCTAGAAATAAGAATATTGAGCGTGAGTCGACACATTGTCTTTCATATCTACATATATTGGTGATCGAGTCGCCTATACGACCAGTTTTTCTGTGGTGTTTATTCACGCTATATTTATTCCCTGCGTATATTTATTTAATTATATCGATGTTCATCTGTTGGTAGGGCGTAACGGATCTTTCTTGTGATATATGTGTATATATATATATATCTATATGTATTATTTGGATTTTTGTTGTTGCTATATATATGTGTATCACCGTGAATTCTTTCTTGGTCAAAATTGATATACGGTCGCGGCCAAATTCAAAAAGTGCTGCTTGAAATAAAACGATATTTTGAAAAGACCAAAAATAAAATATTACAGTATATTAATTTCAACATTTCCTCGTTCAGTAAATTTCATGAACGAAATTCCTATAAGAATAAATAAATCAATATAGTTTTTAATATGCCGTGACTTGAAAATTACTATACGGTGGTACATGAAATTTAATATACCGTGACTTGAATATTAATACACGGTGGTATAGGAAATTTAATATACCCTTTGGGATTTTTAAAAACACAGTTTGATTAATTTAATATACAAAAGTAATGTATTTTTTCTAACCGTATACAGCAATTTTCGTAAACTTCATCGTGAAAATAACAATACTTTTGTATATTAACCAGACAATATCAAATTTTTAAAAATAATATCCTGTGATCAAATACTCACGGAGTATGTATATGAAATTTAATATACCACTTGCGATTTTTAAAAACACCGTTTGATTCATTTAATATACGAAAGTAATGTATTTGTTTAACCGAATACAGCAATTTTAATAAACTTCATCTTGAAAATAACAATACTTTTGTATATTAATTGAACCACTACAAGTTTAAAAAAAAAAATATCTATTCATTATATAAATAAAGAAGGTGTATGTGAAATTTAATACATTGTGCATCATTTTAAATAACGAGCATCTTGATTTCCTGATACATGTTCATATGAAAATTCATATCCGGCTTATGCATTCGAAATTCCTACACCGGTGTATTAATTTTCAGAAAGACATTTTTTACAGTGTATGGTATTAAACTGTATGATATAAAATTTTGTCGACAGATCATAATGAATTCTAAATACATTTTTTGACAGATCACAATAAATTCTATATAAATCTTTCTGAAAAAACGACGAACATGTTACATTAATAAGAAATTGAAAGTCTCCGGAAGTCCTTAGCAAACAATTCTTAGACCGCTTTCCACAATTTAGAAAAATTATTCACCAAGAATTGGCAAACCCTTTCAAATTTGCGTTGAGTGAATAAATTTATCATTTTTTTTGTTCAAGGGAACATTCGAATCCTCAAGTACATAAATTATTATATTCTGGCAGCACAAATCACTACTCCAATTTTTTCTATACAAACTGTAAATATGGTTTTTGAATTTTTATTGAGCACATATCATTTTTATTTTTTTAAAGGTTTTCAAATATTTAAGATGAATTCAAACAAATGTGATATATACATATTAACTCGATGCACGTTTTGTAAACAACTCATTTCTATTTACAATGAGTGTTGTCGGACCACCGTTAAATTTAAAGTATTTTTTAAAATAATAAATGAAAATAAACTAAAACGAATGCGACGATATATATTAACTATAATATACATATATATATATATATATATATATATATATATATATATATTTAAATATATATATATATAAATATTAACTCGATGCACGTTTTATAAACAAAAAAAAATCGACACTGCAATTAGTAAATATAAAGTTGCTCGGGAAGACAGCTGCATCGTTATTTATTTTTTAGGTTATACAGGGTGTATAAAAATGATGTGTCGCCACTTCGCCCAGTAAATCTCCAGCTTGAGATCGGTGGAGATCTATCAAAATTTGTAGCCGCAAAATTGACCTTGACCCTGAAATTCAAGGTCAAATTTTTTTATTGGCTTAAAAAATTCTACTTCTCAAGAGGAACAAAAGTCAGAAAGGAACCATAGGTCGGAGATGCGTCCTTCAACCCGAAACGACAATGTCAATTCGAAAAAAATCGAAAAAGTGCGTTCTTACAAAATATTGTTCACAGAAACACGGGATAAGAATTTTAATAATTATAAAAAAAGCTTTTTAACGCAGACACTTCAATATTTATCAATTGGAATCAAGAAATGTTGCAATTGCATAACGCTGACCACACTAAAGTGGATGATTCGGCATGAGATGGGTGACACAGATCTTTGCGATATCCCTTTGTCGCGTTACCACTACGAGCATCTAATTCCCTAGCTCATTGTTGCCGAAAATCAATTAACACATAGTCCCGCTGAATTAACCTTGACCCTAAAACTCAAAGTCAGTTTCAAAGTCAATTCATCTCGTTAAGAGGCATATAATTCTCGTAGAAACGACGAGTTAGGAATGAACCTTTCAATATCAAGCCGTCAAAACATAAAAAATATGCGTATTTCATTTAGTTCGGAGGGATAAAATTCGGAACTGAAACATAATTAAAAAGGCAATCGATATAACTAGACAGACTTGATGTCTGGCACACAACACGCCTGCTGTTCTATGAAAACAAGGCCTTAGATGCCCAGGTTTACGATAAGCGATTTTGATCTTAACAATAGTTGTTGTCATGAGTTGCTTAAACATCTTCATTAGCGGCAGACTATTAGCGTTACCCGGACTACACCACGTGGAGGTTGTCTGCCTGGTATCCCTTGGCCCTGAAAAGGGCCGTTGTGTTTTGTTGTCCGTTTCGAAAGATTCGTTTCAAATCATTTCAATGACGACTGTGTGTCGGGTGCGTATGCAATGTTGGATTAGTCGTCTCCTGCTTCATTATGACGCGGTCGTTGATGGCGGCGGCGTCGAGAAACCCAGAGAATCGAACCATCATGTCCAATTGCTCGAAGCATTCTAGCTTGTTCTCCAGCTTCCACATGCCGGCCACCATTACGCAAGCACGCTCGCAACCGTGCCTCCAAGTTTCTCGAAACCCTGAGAAGAAGTTCTCGGTTTCGCATCAACCTGGCAACTCCCTCATCGATTCGGCGTCTCAGATCTACCGGCGTCCTAATCGCTCGACCTTCTCTGTAGACGATAGCCTGGAGTGCTCCCCAGAAAAAAAAGTCCAAGGGATTTAGGTCTGGAGAACGTGGTGGCCAGAGATGCGGAGCAGGCCGACGACCGAGCCAACGCGATCCAAACATTTCGTTTAAGAATGCACGGACTTGAAGACCGAAATGAGGTGGTGCTCCGTCGTGCATAAAAAAAATGCGATGGCGAGCATGTCGTGGAATCATGTCCCTCAGACGCGGCATTAAATCGCGTTGCAGAAAGTGCAAATAATTGCGACTGTTCAATCTCAGTGGAAGGTAGACTGGACCTATCAGGGTGTTCCCAATGATACCTGCCCAAACGTTTACTGAAAAACGTCCCTGGTGAACTCGTTGCATCATCGCACGAGGATTCCTCTCAGCCCAGATGCGTAAGTTCTGCCGGTTCACGATTGCGGTGCTGGAGAAGCTCGCCTCATCGGTAAACAGAATGCGTTCAAAAAAATGAGGATCTCCCTCCAGTTTCTGTAGCATCCATCGACAAAAATTACGACGAGCGCGGTAATCTCCAGGATATAGTGCCTGAACAGATTGGACGCGGTAAGGTCGTAGGCCCTCTTCACGAATTATGCGACGCACCGTCATGTGCGCTATACCAACGTGAGCGGCTATTCGACGTAAACCCATGACGGGAAAAGCTCGTGCAAGAGCAATGACACGCTCTTCAATGTTCCAATGAACACGAGGACGACCGGCTCTTCGATATCCAGCGTTCCGCACCTCAAACCTCTCCTGATCGTTGAACCGCTCTTCGAGTCGTTGAAACTCACGACGATCTGGAATTGCCCCCGGCCGTAGAGGATGACCGTTTGCCCGATCAAGAAGTAACTGACGATAAATTTCGCGAGCTCTTCCAAAGTTTCCGAAAGCTTGATCAATAGCGCGCAACATAAGACGTTGATCTCGTCCATCTCGTCCACGACCACGATGTGGTCGCCGACCACGATTCATGTTATTACGACAGTGACGACAGTGATAGGGCCAACATAGATTCAGGTAGTGAGGGCGATCACCGATGGAGCGACCACAACGACTTCGATAATGCTAGAGATGACCAAAACTGCCACGACAAAGACTGACTGCGATAGAAATGACCTGGACTGCAACGCTAAAGACTTCGATTATGATAGAGTTGACCGAGACTACGGCGACAGACTTCGACAATGATATAATTGTCCAAGACTGCGACGATAGACTTCGACAACGATAAAGTTGAACGAAATTGCAATGACAAAGACTGCGACGATGATAGGATTGACCGAGACTGCGACGAAAGACTTCGACGATAAAGTTGACCCAAAATGCAACGACAAAGACTTTGACTATGATAGAGATGACCGGGATTGCGACGACAAACACTTCGACGATAATAGAACCGACCTAAACTGCGACGATCCTAGAGATGACCGAGACTGCGATGATAAAGACCTTGACGATGATGGAGATCAATGGGACTGCGACGACAGAACACAGTTTTTTTGTTGATTTTTTTATAACCTCCACGTGGTGTATTCCGGGTAACGCTAATGGTCTGCCGCTGATGAATATGTTTAAGCAACTCGTGCACGGTCACACAAGCACGATATGACTCTGAAATGTGTAGGTGACAACAACTATTGTTAAGATCAAATTCGTTTATCGCAAACCTGGCCATCTAAAGCTTTGTTTTCATAGAATAGCAGGCGTGCTGTGTGCCAGACATAAAGTCTTTCTAGTTATATCGATTGCCGTTATAATTATTCTTCAGTTCCGAATTTTATCCCTCCGAACTAAATGAAAAACGCACATTTTTTATATGTTTTGACGGCTTGATATTGAAAGGTTCATTCCTGACACGTCGTTTCTACGAGAATTAGATGCCTCTTAACGAGATGAATTGACTTTGAAACTGACTTTGAGTTTTAGGGTCAAGGTTAATTCAGCGGAACTATGTGTTAATTGATTTTCGGCAACAATGAGCTAGGGAATTAGATGCTTGTAGTGGTAACGCGACAAAGGGATATCGCAAAGATCTGTGTCACCCATCTCATGCCGATTCATCCACCTTAGTGTGGTCAGCGTCATGCAATTGCAACATTTCTTAATTCCAATTAATAAATATTGAAGTGTCTGCGTTGAAAAGCTTTTTTTATAATTATTAAAATTCTTATCCCGTGTTTCTGTGAACAATATTTTGTAAGAACGCACTTTTTCGATTTTTTTCGAATTGACATTGTCGTTTCGGGTTGAAGGACGCATCTCCGACCTATGATTCCTTTCTGACTTTTGTTCCTCTTAAGAAGTAGAATTTTTTAAGCCAATAAAAAAATTTGACCTTGAATTTCAGGGTCAAGGTCAATTTTGCGGCTACAAATTTTGATAGATCTCCACCGATCTCAAGCTGGAGATTTACTGGGCGAAGTGGCGACACATCATTTTTATACACCCTGTACAGAGATTTTTTGACTGATGTGATAAAGCCGTACGTAAAAGAGGAGAAATTCATGTTGCTCATTGATTCTTGGGGCAGTCAAACGAATCGTGTATATTATGACGAAATTTTTACCGTTGAGGAGGGCTCACCAACGTGTACTATAAAGGTCATTCCACCAAAGTGCACTCCGTTAGTGCAGCCATGCCATGTATATTTCTACCGACAAGTTAAAAATTTGATCACGGAATTCCAGAATTATTCTTATATTATCGAACAGGATAGGGAAATTACTTCTAGGGAAGATAGTATCAAAATGCTATCTATTGTTCACCATCAGCTATCTTCTGCGATATTTTGCGACATATTACAATACGCTTGGTTCGCTGCCAAATTATGTGACGACAGAAGGTCTTTCCTAAACGTTAATGAGGTTTCCTTTGCGGTTGACGTTTCGAAAAAATCCTGTGGATGCGGAAACTCGGCATTTATTACGTGTGCCTGCTGCCTAAATAATTATTATTTTCCGTATTCTTATGATCACTACCACCCTAGTTCTTGCGGTAGTGATAACTCATGAAAATAAATAAAAAGATTAATTGCACAGAGTAGAAAGAAATGATTTGTCGCTGCTTCGGCAGGTGATTCTCCAGCTCAAGGTCGGTGGAGATCTATCCAAACTTGTAGCCGCAAAATTGACCTTTACCCTGAAACTCAAGGTCAAATTTTGTTATTGTCTCAAAGAATTCATAAAATCATTAAACATTAACCACTTAAGTCTTTTGTCCATTTACTCAAATATTATAGATCCAACCTATCAAATTCAGGTATACTAGAGTATATATTACGCGAATAGAAGTTTTACTTCTTGATATCCACAGAAGTTTTACTTCTTGATATTCGTGTACATAAATTACCACACAACTTACTGTCTCTGACGTTACGCATAGTAGATGGTTGTCTGAAATAAAGTCTTAGCCTCTTTTGATATCTCGATTTGGTACAAGCTGGAAGTGGGAGCTTACTTCCTTTTTTTCGAGGGTCGAAAAGATGTTTCTTGTAGTTAACGTCATTACATCAAAGATATTTACGCTGATCGAGCTGTAATCCTAATATCCGTTCGGATTAACGAGCTTAGGATCGACATGCAAAATGTCAGACATTCTACATTTATGTATAAGGTCGAGGCGGCGTTTCAAAGATTGGAGAAGGAGATAGCTTAATTACATTTTTTGAAATTAATGTGCTTGCTCATTACGCGAGATTGAAAAATTTAATTTGTCCCACACATTTAGAAAAGTTCAAACAGAAACGTCAACAGGAAGTTCCAGTAGCCACCGAGTAAGGACCATGTTAACGATTCGTGTGGAAAACATAGATTTCGATACACAAGCTTGTCTGCTCCGACTAAAAGGTAGAAACACAGAGGAAAACAAATTTGTCAAGGTGAGATATAGTTCAATCATAACATTATATTTTGCTATGTACAGAATGTGAAAGAATACATTGTAGGAACATCGTTTAACCTTAGTGACGAATATGATATTTACCTTCTTTCATTACAGATGGGAGCTTATCACACATTGGACGTAGAACAAAACCGTAAAGTCACTATAAAAAAGGCAGCGTGGGATTCTATTGCGTTAGAACGCGTAGACACTGCCTGCGATCCGACTCAGGTGCCATGAAATTTTACATAGATAATTTTTTTCACTCGATTTTCAACCAATAGGAGCTTGGCATTTGACATCACGTGGTACAGGCAAAACGAAATTATATCGGTAATTTTTCGAAAATTTCCCGGCTGTTGCTAGGTAACAAGCGAAAATTTTCCAATAGCTTGCAACCCACGTACGTGTCAGAAACGTCAAATTTATCGAGATGAGCGAAAGAAAATCAACTATGTCGAATATAATTTTTAATAAAGCCAAGCGATTTTTTCCACAAAGATGTTAAATACGAAGCTCCTATTGGTTGAAGATCGAGTGAAAAAAAAATCCGCCGAGTATCCCTCGTGCATGGAAGTTAATCGGGTATTTCCCTCAAGCTTCCCTGCCTAGTGACATGCGTGTAGATTTTGATCTGCCAAACATCACACGCATGTCACGAGGCAACGAAGCTATCGGGAAATTTCTGTTTTGTGTGTGTAGTGAATGATTCGGTATCTTTAAGTAAACAAGTTTTTATATGACAATCACTGGTGTCCTGCAGGGCTTGTTTTTTTAAGTATTCAAAGGTTGCATCCAGTCAGCTCTCAAAAAGTCTATGTAGGGAAAATTCTACGGTTGTTCAGTAAAAACAATTTGTTGTTATTCTTTTTTCTAGGAAATTTATATCGGTTGGATCTCGTGGTATCTGTATCTTACTCCGCTCTTGTAGTTTTCTTGATTACAGTTTGTTGGTTCTATAAAATATTATCGCTGGTATCACCTTAATCGGCTTTCATTTCGAGTTGAGTAACTGGGGACGTTGATTGTTTCCCGAGAATTTTTATTATTTCGGCTATTTCTATAAGGTGCTGAGGTTCGAAGTTTTTTCGAAATAGCAAGCGCATGTCGAATATCAGCACGCGCAGATTCCGTATGCCGGTGAACGAGCTGGAGAATGGGCCGAGATATTACTTAACGCTAGCCCAGTCTGCTGCCGTTCGGGTCGTCGCACAGTGGTCCCAAATCCCAAAAAGCTGGCCAAAAATCGAAAATGTATTCAATTCGGGTGAAAGTCTGTACTCCAGGGTTCTCGGGGTCGCTGACTACGAATATGAAGTCAAAATTTAGCAAAACAAAATGGCGGATCCAATATGGCGGGAAATTTCGTCAAAAACGTATTTAATTCGGGTGACATTTGAAGACTTGAAGACTTGGAAAGTAGAGGATTGGAATACAGTCATTATAATCATTATTACAATGACAATGAACATTCATAATATATTTCTTTTATTCTTTTATTTCTAATCGATATAATTTTAGCTTTTTTTACAATTAATCACTGTCCTGTGAACTGTCATCATCGTCACATGTATCGCTCGTATCATCAGAAAAAATCTGCCTTGATTCTGGAACTGAAGGTGGAATCAATAGTTCAACCGCGTATGGGGATAACGATCTTAGTTTCTTCGAAGGAAGTTTTCGCAAACTGGATATTACTGGATCTGACGTTACTAAACATCTGCAAAAAATGTCTTCCATGTTTTTGATGCGGTTGATGAAAAATCTTCTCGGAATCTTTTAATGTACTTATTGCATGATTCCTGAGCTTCTTCAGACATTTGTCCGATAGGAAGTAACGAAGATTCCACGATTCCGTGACCGTGAATAAGAATTTTGTGTACTGTTGTTGGCATGAAGTACCACGAATAGAGTTCGACAAATTTTCGTGCAATGTCTTCAGCGTATTTGCGAAATTTGGGTATATTGATTTCGAAACCACAAGAAATTACCTGCAATACAACATGGAATCGCTTTATCAATTCTTCATCAATTCCCGTTATTAAAACGGAAATTTAAGAATTTTCGAAAAATCTTCTAGCTGTATTTCCGTCATTAGAACTTCAATAGCCTGGTTTTGGTTGATCAACAACAAGCCCTAATCTGTCACGAAAACCTTGTTGTATATTTTTTTTTCTTTTATCAACATTTTCTTTATCCTCTTTGCGCCCTTGCCACTTTTTTATTTCTAATTTGTAAGCTACATGTAAGCAACATTCAAAAAACCGTATCCAAGCATGCAGCGACGATATTCCGAATTTGAAGTGATCTTCATCAACCGGTCTTTGCAACATCTTGTCAATGTCATTAAATTCTTTGGACGTAGCACCACAAAGGTAGCAACGCATACTTGATGATGTATTCGTAATGGAATTACAAACTTTACCATCTATCATCGTCAACACAAGTTTGAAATTGATGTTAATTTTTTTGCCGCCAATTACAGTTTCAAAGGGCACGAGGTTTCTCTCTTGCGCTTGGATACAATCAACTTCTGCCCTAGTTGCTTCGGCAGTTTCATGAAAGAATTCAATTTTAATTGGGCGACAAAACCTTGGTGACGAAGGATGAGGATTTTTCCAAATAATCACGTGTGGATTGACTTTATCAAAGATTTGCAAGGGAACAAGTGAAATAAAGAAAATGTTGGCATCTGATTTATTGCCGTCTCCATCGTTAAATTTTTGTTTGTAAGTACTTTGACCAGAAGTTCCATCGCATCCCCACTTGCATATCAATTCTAAATTACCAACTTTGTTTTCAGGAAGACTTCCAATAACGTCCGATTGTACCGTTAATATTCTTTCAGCTGTATGATTTAGCAATGCTTGAAGTCCAACTGTGGCTCCACTTTCAGTTACAGAAATTTCTGACTTTGCAGGGTAACACTTTTTTTTAGAATCCAATACACATTTATAAGGCGGGTATAATTTACAATTTTTTTTCAAGCTCACAGAACGTAGTAATTGGTATTGACTTTTGGTCATTTTACCTTCTACCACAAGTGATAATGCTTCGTTGCCTGACAGTACATCTTCTGAAACGCGTTCCATAGACTTACGGTACTGTGATGCTTTTGATGGACTGCCTTCTGTGACATCCCTAATTACCTTTGAAGCTTGTAAATTTCCAGAAGCCCGGAGACCCATTTGTGTAGCGTAGGCCAATTCGTGGACGGTATGTTCTTTTCGAACCTTTTCTGTCTTCCTACGTTTTGACCGATCACTTGAATCGCCCCAGCTTGTGGAAGGACGCCCCATTGTGCTTTCCGTAGAAGGATGCCCCATTGTGTTTTCCGTAGAAGGACGCTTCATTGTGTTTTCCGTGGAAGTCTTCAAACATTCCTTTTCAATCGTGAAAGACACAGGAACGTTGAGCCACTCATCGAATTTATTGAAGAATTTGGTTTCGTCCCTCCTCGCTTCTTGCCACCTCTTTTTGAAATTCCCCTAGCGGATTCGACGACCGTACATACGGTCGAAAATGGTCGTTTTGTCGACCGTACTTTTGTGGTCGTCAGAAAAAGCATCGCATTTTGCTTGTGGGTCGTTACGACCAAAAATTATTAGTCGTAACAACCCGTTCCTGGGTCCGTTTGCTGGTCGTTACGACTGAGAATTATTAGTCGTAACGACCCGTTCCTGGGTCCGTTTGCTGGTCGTTACGACTGAGAATTATTAGTCGTAACGACCCATTCCGGGGGCCAGTTGGCTGGTCGTTACGACTGAGAATTATTAGTCGTGACGACCTATTTCGGGGCCCGTTTGCTGGTTATTACGACCCGAAATTCTTCATCGAATATTTTTTTCTCAGCGCAACTTGATACAAAAATTTGTATAGTTTATTCTGAAATAGCACCCATGCAATCGGAACTAATAAAATTGTACGCCCGAGATATCCACAATACTTAGGAATATTCGCAAGGGTCAGCTCGACCGAAAGTGCAATGAAAGAGCTTCGCCCTGGATAAACCGCCTTAATCATCACGGTAACCTCTGCGCTAGGTAAGTACTTGGCTTGGCACGCAGGCTGTCCGGTATATAACACCGTCATATGCCTATTTCGTTTGGGCACAGAGTTTTGAGCGCATGCAACGCGTAGTGGTGGACGCATCAACTAGCGCTACCTAGCAGATTTGTTGACCAGAATTTTTCGGTCGTAGTCAATGTGGTGGACGCGTCAACTATAGTTGACGCGTCCACCACTATGCGTCGCATGCGCTCGAAACTCTGTGCCCAAACGAAATAGGCGTATGACGGTGTTATATACCGAACAGCCAGCGTGTCAAGTCAAGTACTTACCTAGCGCAGAGGTTCCCGTGATGATTAAGGCGGTTCCTCCAGGGCGAAGCTCTTCCATGGCACTTTCGGTCGAGCTGACCCTTGCGAATATTCCTAATGTGGATATCTCGGGCGTACAATTTTATTAGTTCCGATTGCATGGGTGCTATTTTGGAATCAACTATACAAATTTTCGTGTTAATTTGCGCTGGGAAAAAAAATATTCGACTAAGGATTTCGGGTCGTAACGACCAGCAAAGGGCCCCGGAATGGGTCGTTACGACTAATAATTCTCAGTCGTAACGACCAGCCAACTGGCCCCCGGAATGGGTCGTTACGACTAATAATTCTCAGTCGTAACGACCAGCCAACTGGCCCTCGGAATGGGTCGTTACGACTAATAATTCTCAGTCATAACGACCCACGAGCGGACTGCGACGATCCTTCATACGACCAAAAAATTACGGTCGACAAAACGACCACTTTCAACCGAAACTGTTTACGACCCTAAATTTCGCGTCGACGAATCTGCTAGGGTCCAATCTACCCATGGCATCTTTCAGATTTTTCGACAAAATGTATGGATGCTTCAATTGTTTTGACACCTCCATTTCAACAATGTCAGCGACAATGTTGATATTTTCTTTTAATACCGATTTCACAAGTATGTAAATTTCCTTTCTCGTGAAAGAAATTTCGTCGGTATTATCCAGAGGATCTGTAGGAAATGCAAAATAACATTAATAGAAGAACTATCTTTATCAATTTCCTATGAACAATATTTCAGACGCAAAAATTACAAAAAACTGCAGAAAGCATTTTTGCCTCCACTATTGAATTTTTAGTGCGACAAAATTTCGACTAGTGTAGCACACTTTTGAGTGAGAGTGTATATTCAAAAAACGAGGATAAAAAATTTCATAAACTACTACAATTATATCTTCTACTGTGAGGAATATATGTGCTAAGTTTTAAATTTTCATATGAGTATTGACTAAGTTGAAAAAATGTTCAAATTGTTGACCGTGTAAAATACACGTATATGCCATTCAAAACTTTTACTGCTGGGGGGGCATAAAAATTACACTCAAAACCGAAGGAGCAGCTACGAGCAGCTAATTTTTGGATATGTTTTGAAGAAATGTCTAAGTAACAATTTCCATTTAGTTTAAGAGCGGGGGTTGATAGGGGTTTTGACTTATTGCTTTTTCTCACACGACTTTTCAGAACATAACCAAGAAAAATACCACTACTTTCATTAATGACTTACAATTTCATACATCGTTAACGATAATTTTGAGCAACACACTCAAATTGTACTTACTTTCTGGAGAAGAATCCATTTTGTAAAATCCAAATCCGTTAACTTTTCACTCTTCCAGACGCGTCGAAACTTTCGTCTTATTTCTCCGCGCGACGAGCAAACAATGCGGTCGGCTCGACGCTCACGAATAAAATGGATTCCTGAGCCAGGTATGGACGCTCCCCTTTTCTTAACGGTCATAATACATACTAGAGGTACCACTACAACTGTTCCAACCATTGAAAGTCCCTAGAAAAAAATATTTTTTTTTCGACTTTTGGCCAGCCTTTGGCGATTTGGGACCACTGTGCGTCGCCATCGAGCCATCGACCTGAGAGCAGAAATCGACTCTATTAACACTTAGCGATAATTCTGTTCATTTATTTGCTACGGGTGCTACATATTTTGTCAGTTACTTATCTGTCTGGCTATTCTCTTGGTATTTTGCTGGCATTATAGCTATTATTTTGGATTTATAGGGTGAGCGGCTATTACTGATATTTTCTCTTAACTTACTATTTACTCACTACAGCAATGGCAGAAATTAATCGAAATTAGAGCTTCAGAAAAGAACATTTGGCTATTGGCAATTGATATCCAGTATCCTGGTAGAATACCTGGTAGAAAACCTGGTAGAATAACACGTACACTTTACTAACGATAACAATGTCATATAAGAAAATAATGAGTAAAATTTTGCATAATTTCTTTGATTTTCCAGATCATCCATCCAATGAATTTTACTAACATGAAAAAATATCATATATGACCGATTCAGTGTTCGAATAAAAATCAAAGGCTCTTACATGTTTCAGAATGCAGACGTAGCTGCAATTGTAATGCAAGAAGGGATAGCGCATATTTGTCTTATAACTTCGAATATGACAATAGTGCGCGCGAAGATAGACCAGATGATACCACGAAAGCGAAAAGGAAACGTGTCCCAGCATGAAAAGGTAAAAGTATTTCAAATATATAGGAAATCAAAACCTTAAATAGATTTGATTGCCACAGGTGAATTTGTTTTCACTAGAGATATAATTTCTTGATCTATACATATTACATATATTGATATTTTTTTTATTTAAAGTTTATTCTACACTGTTAGAATTATTTATAAATTTACTATGCAGAGGCATATTAAATTCACAAAACTTGGTATATTAAATCGAAATTAATGCAGCGACATTTTAAAATTAACAGTGGTATATTATAAGTAATATATTTGTATTGATATCAATACATCGTCGTATGATTTTTGAAAATATTTAGCGTAATTCTACCATTTTTCTGGTAAAATTAGTACACTGGTGTATTAATTCGATCAGCGGTATTCCCGATTTGGAATTTTAATACACCGTATGGAATATCCATGCACATAAATTGAAATTAATATCCAGGCTTCGTAAAAGTGTGTGAAAAATAAATTCGCAAGGTCTCGTAAATTTGTATGACTAGTGTCTAAAAAATATTGCAGAAATTATTTGTTAATTTACTATACAAAGTAATATTGAATTTACAAACCTTGGTATATGAAATCGAAATTCATGCACTAGTATTTAAATAATTTAACGTCGTACATTAAAATTAATATATTTATATTGATATTCATAAATCGTCGCAGGATTTATACAATTTCTAACCGTAATTCCCCATTTAATGACTTAAAATTAATACACTGGTGTATTAATTCAATAAGTACTACACACATTTGGAATTTTAATACACTTTCTTAAATATCCATGCATAAAAGTGAAAATTAATATGCAGGTTTTGTGAAATTGTATGAAAAATACAATCGCAAAGTCTCGCAAATTTATATAACCAGTATATATCTGAAAAATGCAATGCATATACTACTTTTATTCCTTGTATATCGATAACCGAAAATTGCACAGCAGTATGCAGCATTTCCTATTTGGAATTTATACAGGAGCATTGGAATATTCCGAGTTCTCCAATTTACTTTATGAGCAGTCATCGTCTTATTCAACTTGGCAACTAAAATTTACTACTCTTGAGTGTTAATTCGATTAATAGTAGACAAATGTGGAATTTTAATACACCGTTTTGAATATGCATATACAGATATAATTAATAAGCAGATTAAGTCTCATCGGGATTAAATAATTTTTGCATTCTGAGCCGTCATATTGGAGGCGCCATTGCGAATTCTAGAATTTTCAGTTTAGATTGATGATCAACGAATTTTAAATCTCTCGATCGCCAAGTTTAATTGAAAATAAACCATTGTTGCGTTTTGATCCGCCATTTTGAATGGTATGAAATTAGCTATTTCGAATTGAGATTCGAATTCGCGAATCCGAAAAACAACTTTCACCGAGTATCACACATTTAAAAGTACATCATTAATTTTTCGGGTTTCAGGTATTCATGTATCATACGAGTAGAAGAAGTTCATAAGTAGTCGATAGCGTTATAGGTAGCGTGTTAGGTAGATAGGTAGGATGGTAGGCAGGGTCGAGGGTTCGAATCCCGGTCGGACAGAAAAAGTAAAACAGAGAATTGTCGCAGGATTTTCTTTTTGTTCGATTTATCTCTGTTTGGGTCCGGTAAACTATAGATATTTAATTATTTTGCAAAGGCTATATATTTTTTATAACACGTTTAGCAACAATTAATTACAATTATGGCTGCGTAATTTTCACGAGATGGACCGAAAAGTCAATGAAAACTTGAAAATTACTACCGATGGTCGTTTGAAATTCCAAACCGGTTCATCAATTTTCACACACCACTGCTTTGGATCTCTTAGAACTAGGTATATTAATCTTCATGTTCATTGTTGAATTATGAGAAACGGGATTCTTTTTTTAAAACACAGTTAGTTGACTTTAAGATATAATAGTATATTAAAATTTGGATACACTGCTGTTCCGTGTGTCGTACAACAAAGTATATTAAATCTAATACTCTTGTAGTATTTTGAAAAGACTCTTCATGAATATTGAGAAAATATTCAATTGTTTAAATATATAGAGTATTTAAATTTCAAAGCTACCTGTGCCTGATTTGTCAACGGGAGTTTATGCAAATAAACTTCCTATACCGGTATATTAATTTGCAAACAAAAATTTTTTACAGTGTAATATACACTACTCGCAAAAATTGAAGGTGCAAGAGAAATTTCCAAATTTTTCGGTGATTTTCAACAGGCTGTATTTCAGTGAAAAATGATCTCATTGAGATCATAAAAAAAGCATTTTGAAGCTGCAAGATTCTAGTTTCTAGATCTTCTGGTCAAAAATTTTTAGGAGCTACGGTTCTTACAAAATTTGAAGAAATGGCGCGAAAGAAAATTTTTGAATTTTTCTCTCCTTTTTATTTTTGGTCCACGGGCTTGGAAATTTTTTTTCGAGCTGAACCAATATATTGACCAGACAGCCTGTTAATTCAGCTTCAATTTCCTTTTCTCATGTTTTCTCTACGCTGATGTCTCGCGGAGATATCCGACTTTGAATGAAAAAAAATCTTTTTGTCTTTAACTACTGACATCTCAGCAACCGGTGCTCGTACAGAAATCAATCGGGCAGATTCGGAAACTGGAATAAATTTTCTAAAAGATCCTCTCAAGAGTATTCGGGAAAAAAAATTTGTTCCACCCTTAATAGTCAGTTGAAAAAAGTACAAAAAAGTGACTTTTTCCCTTGATTTGGTAAATCGATTGCAGCTTTACTAATATTGATGAGAAGGCTAATGTTTTAAGGAGCACTTATAGCTCAATGTACCCCCAATAACCCTGCAAATTTGCAGATCGATCCATTGAATGGTTCTTCCGGACCGATTGATCGAAATTTCCATAAAATTTAAAAGAGCATAGTTTTTGTTTCTGAACATCAGGTAATCTTAAAAATGGAAAAATTGATTTATTTTAGACAATTTTTTGTGATTCTGCATCAGTTACCTGTTGAATTAAAAAAAAAATAACAAAAAAATTTCAAAAATTTCAAAAAAAAGAATTAATTTTAATATTTTTTTTTGTAAATCGATCGATTGAATGGTTTTTCTAGACCGATTAATGAAATTTCAAAAAAAAAATGGAAGGCGCAAGTTTTTTGTTTTGAAACATCGGACAATCTTCTTAAAAATGGAAAAATTGATTTTGCTTCGACTTTTTTTACAATTGCGCACTTGTTACTGGTTGAATTTGAAAAAAGAAATTTTTAAAATTTTCGAAAAAAATACTGAACCGTCTTGCGAAAATTTGGATTGTTGCTTATCAATTAACTGCGCGCATTTGCGTTATCCAAAGCGTACCACGTGAAGGTGGCACAGTCGGATTTACGCTTCTCTTGTGCGTGAACACAAGAGAAGCGCAGTTGATATGCAACAATCCAAATTAGAAAAAAATTTTTTTTAAACATTTATAAAAATTGATTTTTAAAATTCAACCGGTAGCAGATGCAGAATTGTAAAAAAAGTCGACGAAAAATCAATTTTCCCATTTTTAAGAAGTTGACCCGATGTTTCGAAACAAAAACCTTGCTCGTTTCATTTTTTTTGAAATTTTGATCAGTTGGTCTAGAAAAACCATTCGATCGATCGATTTGCAAAAAAAAAAATTTGTAAATAAAAAATACTTTTCTTTTTTTAATTTTTTTATTATTTTTTTTTAATTTAACCGGTAACAGATGCAGAATTGTAAAAAAAAGTCAAAAAGAAATCAATTTTTCCATTTTTAAGAAGATTTTTTTTGAAAATTTCGATCAATCGGTCCGGAAGAACCGTTCAATGGATCGATCTGCAAATTTGCAGGGTTGTTGGGGGTATATTGAGCTGTAAATACTCTCTGAAACATTAGCCTTCCCATCAATATTAGCAAAGCTGCAGTCGATTTACCAAATCGCAGAAAAAAGTCATTTTTTTGTAATTTTTTCAACTGAGTATTGAGGGTAGAACAAAATTTTTTTCCCAATACTCTTGAAAGAATCTTCTAGGAAATTTATTCCAGTTTCCGAATCTGCCCGATTAATTTCTGTACGAAGACTGGTTGCTGAGATATCAGTGGTTAAAGACAAAAAGATCTTTTTTTCATTCAAAGTCGGATATCTCCGCGAGAAATCAACGTAGAGAAAAAATGAAAAAAAGGAAATTGAAGCTGAATAAACAGGCTATCTGGTCCATACATTGGTTTAGCTGGAAAAAAATTTCTAAGCCCGTGGACAAGAAATAAAAAGGTAAAAAAAATTCAACAATTTTCTTTCGCGCCATTTCTTCAAATTTTATAGAGCGTTCAATTTCCTATGAAAATATGCATCGTTCATTATTGCAGCTCTGTTTCAGAGAAAAAGA
Organism: Alloplasta piceator; assembly: GCA_946863875.1. Taxonomy (NCBI): domain Eukaryota; kingdom Metazoa; phylum Arthropoda; class Insecta; order Hymenoptera; family Ichneumonidae; genus Alloplasta; species Alloplasta piceator. Next base: position 35,096,528 of record OX333074.1, read on the forward strand.
ATTAAATGCAAAAAGTTCAAAAATTCGATGTTATTTAAATGGGAAATGTATCATGATTTGGGCACGGTTTAATATGAAAATTGAGCGTTTATTTCTGTTCGATATTTTTGTTGATACCAAAAACTAAAAACTGAAGGAGGGCAAGCAAAAAACCCAACTTGGGAAATAATGGACACTCTAATGTAGTCGGTCGAAAGAAAAAACGACAGCTGATGCTGATTCAAAGAAACTAGAATCTGGAACTGAGTTTTAATTATGAGCATATACATTCAACGAAATATACTGACAATTTCGATAAACTGAAATTGGCTTGTTTGCGAGTAAATTCAATATAAAATGTGAACGTTGTGTATCCTGAATTTGTTTTCGATGGCTATTGACGCGTTCATGACTGGAAACTATATTGTTCTGATGCATTTCTTTCTTTTTCGAAACTTCTAAAAATATCAAGAAATATTTATACTAAAGGAACCCAAGGCACAGTTGTGGTATGATTTTGGTTATCTCACCCGCGTTTCCCGCGTTACATATCATTGATAGAATCTGAACCTATCTACTTAAAATCCTATATCGACGTTATATGCTCTTGAATTGGAAAAGATCATTCTTTGTACCAACTTACCTTGGTAGCAAGTATATTATCAGACAAGCCCTCGCGATAAAAAGGATGCCAGAAGAAAGGTTAAATAGAGCAATGTCATCCACAAGTGATTTAGTGTTAACCCTTCGAGTGCACACCTTCGCCGCCAACCTATAAGTGCACATTGGGGCGATCTTACCCAAGGCGTTTTTCAAATCGTTACATTCCGGTAAATATGAATTTTTTGTTTTGTTTTTTTTTGTAGGGACGTTTTTTGTAGTAAATTATCCATATTTTATGTCCCTAAATTTATTTTTTGACATAGACGAAAATTAAATACCCAAACATTCGTTCAAAGTGGGGCATACGTTGAAAAATACGTACTTACACGAAAAAAATCGATTTTTTTTCGTTCAATAAAAAAAAAACCCTCCGGGATTTTTCAAGAGGAAGGTGTATAGATGTGAAAAAAAAACAGTGTTGACCAACTTTCCAAAAAGTATATTTATTCGAAGGTTTGAATTTAAGCATTTCATTTAAAAATTGAAGCAACGTCCTTTTTCGATGGCTGTCCTCAGTATACTGCCAGGATCTGAGAAGGGGCTCGGGCGTCTACTTTATAGAGCAGGAGTGGGAGAAAATTATCGCGCCAAAATTCGAGCAAATAGATCCCCGCGTTTTGCGACACGATCGGTTACAGAACATTTTTAGGGTCAAAACGATCCAGTATGCACTCGAAGGGTTAATATGCAACAGCGTACATAAAATGGTGGTTTTATTGTCAAAAAAGACTCATCGAGATGTGCACGATTTCGATCTCCAAAATCACATTTTCATGGAGTGCGTTCCGAATGATTCGCCAGGCGACATTTTTCTCTTTCTCCCATTATAGGAGAGAAAAAGAGAAAAGTCGCCCAGCGAGTCATTCGGAACGCACTCACGGAGTCAAAGCAAGAAGGGTCTTGTTTTGCGCAAGAGCTTTTGTTTATCAAAATGAATGTGACAGAGAATCAAAAATTTTTTTTATTAATATACACTACTCGACAATTGAAGTGGGACAGACAGTTTTTTCTCGATTTTGACGAGATTTAGACCGATTTTGAAAATTCAAAAAAGTCCATTCGAGTAAATTTTGTTATCTTTCGAATGAGACTAATTAGAATGCGATCGGTTAAAAATTGACCAAGTGCGGGGCGATGGAGTCAGGGCGTGCGAATCACGATTTCCGGGACACCCCGGAAAAGGATATACGCCACCGTCACATGGCTTTTCCAGTGAAATCATTGGAAAGAGCAGCTCGCGGCGGTCAGGATTCAAAAAAAAAAAATTAAAATCGGCGAACTCCTGGGGATGCTATCGCCCCAGGAAGTTGAAACGGTTTTTCGACGATAACTTGCGAGTTTGACGATCGATTGACTTGAAATTTATCACAGAGTCGTGGTTCGTCATAGCCGACGACCCGGTCTAGGTGGTATTGTCGAAAGACTCCTCGGGGATGAGATCCAGGGTTGTCCCGGATGCACTGTATCAATTATGCGCATTTTTCGCCATGATAGAGTTGTTGGCCGGAAATGAAAGTTGGTGCATCATAAAGGGGAAGATTAAACGAACAAAACGTGTGGTCGTGCAATAACCAAATCGACCTCTATCACTAAAGCGAAGGGGGTGAAAAATTGCATGAAAAATGCCGAAGTCGAAAAAGATCGCGTCCGGAGTCGCAAGGCGATGATCGATTGTTTTTGCACTCAACGTCCGACTAAAGGTTCTTTCACAACTGGAGTGAGATGGGCCAGTTTGGAAAAGCTCAGCATTAGAAACTTTTCATTATTTATTATTGTTTATCATCTTTATTTTTGTATTGAGATTTTCGCAATAATTAAGGGGATATGAACAATGAAAATGTTGAAAAAAGATAACCACCGTGCATATTAAGAATTCGATTTTTTGAAAGCGTCGATTTTTTTATTCAGCACTATTTTTTAAAATCATTATTTTTGCGTTGCAACTTTTTTAAAAAATAAGGAGGTATTAACAATAAAAATGTTGAAAAAATGATAACTACCGTGCATATTGAATTTTGATTTTATAAAAGCGTGGATTTTTTTATTTCGCACTATTTTTGAAGATCATTATTTTTGCGTTGGAATTATTGCGAAAATTAAAGAGGTAAGATTAACAATAAAAATGTTAAAAAATTGATAACTACCGTGCATATTGGGATTTTGATTTTTTAACAGCGTCGATTTATTTATTTAGCATTATTTTTTAAGATTGTTATTTTTGCGTTCCAATTATTGCGAAAGATAAGGAGGTATTAACAATAAAAATGATAAAAAATCGATAACTGGCCTGCATATTGAGATTTTGATTTTTCATAAGCGTAGTTTTTTTTAATTAGCACTATTTTTCAAGATCATTATTTTTGCGTTGCAATTTTTGCAAAAATTAAAAAGATATTAACAGTGAAAATGTTGAAAAATTGATGACTGGTGTACGTATTGAGATTTTGATTTTTGATAAACCTCGATTTTATTATTTAGCACTATTTTTTGGGATCATTAGTTTTGCGTTGCAATTGTTGCAAAAATTAAGGAGGTATTAACAATAAAAATGTTGATAAATTGCTAACTACCGTGCATATTGGGATTTTGATTTTTTTTAAAGGTCGATTTTTTTATTCAGCACTGTTTTTTGAGATTATTATTTTTGCGTTGTAATTTTTGCAAAACCTAAGAAGATATTAACTATTAAAATGTTGAAAAATGGATAACTGGTGTGCATATTGAGATGTTGGTTTTTTATGAGCGTCGATTTTTTTACTTAGCACTAATTTTTAAGATCATTATTTTTACGTTGCAATTTTTTCAATAATTAAGAAGATATTAACAATTAAAATGTTGAAAAGATGATAACTGGCGTGCATATTGAGAATATAATATTTGAAGAAGCGTCGATTTTTAATTTACCACTATTTTTTAAGATCATTATTTTTGCGTTGCAATTTTTGCGGAAATTAAGAAGATATGAACAATTAAAATGTTGAAAAATTTATAACTGGCGTGCATATTGAGATTTTGACTTTGAAGGAGCGTCAATTTTTTTATTTGGCACTATGTTTTAAGATTATTATTTCTGCTGTGCAGATTTTGCAAAAATTAAGGAGATATTAACAATAAAAATGTTGAAAAATTGATAACTACCATGCACATTGGGATTTTGATTTTTCAAAAGCGTCGATTTTTTTTTTGCACTATTTTTTAAGATCATTATTTTTGCGTTGCAGATTTTGCAAAAATTAAGGAGATAATAACAATAAAAATGTTAAAAAATTAATAACCGGCGTGAATATTGAGATTTTGGTATTTCAGAAGCGTCGATTTTTTTTCTTTTGCACGATTTTTCGTGACCCTTATTCTTGCGTTTCGACTTTTGCAAAAATAAAGGGGATGTGAACAATAAACATGTTGAAAAATCGATAACTACCGGGCATATGGAGTTTAAGATTTTTAAGAAGGGTCGATTTTTTTACTTTGCACTTTTTTTTGAGATTATTATTTTTGCGTAGCCGATTTTGCAAAAATTAAGGAGATGTTAACACTAAAAATGTTGAAAAATTGATAACTACCGTTCACATTGAGATTTCGATTTTTTACGAGCGTCGATTTTTTTATTTTGCACTATTTTTTAAGTTTTTTTTTCGCGTTTCGACTTTTGCAAAAACAAAAGTGATATGAACAATAGAAATGTTGAAAAAACGACAACTACCGTGCATATTGGGATTTTGATTTTTCAAACGCATCGATTTTTTTTATTTTGCACTATTTTGTAAAATCATTATTTTTGCAATGCAATTTTTGCAAAAATTAAGGAGATATTAACAATAAAAATGTTCAAAAATTGATAACTACCGTGCATTTTGAGATTTTGATTTTTCAGAAACGTAGAATTTTTTACTTTGCACTATTTTTTATGACCATTATTTTTGCCGCTCGACTTTTGCAAAAATAAAGGGGATATGAACAGTACAAATGTTGAAAAATCGATAACTACCCGTGCATATTGAGAATTTAGTTTTTCAGAAGCGTCGATTTTGTGACTCTGCACTATTTTTTAAGATCATTATTTTTGCGGTGCAATTTTTGCAAAAATTAAGGAGATATTTACAATAAAAATGTTGAAAAATTGATAACAAGCGTGCATATTGAGATTTTGATTTTTCAGAAACGTCGAGTTTTTTAATTTGCACTATTTTTTGAGATCATCATTTTTGCGTTGCAGATTTTGCAAAAATTGAGGAGATATTAACAATAAAAATGTTGAAAAATTAATCACTGGCGTGAATATTGAGATTTTGGTTTTCCAGAAGCGTCGATTTTTTTCTTTTGCAATATTTTTTATGACCCTTATTTTTGCGTTTCGACTTTTGCAAAAACAAAGGTGATATGAACAATAAAAATGTTGAAAAATCAACAACTACCGTGCACATTGGTATTTTCATCTTTCAAAAGCGTCGTTTTTTCATTTTGCACTATTTTTCAAAATCATTATTTTTGCAATTCGACTTTTGCAAAAATAAAGGTGATATGAACAATAAAAATGTTGAAAAATCGACAACTACCGTGCATATTGGTATTTTGATTTTTCAAAAGCGTCGATTTTTTTATTTTGCACTATTTTTCAAGATCATTATTTTTGCAATACAATTTTTGCAAAAATTAAGGAGATATTAACAATAAAAATGTTGAAAAATCGACAACTACCCGTGCATATTGAGAATTTAATTTTTCAAAAGCGCTGATTTTTTATTTTGCACTATTTTTTATGATCATTATTTTTGCCTTTCGACTTTTGCAAAAATAAAGGGTATATGAACAATACAAATGTTGAAAAATCGATAACTGCCTGTGCATATTGAAAATTGAATTTTTCAGAAGCGTCGATTTGTTGACTTTGCACTATTTTTTAAGATCATTATTTTTGCGGTGCAATTTTTGCAAACATTACGGAGATATCAACAATTAAAATGTTGAAAAATTGATAACAAGCGTGCATATTGAGATTTTGATTTTTCAGACACGTCGAGTTTTTTAATTTGCATTCTTTTTTAAGATTATTATTTTCGCGTTGCAGATTTTGCAAAAATTAAGAAGATATTAACAATAAAAATTTTGAAAAATTAATAACTGGCGTGAATATTGAGATTTTCGTTTTTCAGAAGCGTCGTTTTTTTTCTTTTGCACTATTTTTTATAACCCTTATTTTTGCGTTTCGACTTTTGCAAAAATAAAGGGGATATGAACAATAAAAATGTTGAAAAATTGATAACAAGCGTGCATATTGAGATTTTGATTTTTCAGAAACGTCGATTTTTTCATTTTGCACTATTTCTTAAGATCATTATTTGTGCGTTGCAGATTTTGCAAAAATTTAGGAGATATCAACAATAAAAGTTTTGAAAAATTAATAACTGGCGTGAATATTGAGATTTTGGTTTTCCAGAAGCGTCGATTTTTTTCTTTTGCAATATTTTTTATGACCCTTATTTTTGCGTTTCGACTTTTCCAAAAATAAAGGAGATATAAACAATAAAAATGTCGAAAAATTGATAACAAGCGTGCATATTGAGATTTTGATTTTTCAGTAACGTCGATTTTTTCATTTTGCACTATTTTTTAAGATCATTATTTTTGCGTTGCAGATTTCGCAAAAATTTAGGAGATATTAACAATAAAAATGTTGAAAAATCAATAACTGGCGTGAATATTGAGATTTTGATTTTTTAGAAACGTCGATTTTTTCATTTTGCACTATTCTTTAAGATCATTATTTTTGCGTTGCAAATTTCGCAAAAATTAAGGAGATATTAACAATAAAAATTTTGAAAAATTAATAACTGGCGTGAATATTGAGATTTTGGTTTTTCAGAAGCGTCGTTTTTTTTCTTTTGTACTATTTTTTATAACACTTAAATCTCAATATGCACGCTTGTTATCAATTTTTCAACATTTTTATTGTTAACGACTCCTTAATTTTTGCCATAATTGCACCGCAAGAATAATGATCTCAAAAAATAGTGCAAATTAAAAAACTTGACGTTTCTGAAAAATCAAAATCTCAATATGCACGATAGTTGTCGATTTCTCAACATTTTTATTGTTCACATCCCCTTTATTTTTGCAAAAGTCGAAAGGCAAAAATAAGGGTTATGAAAAATAGTGTAAAATAAAAAAAATGACGCTTCTGAAAAATCAAAATCCCAATATGGACGATAGATATCAAATTTTCAACATTTTTATTGTTCATATCCCCTTTATTTTTGCAAAAGTCGAAACGCAGAAAGAAGGGTCGTAAGGAATAGTGCAAAATAAAAAAATCGGCGCTTCTTGAAAATCAAAATCCCAATATGCCCGGTAGTTATCGATTTTTCAACATTTTTATTGTTAATATCTCCTTAATTTTTCCAAAATCTGCAACGCAAAAATAATGATCTTAAAAAATAGTGTAAAATAGAAAATCGGCGCTTTTGAAAAATTAAATTCTCAATATGCACGGGTAGTTGTCGATTTTTCAACATTTTTATTGTTAATATCATCTTAATTTTTGCAAAAATTGCATTGCAAGAATAATGATCTTGAAAAATAGTGCAAAATAAAAAAATCGACGCTTTTGAAAAATCAAAATACCAATATGCACGCTAGTTGTCGATTTTTCAACATTTTTATTGTTCATATCACCTTTGTTTTTGCAAAAGTCGAAACGAAAAAATAAGGGTCATAAAAAATATTGCAAAAAAAAAAATCGACGCTTCTGGAAAACCAAAATCTCAATATTCACGCCAGTTATTAATTTTTCAAAATTTTTATTGTCAATATCTCCTAAATTTTTGCAAAATCTGCAACGCAAAAATAATGATCTTAAAAAATAGTGCAAAATGAAAAAATCGACGTTTCTGAAAAATCAAAATCTCAATATGCACGCTTGTTATCAATTTTTCAACATTTTTATTGTTCATATCCCCTTTATTTTTGCAAAAGTCGAAACGCAAAAATAAGGGTTATAAAAAATAGTGCAAAAGAAAAAAAACGACGCTTCTGAAAAACGAAAATCTCAATATTCACGCCAGTTATTAATTTTTCAAAATTTTTATTGTTAATATCTTCTTAATTTTTGCAAAATCTGCAACGCGAAAATAATAATCTTAAAAAAGAATGCAAATTAAAAAACTCCACGTTTCTGAAAAATCAAAATCTCAATATGCACGCTTGTTATCAATTTTTCAACATTTTAATTGTTGATATCTCCGTAATGTTTGCAAAAATTGCACCGCAAAAATAATAATCTTAAAAAATAGTGCAAAGTCAACAAATCGACGCTTCTGAAAAATTCAATTTTCAATATGCACGGGCAGTTATCGATTTTTCAACATTTGTATTGTTCATATCCCCTTTATTTTTGCAAAAGTCAAAAGGCAAAAATAATGATCATAAAAAATAGTGCAAAATCAAAAATCAGCGCTTTTGAAAAATTAAATTCTCAATATGCACGGGTAGTTGTCGATTTTTCAACATTTTTATTGTTAATATCTCCTTAATTTTTGCAAAAATCGTATTGCAAAAATAATGATCTTGAAAAATAGTGCAAAATAAAAAAATCGACGCTTTTGAAAAATCAAAATACCAATATGCACGGTAGTTGTCGATTTTTCAACATTTTTATTGTTAATATCTCCTCAATTTTTGCAAAATCTGCAACGCAAAAATAATGATCTCAAAAAATAGTGCAAATTAAAAAACTCGACGTTTCTGAAAAATCAAAATCTCAATATGCACGCTTGTTATCAATTTTTCAACATTTTTATTGTTAATATCTCCTTAATTTTTGCAAAAATTGCACCGCAAAAATAATGATCTTAAAAAATAGTGCAGAGTCACAAAATCGACGCTTCTGAAAAACTAAATTCTCAATATGCACGGGTAGTTATCGATTTTTCAACATTTGTACTGTTCATATCCCCTTTATTTTTGCAAAAGTCGAGCGGCAAAAATAATGGTCATAAAAAATAGTGCAAAGTAAAAAATTCTACGTTTCTGAAAAATCAAAATCTCAAAATGCACGGTAGTTATCAATTTTTGAACATTTTTATTGTTAATATCTCCTGAATTTTTGCAAAAATTGCATTGCAAAAATAATGATCTTACAAAATAGTGCAAAATAAAAAAATCGATGCGTTTGAAAAATCAAAATCCCAATATGCACGGTAGTTGTCGTTTTTTCAACATTTTTATTGTTCATATCACCTTTCTTTTTGCAAAAGTCGAAACGCAAAAATAAAGATCTTAAAAAATAGTGCAAAATAAAAAAATCGACGCTTGTAAAAAATCGAAATCTCAACGTGAACGGTAGTTATCAATTTTTCAACATTTTTAGTGATAACATCTCCTTAATTTTTGCAAAATCGGCTACGCAAAAATAATAATCTCAAAAAAAAGTGCAAAGTAAAAAAATCGACCCTTCTTAAAAATCTTAAACTCCATATGCCCGGTAGTTATCGATTTTTCAACGTGTTTATTGTTCACATCCCCTTTATTTTTGCAAAAGTCGAAACGCAAGAATAAGGGTCACGAAAAATCGTGCAAAAGAAAAAAAATCGACGCTTCTGAAAAACCAAAAGCTCAATATTCACGCCGGTTATTAATTTTTTAACATTTTTATTGTTATTATCTCCTTAATTTTTGCAAAATCTGCAACGCAAAAATAATGATCTTAAAAAATAGTGCAAAAAAAAAATCGACGCTTTTGAAAAATCAAAATCCCAATGTGCATGGTAGTTATCAATTTTTCAACATTTTTATTGTTAATATCTCCTTAATTTTTGCAAAATCTGCACAGCAAAAATAATAATCTTAAAACATAGTGCCAAATAAAAAAATTGACGCTCCTTCAAAGTCAAAATCTCAATATGCACGCCAGTTATAAATTTTTCAACATTTTAATTGTTCATATTTTTTTAATTTTCGCAAAAATTGCAACGTAAAAATAATGATCTTAAAAATTAGGGCTAAGTAAAAAAATCGACGCTCATAAAAAACCAACATCTCAATATGCACACCAGTTATCCATTTTTCAACATTTTAATTGTTAATATCTTCTTAGGTTTTGCAAAAATTACAACGCAAAAATAATAATCTCAAAAAACAGTGCTGAATAAAAAAATCGACCTTTAAAAAAAATCAAAATCCCAATATGCACGGTAGTTATCAATTTATCAACATTTTTATTGTCAATACCTCCTTAATTTTTGCAACAATTGCAACGCAAAAATAATGATCCCAAAAAATAGTGCTAGATGATAAAATCGAGACTCATCAAAAATCAAAATCTCAATACGTACACCAGTCATCAATTTTTTAACATTTTCACTGTAAATATCTTTTTAATTTTTGCAAAAATTGCAACGCAAAAATAATGATCTTGAAAAATAGTGCTAATTAAAAAAAACTACGCTTATGAAAAATTAAAATCTCAATATGCAGGCCAGTTATCGATTTTTTATCATTTTTATTGTTAATACCTCCTTATCTTTTGCAATAATTGGAACGCAAAAATAACAATCTTAAAAAATAGTGCTAAATAAATAAATCGACGCTGTTAAAAAATCAAAATCCCAATATGCACGGTAGTTATCAATTTTTTAACATTTTTATTGTTAATTTTACCTCCTTATTTTTTAAAAAAGTTGCAACGCAAAAATAATGATTTTAAAAAATAGTGCTGAATAAAAAAATCGACGCTTTCAAAAAATCGAATTCTTAATATGCACGGTGGTTATCTTTTTTCAACATTTTCATTGTTCATATCCCCTTAATTATTGCGAAAATCTCAATACAAAAATAAAGATGATAAACACTAATAAATAATGAAAAGTTTCCAATGCTGAGCTTTTCCAAATTGGCCCATCTCACTCCAGTTGTGAAAGAACCTTTAGTTGGACGTTGAGTGCAAGAACAATCGATCATCGCCTTGCGACTCCGGACGCGATCTTTTTCGACTTCGGCATTTTTCATGCAATTTTTCACCCCCTTCGCTTTAGTGATAGAGGTCGATTTGGTTATTGCACGACCACACGTTATGTTCGTTTAATCTTTCCCTTTATGATGCACCAACTTTTATTTCCGGCCAACAACTCTATCATGGCGAAAAATGCGCATAATTGATACAGTGCATCCGGGACAACCCTGGATCTCATCCCCGAGGAGTCTTTCGACAATACCACCTAGACCGGGTCGTCGGCTATGACGAACCACGACTCTGTGATAAATTTCAAGTCAATCGATCGATAAACTCGCAAGTTATCGTCGAAAAACCGTTTCAACTTCCTGGGGCGATAGCATCCCCAGGAGTTGGCCGATTTTAATTTTTTTTTTTGAATCATGACCGCCGCGAGCTGCTCTTTCCAATGATTTCACTGGAAAAGCCATGTGATCGTGGCGTATATCCTTTTCCGGGGTGTCCCGGAAATCGTGATTCGCACGCCCTGACTCCATCGCCCCGCACTTGGTCAATTTTTAACCGATCGCATTCTAATTAGTCTCATTCGAAAGATAACAAAATTTACTCGAATGTACTTTTTTGAATTCTCAAAATCGTCCTAAATCTTGTCAAAATCGAGAAAAAACTGTCTGTCCCACTTCAATTGTCGAGTACTGTATATGCGGGAAAATTTAGACTTGGCAAGTGGAGGTATCTCTCAGCATTGGATTTTCTCGATCTCGCAGAAACATCACAATCACCAAATTATTCATTGTTTAGACAGATAGCACTTTTCAGATTTATTATTCGATTGTTGTTAGTTGCTATTATTTTGATCAACAAAAACCGAGCAATCTTCGTCGTGCTCCGTCGCGTTGAGGGGGGAATGGGGGGATAAATTACGCTTGAGCATGCGCAATGTGGCTTTCGGCATGAAATGTTGTGTCGAGCTCACTCACGTGAATAATCTCGTCTTTTCATAAAGTGAGATCGTCCGTAATAGGGTCAGTTGCTCACTATCGTCATTTTCACTCAATCTGGAAACTGTAAATCGCAGCCGACACCAAAAAATGCCCCAACAATAAACTCGAAAATTGTATTCGATTTCGTATCTAAATAGCCACCAAATGAAGAATTAAGCCTAGAAAAAATAATTTTTAAGCTTGGAATTGGACTCACCTTGATAACCAGGCATAGGTCCAAACTCTATGTTTTGTAAACATACAGCCATCGTCATTTGAAGTGGGACGGAGTGTTTTTTCTCGATTTTGGCGAAAATTCGAGCGATTTTAAAAATTCAAAAAAGTAAGTTGGAGTAAATTTCGTTATCTTTCGATTGAGACAAGGTGGAATGCAATCGGTTCTGAATTGGCCGAGTGCGAGGCGATGAAGTCAGGACGTGTAAATCGCGGATTCGCGGACACCCCGAAAGAGGGTATACGCCGTTGCCAAATGGATTTTTAACTGGAACCATTCGAAAGAGCAGCTCATGACAATCAGAATTGAAAAAAAAAATTGAAATCGGTCAACTCCAGTGGATGATATTGGCCCAGGAAGTTGAAACAGTTTTTCAATGATAACTTGCAAGTTTCTTGATCGATTGACCTGAAATTTATCAGGGAATCGTGTTTTGTCATGGCCAACGACCCAGTATAGGTCGTGTTGTAAGAATACTCCTCGGGGATGAGATCCAGGGTTGTCGCGAATACACTGTGTCAATTATTCGCATTTTCCGCAATGAAAGCTCTTTATGCCAAAAATGTTGATTGGTGCATTATTAAGGGGAAGTTTCAACGAACAAAACGTGTGGTCGTGCAATACCCGAATCGATCTGTGTCACCAGCGGGAAGGCACGGAAAAATGGCATGGAAATGCCGAAATCAAAAAAGATCGAGTCCGGAGTCGCAGGGCGACGCTCAATTGTTTTTGCACTCGCCGGCTGACTAAACGTCTTGTCACTACTGGGGCAAGATGGACCGATTTAAGAATAATAAATATTGAAAAAAAATTATTTTTATCATTTTAAGATTTTTTTCGAGACTGTTTGTTTGGCATTGCGATTTTCGCTATTATTAAGGGGTTATGGACAAAAGAAAAATTAAAAAATCAATAAATACCGTGTTTTACAGTATTCGGACTTTTCAAAAGCGCCCACTTCATCATTGCACAATGATTTTCATCATCCTTAATTCAGAATTGCGATTTTCGCAATTATTAAGGGGTTATGGACAAAAGAAATATTGAAAAATCAATAACTACCGTGGTTTACGGTATTCAGACTTTTCAAAAGAGACCACTTTATTAATGCACAATGATTTTCATCATCCTTAATTTGGCATTGTGATTTTTGCAATTATTAAGGGGTTGTCGACGAAAGAAATATTGAAAAATCAATAACGACCGTGTTTTACGGTATTCAGACTTTTCGAAAGCGTCGCCTTTAACATTGCACAATGAATTTCATCATCCTTAATTTGGCATTGCGACTTTCGCAATTATTAAGGGCTTATCGAAAAAAGAAATATTAAAAAATCAATAACGACCGTGTTTTACGGTAGTCAGACTTTTCAAAGGCGTCCACTTTATCATTGCACAATGATTTTCATCATCCATATTTTTGAATTGCGATGTTTGCAATTTTTAAGGGGTTATCGACAAAAGAAATATTGAAAAACCAATAACGAGCGTGTTTTGGGGTATACAGACTTTTCAAAAGCGTCTACTTTATTATTGCATAATGATTTTCATCATCCATATTTTTGCCTTGCGATTTTTGCAATTGTAAAGGGGTTATCGACAAAAGAAATATTGAAAAATCGATAACGAGCGTGTTTTACGATATTCAGACTTTTCAAGAGCCTCTACCTTATCATTGCATAATGATTTTCATCATCCGTATTTTTGCCTTCCAATTTTCGCAATTATTGCGGGGTTATGGACAAAAGAAATATTGAAAAATCAATCACTAGCGTGGTTTACGGTATTCAGACTTTTCAAAAGCGTCCACTTTATCATTGCACGATGATTTTCATCATCCATGTTTTTGAATTGCGATTTTCGCTATTTATCAGGGGTATCGACCAAAGAAATATTGAAAAACCAATAACAAGCGGGTTTTACGGTACTTAGACTTCTCAAAAGCATCTTCTTTATTATTGCATAATGATTTTCATCATCCATATTTTTGCCTTGCGATTTTTGCGATTATTAAGGGATTATCGACAAAAGACATATTAAAAAATCAATAACGAGCGTGTTTTATGGTATTGAGACTTTGTAAAAGCCTCTACTTTATCATTGCACAATGATTTTCATCAACCATATTCTTGAATTGCGATTTTTGCAATTTTTAAGGGGTTATCGACAAAAGAAATATTGAAAAACCAATAACGAGCGTGTTTTGGGGTATACAGACTTTTCAAAAGCGTCTACTTTATTATTGCATAATGATTTTCATCATCCATATTTTTGCCTTGCGATTTTTGCAATTATAAAGGGGTTATCGACAAAAGAAATATTGAAAAATCGATAACGAGCGTGTTTTACGATATTCAGACTTTTCAAAAGCCTCTCCTTATCATTGCATAATGATTTTCATCATCCGTATTTTTGCCTTACAATTTTCGCAATCATTGCGGGGTTATGGACAAAAGAAATATTGAAAAATCAATTACTAGCGTGGTTTACGGTATTCAGACTTTTCAAAAGCGTCCACTTTATCATTGCACGATGATTTTCATCATCCATGTTTTTGAATTGCGATTTTCGCTATTTATCAGGGGTATCGACCAAAGAAATATTGAAAAACCAATAACAAGCGTGTTTTACGGTACTTAGACTTCTCAAAAGCATCTTCTTTATTATTGCATAATGATTTTCATCATCCATATTTTTGCCTTGCGATTTTTGCGATTATTAAGGGATTATCGACAAAAGACATATTAAAAAATCAATAACGAGCGTGTTTTATGGTATTGAGACTTTGTAAAAGCCTCTACTTTATCATTGCACAATGATTTTCATAATCCATATTTTTGAATTGCGATTTTTGCAATTTTTAAGGGGTTATCGACAAAAGAAATATTGAAAAACCAATGACGAGCGTGTTTTGGGGTATACAGACTTTTCAAAAGCGTCTACTTTATTATTGCATAATGATTTTCATCATCCATATTTTTGCCTCGCGATTTTTGCAATTATAAAGGGGTTATCGACAATAGAAATATTGAAAAATCGATAACGAGCGTGTTTTACGATATTCAGACTTTTCAAAAGCCTCTACTTTATCATTGCATAATGATTTTCATCATCCGTATTTTTGCCTTCCAATTTTCGCAATTATTAAGGGGTTATGGACAAAAGAAATATTGAAAAATCAATCACTACCGTGGTTTACGGTATTCAGACTTTTCGAAAGCGTCCACTTTATCATTGCACGATGATTTTCATCATCCATATTTTTGAATTGCGATTTTCGCTATTTATCAGGGGTATCGACAAAAGAAATATTGAAAAACCAATAACAAGCGTGTTTTACGGTATTTAGACTTCTCAAAAGCATCTTCTTTATTATTGCATAATGATTTTCATCATCCATATTTTTGCCTTGCGATTTTTGCGATTATTAAGGGATTATCGAGAAAAGACATATTAAAAAATCAATAACGAACGTGTTTTACGGTATTGAGACTTTGTAAAAGCCTCTACTTTATCATTGCATAATGATTTTCATCATCCGTATTTTTGCCTTGCAATTTTTACAATCATTAAGGGGTTATGGACGAGAGAAATATTGAAAAATCAATCACTACCGTAGTTTACGGTATTCAGACTTTTCAAAAGCGTCCATTTTACCATTGCACAATGATTTTGATCATCCTTAATTTGGAATTGCGATTTTCGCGATTGTCAAGGGGTTATCGACAAAAGAAATATTGAAAAATCAATCACCACCGTGGTTTACGGTATTCAGACTTTTCAAAAGCGTCCACTTTGGCATTGTACAATGATTTTCGTCATCCTTAATTTGACATTGCGATTTTCGCAATTATTAAGGGGTTATCGACAAAAGAAATATTGAAAAATCGATAATGACCGTGTTTTACGGTAGTCAGACTTTTCAAAAGCGTCCACTTTATGATTGCACAATGATTTTCATCATCCATATTTTTGAATTGCGATTTTTGCAATTATTAAGGGGTTATCGACAAAAAAAAATATTGAAAAATCGCTAACGACCGTGTTTTACGGTATTCAGACTTTTCCAAAGTGTCCACTTTATCATTGCACAATGATTTTCATCATCCTCAATTTAACATTTCGATTTTTGCAATTGTTAAGGGGTTATCGACAAAAGAAATATTAAAAAATAGATAACGACCGTGTTTTACGGTATTCAGTCTTTTCAAAAGCGTCGCCTTTATCATCGCAAAATGATTTTCAGCAGTCTTAATTTGGCATTGCGATTTTCGCAATTATTAAGGGGTAACCGACAAAAGAAATATTAAAAAATCAATAACGAGCGTTTTTTACGGTATTTAGACTTTTCAAAAGCTTCTACTTTATTATTGCCCAATGATTTTTATAGCCCATATTTTTGCCTCGCGATTTTTGCAATTATATTGAAAAATCAATCCCTACCGTAGTTTACGGTATTCAGACTTTTCAAAAGCGTCCACTTTACCATTGCACAATGATTTTCATCATCCTCAATTTGGTATTGCGATTTTCGCAATTATTAAGGGGTTATGGACAAAAGAAATATTGAAAAATCAATAACCACTGTGTTTAACGGTAGTCAGACTTTTCAAAAGCGTCCACTTTACCATTGCACAATGATTGTCATCATCCTCAATTTGGCATTGCGATTTTCGCAACTATTAAGGGGTTATGGACAAAAAAATATTGAAAAATCAATAACTACCGAGTTTTGCGGTATTCAGACTTTTCAGAAGCGTCCACTTTATCATTGCACAATGATTCTCATAATTCTTAATTTGGCATAGCGATTTTCTTAATTATTAAGATGTTATGGAGAAAAGAAAAATTGAAAAATCAATAACTACCATGGTTTACGGTATTAAGAGTTTTCAAAACGGTCCACTTTACCGTTGCACAATGATTCTTATCATCCTTAATTTGGCATTGCGTATTTTACAATTATTAAGGGGTTATCGACAAATCAAATATTAAAAGATCATAATCTACCGTTTGAAAATACTGAATACCGTGAAACATGGTAGTTATTCATTTTTCAATATTTCTTTTTTCCATAACCCCTTAATAATTGCAAAATTCGCAACGCCGAATTGAGAATGATAAAAATCATTATGCAATCATAAGCTGGACGCTTTTGAAAAGTCTGAATACCGTAAAACGCAGTCGTTATCGATTTTTCAATATTTCTTTTGTCGATAACTCCTTAATAATTGCAGAAATCGCAATTCAAAGATATGAATGCTGAAAATCATTGTGCAATGATGAAGTGGACGCTTTTAAAAAGTCTGGCTACTGTAAACCACGGACATTATCGATTTTTCAATAATTCTTCTGTCGATAACCCCTTATAAATTGCAAAAATCGCAATGACAAATTGAGGATGATAAAAATCATTGTGTAATGATGAAGGTGACGCTTTTGAAAAGTCTGAAAACCGTAGAACATGCTCGTTTTTGATTTTTCAATATATTTTTTTGTCGATAACCCCTTAATAATTGCGAAAATCGCAATTCAAAAATATGGATGATGAAAATCATTATGCAATGATAAAGTAGACGCTTTTGAAAAGTCTGAATACCGTGAAACACGGTCGTTATTGCTTTTTCAATATTTCTTTGGTCGATAATCCCTTAATGATTGCGGAAATCACACGGACAAATAAAGGGTGACGAAAGTCATTGTGCATTGATAAAGTGGATTCTTTTGAAAAGTCTAAATACCGTAAACCACGGTAGTAATTTATTTTTTGATATTTCTTTTGTCGATAATCCCTCAATAAATGCAAAAATTGCAATGTCAAATTATGGATGTTGAAAATCATTGTGCAATGATGGAGTAGACCTTGTTGAAACGAATAAATACCGTAAAACACGGTAATTGTTAACTTTTCAATATTTCTTTCGTCGATAACCCCTTAATAATTGCGAAAATTGCAATTCAAAAATATGGATGATGGAAATCATTGTGCAATGATAAAGTGGACGCTCTTGAAAAGTCTGAATACCGTAAACCACGGTAGTTATTGATTTTTCAATATGTTTTTTGTCCATAACCCTTCAATAATTGCGAAAATCGCAATGCCAAATTGAGGATGATGAAAATCATTGTGCAATGGTAAAGTGGATGCTTTTGAAAAGTATGACTACCGTTTAACACGGTAGTGATTGATTTTTCAATATTTTTTTTGTTGATAACCCCTTAATAATTGCGAAAATCGCAATGCCAAATTAAGGATGATGAAAATCATTGTGAAATAATAAAGTGGACGCTTTTGAAAAGTCTGAATACCGTGAAACACAGTCGTTATCGACTTTTCAATATTGCTTTTGTCGATAACCCCCTCATAATTGCAAAAATCGCGAGGCAAAAATATGGATGATGAAAATCATTGGGCAATAATAAAGTGGACGCTTTTGAAAAGTCTGAATACCGTAAAACGCGCTCGTTATGGATTTTTCAATATTTCTTTTGTCGATAACCCCTTAATAATTGCAAAAATCGCAATTTAAAAATATGGTCGATCAAATTCATTGTGCAATGATAAAGTCGATGCTTTCGAAAAGTCTGAATACCGTAAAACACGCTCGTTATAAATTTTTCAATATTTCTTTTGTCGATAACCCCTTAATAATTGCGAAAATCGCAATGTCAAATTAAGGATGATGAAAATCATTGTGCAATGGTAATGTGGACGCTGTTGAAAAGTCTTACTACCGTGAAACACGGTAGGTATTGATTTTTCAATATTTCTTTTGTCGATAACCCCTCAATAATTGCGAAAATCACAATGCCAAATTAAATATGATGGAAATCATTGTGCATTGATAAAGTGAACGCTTTTGAAAAGTCTGAATACCGTAAACCACGGTAGTTATTGATTTTTCAATATTTCTTTTGTCCATAACCCCTCAATAATTGCGAAAATCGCAATGCCAAATTAAGGATGATGGAAATCATTATGCAATGATAAAGTGGACGCTTTTGAAAAGTCTGAATACCGTAAACCACGGTAGTGATTGATTTTTCAATATTCCTTTTGTCTATAACCCCTTAATCATTGCGAAAATCGCAATGCCAAATTAAGGATGATGAAAATCATCGTGCAATGGTAAAGTGGACGCTTTTGGAAAGTCTGACTACCGTGAAACACGGTAGTTATTGATTTTTCAATATTTCTCTTGTCGATAACCCCTTAATAATTGCGAAAATCACAATGCCTAATTAAATATGATGAAAATCATTGTGCATTGATAAAATGGACCCTTTTGAAAAGTCTGACTACCGTAAACCACGGTGGTTATTGATTTTTCAATATTTCTTTTGTCCATAACCCCTTAATAATTGCGAAAATCGCAATGCCAAAGTAAGGGTGATGAAAATAATTGTGCAATGGTAAAGTGGACGCTTTTGAAAAGTCTGAATACCGTAAACCACGCTAGTGATTGATTTTTCAATATTTCTTTTGTCCATAATCCCTTAATAATTGCGAAAATCGCAAGGCAAAAATACGGATGATGAAAATCATTATGCAATGATAAATTAATGGCTTTCGAAAATTCTGAATATCGTAAAACATGCTCGTTATCGATTTTTTAATATTTCTTTTGTCGATAACCCCTTAAAAATTGCAAAAATCGCAATTTAAAAATATGAATAATGAAAATGATTGTGCAATGATAAAGCGGATGCTTTTGAAAAGTCTGACTACCGTAAAACACGGTCGTTATTGATTTTTCAATATTTCTTTTGTCGATAACCCCTTAATAATTGCGAATATCGCAATGCCAAATTAAGGATGATGAAATTCATTGTGCAGTGGTAAAGTGGACGCTTTTGAATTGTCTGACTATCGTAAAACACGATAGTTATCGATTTTTCAATATTCATTTTGACCACAACCCCTTAATAATTGCGAAAATCACAATGCCGAATTAAGGATGATGAAAATCATTGTGCAATGATGAAGTGGGCGCCTTTGAAAAGTCTGAATACCGTAAAACACGGTATTTATTGATTTTTCAATATTTCTTTTGTCCATAACCCCTTAATAATTGCGAAAATCACAATGCCAAATTAAGGATGATGAAAATCATTGTGCAATGATGAAGTGGGCGCCTTTGAAAAGTCTGAATACCGTAAAACACGGTATTTATTGATTTTTGTATCTTTCTTTTGTCCATAACCTCTTAATAATAGCGAAAATCGAAATGCCAAACAAACGGTCTGGAAAAAAATCTTTAAATGATAAAATTATATTTTTTTCAATATTTATTATTCTCAAATCGGTCCATCTTGCCCCAGTAGTGACAAGACGTTTAGTTAGCCGGCGAGTGCAAAAACAATTGAGCGTCGCCCTGCGACTTTGGACTCGATCTTTTTTTATTTCGGCATTTCCTTGCCATTTTTCCGTGCCTTCCTGCTGGTGATACAGATCGATTCGGGTATTGCACCACTACACGTTTTGTTCGTTGAAACTTCCCCTTAATAATACACCAATCAACATTTTTGGCACAAAACGCCTTCATTGCGGAAAATGCGAATAATTGACACAGTGTATTCCGGACAATCCTGGATCTCATCCCCGAGGAGTATTCTTACAACACGACCTATACTGGGTTGCAACACGACTCTCCGATAAATTTCAGGTCAATCGATCAAAAAACTTGCAAGTTATCGTCAAATACCGTTTCAACTTCCTGGGCCAATATCATCCACTGGAGTTGACCGATTTCAATTTTTTTTTTAATTCTGATTGTCATGAGCTGTTTTTTTGAATGGTTCCAGTTAAAAAGCCATTTGGTAACGGCGTATACCTTTTTTCGGGGTGTCCGCGAATCCGCGATTTCCACGTCCTTACTCCATCGCTTCGCACTCGGCCAATTCAGAACCGATTGCATTCCACCTAGTCTCATTAGAAAGGTAACGAAATTCACTCCTACTTACTTTTTTAAATTTTTAAAATCGCTCGAATTCTCGCCAAAATCGAGAAAAAACACTCTGCCCCACTTCAAATGACGATGACGTACATAACATTGAAAAAACAAAAGCTTTGAGTAAAATATAAATTTCTGCTAGAATATAAACTTTGAGGCCCAGAGAAAACCAACTTGCAGTGATGATTCCTTCCAATATTCCAACCATGAACGACCTTGAGTCATTGGATAAAGGCAACGTCAAGAAACAGTAGTGCAGATACGAATATTTTATTTAGCGAATATTTTATTTAGCGGTCTAAAGAAGTGGGGTTAGTGTAAAAAGGATCAAAGAGACGGCTGGTTGGACCAACATTTCAGCGACATTTGCAAAAATTTCTTAACTCAAAATTCTAAATTCAAAGATGTCTAATAACCATAACTATACATGTACAGTGGAAAAGGCTGTCGAGCAGAAGACTTTCTTTGTCTTTGAATGTTTCATTTTTTAGTCTGAATTTATGGACGTTTCGTCCATAAATTCTTTGCAATTCTTTGTAAAATTTTCTCTACTTTTCGAGAAACAGCTTTTGCGATTAGCGAAAAATTCTTTTTGCAAATTTGCGCTGCATTCACAATATACAGCTGTCGAAGTCGAGATCGCTTCGCTATAATGTTCAGAGCACATCCTACTTTTCGACCGCAGAACAACGATTGTAAATGAGCTACAGACAGGAAAAATTGAATGCAGCCGTATGGAAAAATGGTTTTGAACTGCACTGACCCGTTTGAAAGGATTTGTTGCTGACTTAGGCTAACTCTGAATAGGTATTTACCTGATAGGAATTCCGAATAAAAAGAGATTATTTATGTTTACTTACACATCTGCTTTCGGGGAAAAAATATTGCGTTAATTTTTATGATCACAATTATTAATACTGTTTTAGGTATGGTGCTTTTATAATTAGGGGAAAAATTAATATTCGAAAATTTAATCGAACTATATGGGAATACCGTAGCTTGATATGCCTTTCATTTGTAAACGTATATGGAAGTACCCAATTCGTACATTACAGATTTTACCCAATTTGAAGTTACTCGGAGTCATTGTAATTTTTTCCCTTACAATACAAATTATAATTGAGAATCATATACAGCCACATCCTCATCCACGCACGTACTCACTTGAATCAATATTTTCCATGCAATTGATTATTTTTACTCCGTCGAATATTATTATGAAGATTTTTTAGTAACTGGAATGCACTACTCGCAAAAATTAAAGAAGCAAGACAAATTTTCAAATTTGTCGGTGATTTTCATCAGGCTGTATTTCAGTAAAAAGTGGTCGCATCGAGGTAATGAAAAAAGCATTTTGAAGCTCCAAGATTCTAGTTTTCAGATCTTCCGGTCAAAAATGTTTAGGAGAGTAATAGTAGTAGGCCGGTTCTGTCCCAAGATCCCTACCCCGACATTTACCGACCTTGTTCAACCGTGACTCGAGCCACTTAGCCGAGACTCGAACCACTTAGCCGAGACACAAACCGCGTCGTGAGTCATGGGCGGCTTGCGGATGGTGGGTGGCGGGTGGCAGGTGGGTGGCGGATGGCCGGTGGGTGGTGGGCGGCAGGGGGGGGGGAGTCTTGTGATTTTCGATTAAATGCCCGTGATTTTTTGAAGAAAGCGTTAGATGACGGCGTCGTCGATGGCGTTGACCCGCACGCGCTCTCTCCCCCTCTCTCTCTCTCTCTCTCTCTCTCGCTCGTTCGCGCGCTCTCTCTCTCTCTCTTTCACTCGCTCGCGCTCTCTCTCTCGCTCTCGCTCGCGCGCGCTCACACGCGCAGAGTGTCGAGTGTCAAATTTATCATGTATACAAATACATACAAACAAGGTCCAACTTTTTTCGTCGCGACGCATGCGGATATTATCAACACATAGCTGCATAGACGATCATCGCAATTCACAATTAAAAATATTTTAGTCGATTCGCCGCCCGTTGCAATGGTTGATCCGCTTACCGGTAAAATGGACATGAGCGTGCGAGTGTGTTACCCCGCAAAAGCAGCGTGGGAATTGACACATAGTGACTTGAAATACATGTCGAAAGAGGTCATTTTAATGTTTTATTCGCGAAATATTTATTGGCTGTGGGATCGCTTACCACAGCATCTACGCGAGGATAGAGAAATAATCTCATGTCTACCGTGCGTAAAACATTGGAATACGCTTGATATGCTGGAAACTCGCATGGATGGTCCCACACCACCACGACGAGATTGCGTTAAATGTTGTTGGGAGGCGAAAGAGAAGGAGGAGGAAAAGGCGAAGAAAGCGAAAACTGAAGAGGACAAAGAGGAGGAGGAGGAGCGTTGAGTTTTTCGTCGTCCATTGCAGAGGGAGTTCGTGGAATTTTTGTCGGCATGCCTTTCGATATTGTAAAATAAACAATTGGGGTGATAGAGTGATCAGGCTGAGACGTGAATTTCATCGAGAATCATATCGGCTAATTCTCATTTTTATTGAGAAGAAATTTCAGTCAATCCTCTGCCGTCATTGCTTGTGTGTGTGTGTCGCTCGCTGTTAAAATGGATTCACGTGGCCGAGTGTATTATCCTCCGAAAGATGCGCGAGAATTGACACATAGTGACTTAAAATATGCGTCAAAAGAGATGATTTTAATATTGTATCCGCGATTGATTTACTGGCTGTGGGATCGTTTACCCAAGCATTTACGCGAAGATGAGGAAATGATGTCATATCTACCGTGCGTAAAACATTGGGATGAGTTTCATTCGGAAGAAATTAAGGCGCCCTTACGACGAAATTGCGCGGGCTGTCGTCGGAAGGCGAAAGAGGAAACGACGGAGAAGGGGGGAACTGAAGAGAGCGACAAAAGAGACCATCGTCAAAAAGAGGTGTGGGAATTGACACATAGTGACTTAAAATATATGCCAAAACAGATCATTTTGGTATTGTATCCGCAAGATATTAACTCGCTGTGGGATCGTTTACCCGAGCATCTACGCGAAGATGAGGAAATTATCTCATATCTACGGTGCGAAAAACATTGGTATAGGGTTGGACCGACGGGAGATTGCATAGATGGCCCCCCACCCCCACGACGAGATTGCATTCAATGTTGTCGGGAGGCGAAAGAGGAGGAGGAGGAGGAGGAGGAGGAGGAGGAGGAGGAGGTGGAGGAGGAGGAAAAGACGGAGAAAGCCGAAACTAGAGAGAGTATCGAGGACAAAGAAAAGCGTTGATTTTTCGTCGCCTGTTGCGTGGGAGGGGGAGCCGAATAATTTGGTGGTGGAGAAAATGTGCATGTCGAATCAAGCTTCATCATAGTCAGCGTTCAAATGTCATCTCAACGTCGTGAACTCAAGACGCGCCTAGAATCGTTGATCGAAGAAATTGAAAAAGTTAAAAAAGTCATTCGAACGAGATCTGATTTGAACTTTATTACATCATCGTTGGAGAATACATACATCAATCGACATGGATCTCGCAAAAATCAACAAAGTGGCAAAAATGGGCGAATTTCTGCCAATAAAAAAGTTGACGGAGCTAATTCAACAATCAGATTACCAAATATCTGATATCCGCACCGTGGAGACAAAATTCGGCAAGAGAATCGTCGTCGACGTTAGCGACGAGTTTTCCGTCTTCCTTCCGGCTCGGCTTGCAAAAGCCTTCGACGAAGATGGCGACGCATTGACGAAAATGATGGCGCTCATAATGGACAACTATATATGAACTACTTTGGTGGAAAGTACAACAGCATTGAATTTAAACAAATGTGAGGAAAAAAATTGTGGATCAACCATGTCATCATCATCATCGGACTTTATCAAACCATGGCGACTGAATCATCATCATCATCACGACATCAGAGAAGCCAGCATTATCGAAAAGAAAAAAAAACGACGATTTTTGCGTTGTTATGGTGGAAAGTGAATTCTTGAACAATATACGTGAAAAACATAACAAGGACTTGAAAGTGTGGAAAAAAAAAATTATTTCAAGTTTTTTCAAAAAATTTCAAAAAAATAATCTACATTCTTCGTTAAACTAGCTATTAAGGAAAATTGTATGTATCGATTTTTTCCACGCTTCGAATGATAATAAAACAAAGAAGACACGATTTATCGACGAAATAAAAGTTTTTCTTTATTTAAAAAATTCCTCGTTCGTACAAGGCCTCGTATACATTTAACCACTTTTTCAGCGATTTTACGTTTGCATTAGCACAATTGTACTTTGAGTCGAACGAATGCAGCGAGCAGCCCGTAATTGGTGCAATTTTTGGTAATTGTCGCAGCGATGGACAGTCCAAGGTCTCCATGTCGATAATCTTCATCGAGGGATCGATTACTTTCGACAGCAAGATTGATTTCTCCAGTCCTTTGACGTAAATTATGCGAGCACCTTCCAAGCTCGCTCGAATCTTTTTCACAGCTGCACTGTACGATATTTCGCCTGAATTCCATTTCAGTCCATGATAATTTCGTTCTAGCCACGCGTTAATCGCCTTGTACTATGCTGGTAGAGATGTCCACGGTGTCGCGGGTTTGATGTGAAGAGTCAAGGGTTCCACGCTGCGATTGACGGCAATTATTGATATTTCCTTCAGTACAAACTCATTGATGGGTCTTTTGAAGCCCTGTAGATCTACGATAAAGTCCATCTTGGCAACGACTAACCCGTATTCGTGCTCTGAATATGATTTTATAGTAATTTTTTCACGCAACCGCTCAGCGGACTATACTCGACTATACGATCATGTATGATCAAACAATATGCGGATGTTTGAGCGGGAAAATTAGCTCTTGCTTCAAATTCAAGGCGCACATCGACAGGTCCGGACTTGAGTGAATCGTTCTGTTTTGAACAATCAATGACGATGAGAGGCGCGTAATTGAGAAATTCAGTCTTTTCGAGCCATGGTTCCGCCTCTTTGCCATAATATGCGTTCTGAAAGTTTGCGTACATTTCGTAGAGCATGGCATACTGGTTTTGTCCTATATTTAGATTCAAATTTCCATTTGGATAACATTGCGAATTCAAATAAAGCTTAATGTCGGCAATATTACAATGATCGAAATGGCTCGCATTCTTCCTCACACGATTTTTTCGATCGGTCTGAAAGGCGAGAATGACATAACGAGGTTTTTCAAGCTGAGTGGATGTTTTGACAGTCCACACGTGCTTTGACGTAGCCAGAAGCATTGGATATTCATACAATTCCCACCTGCGAAAACTCATGGAGATTGGCGCGTCTTTGGCAATAAACTTTAAAAGTTGTATTCGCCGTTGATCGGAAATTGTCACGTATGGTATGAGCCATTCAACTTTTTGCAACACCAGCTTATAATCTTCCGCAGGCGGTCGATTAACTGCATTATCTTGCACAGTCGTTTGAATAACTGCATTATCATCGCTCTTCGATCGCGAGAGAATTAATTCGTGCTTGGCATTGACGAGAATTTTTTGATAATCTTCGGCAAAACCGAGCAGCATGCTCAGTGGTATGCATATATCGAAAAAGCCCGCGGCATCGGTTATTTGTTTCGTTTCATCCACGTCGAGCCAGCCCGTATTTTCAAGCATGGAAATTTTACCAGCGCCCAACGACGCGTAACCCTTCATCAGACTCGTGAGCCCAACATTTTTATTTCGATCGATTTCTATGGCATTGAGTTCATAACGTATCTCCTCAAACAAAGGGCAAATTGCATTATTTACGAGTTTAGTGGTGGTGCATGGAGCATCATTGGGTTTACTCAATTTCCCGCATATATGAAGAGAACTTTTGCTCGGTAGTAGACAGAGATCTTGATGCTGAACAGTAATACGTATTTCATCGCTGTTGTTGAACGTCGATGAGGCGTATGGCTGGTGCGCGTGAATCTCCGAGTGTACGATAGATTCGTCAAAGATAATTGGTGTGTGAATATTCACTATTGCTTCCGCCATCTTGCACAACAAATGCAAAGCACACAGAAAAAGTAATGTTTTACAGTCCTTTGCCACGAACGTGAAGGCCGAGGCTCTTCAACAGTTGCACGTTTTGAAGTGTTAGTCCTCTGAATGTAGTTCGACGACTGATTGCCTTTACCCATGGTATCCTATTATTATTCACAGTTGACGTTGTTGTTCTATTAAAGACTATACCCATTATCCGGATTTGATGTGCAATCGTATGGTT
This sequence comes from Alloplasta piceator, assembly GCA_946863875.1. Taxonomy (NCBI): domain Eukaryota; kingdom Metazoa; phylum Arthropoda; class Insecta; order Hymenoptera; family Ichneumonidae; genus Alloplasta; species Alloplasta piceator. Next base: position 35,123,475 of record OX333074.1, read on the forward strand.
ATAACCTCACCGCGAAAATTGACTAAATCACCGTCTTGATCTACTATTCGGAGCTGAATATGATCTATTGTCTTGCTCGTTATTGGCAGATAAATGACGTGCGAGGGAACTTCAATGGTTTTATAGCCCGGCGGTGCGAGTGGGAAAAATTCGTGAATTGTGTGGACTTTTTGCTCGTTTATATATGCACCTGCTGTGATGCTACATTCGACACGCAAGGCGTTCACTTTCAGAATGGCCACCGGAAGATCAGATTTGTGGTTTTTATTGGCTTCGAGGATGCGCCGGGTGAATCCCAATAGAGATCCAATTGAATCTTCGGGTGAAAAATTTACATCGCGATTACACACAATTTCACTTCGCAGCGTATTGTTATTGGGTTTAATTGTAATGTTTATGTTCTTATTTGTCTACTCTGACTGCAAGTACGCCTCAATATCTTCAATCTCGTAGCTGCCGGTGGGTATCGTTACTATCTCATCGCCCACGTAAAATTTATCATTGCCCGCGTCTATGTTGGGAATAGAATTGAAGGTTAGCAGCTCAACGAGTCCGAGAGTATAATTTTTGTGCGCCTCAAGTTCAATTGGGGGAAAATATTGCGCCTCGAGGATAGAAGATGTCCCCGATATTGTCAGGGTGAAACTATCAGCCATGCTGATCGCGCGATACTGATACTGATTTCATCACGAGGCACATTCATATAGGCTATAAATGTATTTTCGAATGAGCTGTTTGCAGAGAAATTTAAGGCATAAATGTCCGCACTCTATCGTGTCGTAATTCTGATATCGTATATAATTGTAATTGACGCTACGCACACCGAGATATCTCATGCGTTCGGAGGGTGGTTGAAGATCACCGAAACTGTCAAAGTTTACAACTTTGCCGCCAATCTTTTTGTATGCGACCCAATGTGTGCCTGGTCCACTACGCCCATCGAGATTAATAATCGCAGACTCACGTTTCCATGGTCCACCCTTTGGCAGATCATCTCGCATAAAAACACCGCGAAAATGGGGAATTTTCATGGATTTCGCGAACTTGAGAATATCGGCGTCGGTGAGTGCTTGGCGTGGTAGCGTTATTTTACCTTTTTTGTCCCAATATGGAGACCGAGACCCTTCTTGTATGGCTTGAGATGCAAACCCCTGCCCAAAGCGATGGATTCCATAGTTTCATTATGTCACTTACTCTCGTCCAATTCACGTTTCGCGGCTTGAGCAGCATTTACAGCTTTTGCTATACTCGCTGCACCACCCGTCAATGCTCCATCGGCGCTAAGACCGGCAAATATTGGCACTAGGAATGGCAAGAAACCGCCAATTTTCCCCTGCACCGGAAGATTCGGCGGTGTACGCAATTTTCGTTTACCCCCTATCCTCTTTACAGCAGCACGTGCACCCTTCAAAGCTGACGTAATTATAACCTTCGGGTCACTGCTATGACTCATTGTCTTCCTCGCAGCACCGATAATGCTTTTAAGGTTACAAATCTTCTTTTTCTTCGGCATCCCCGCACCCATTCCGAATTTTCTCTTGCCCTTCATGATAGTCGCTACACCCCAAGCACTTGCTTTTTCCGCGATACTCGCGTCTTTCGCGAAAACTCGTTTCCAAGCTCTCTCGGCCAATACTCTATCAGCCTCGCTTCTCGCCTCGAGATTTTCACGATTTTTCGAATAGGCAATATCGTGCTGTTTGCAGGCTGCGTCTAGTGGATTAATGCCCAGATCACCTCGAGCGAGACGTTTTGCTAATTTTGTGCCGGGGCCGCAGTACTGATAACCGGGCAAATGCAGCTGAACGGGAAGAATGTTGATGATACTGTTTACCAGACCGTTGCCACACTTTTCTTTTCCTTCTCCACGAGTATGCACGATCATGTTCATACAGGAGTAACTACCCGACTGACTAATGACATCTATAAAAAGCTTATTTATACTTATTGGCGAGTTAGTCGTGATCAAGATGGTGTCCAAGCAACAGGGATTACCTATAATGAATTTTGGCGCATTAACGCAGCGCGAGGAGAAGGGGGCGAAACGTCAGGGTCATTTATTGCCGAATAGCATTCGCGCGGTATTCTGCGGATCGTCAAATTGTGGCAAAACTAATGCATTATTCAGTCTCATTACTCATCCAAATGGTGTGAGATTTGAAAATGTTTATGTATACTCAAAGTCGTTAAAGCAACCAAAGTACAAGCTGCTCGAACGTTCGCTCAAGCCAGTGCCCGATATCGAATATTTTCCCTTCAACGAGCACGAACAAGTGATTGGACCGAGTGATGCACGTTCAAACTCGATATTCATCTTTGACGATGTAGCGTGCGAAAAACAGGACAATATTCGAGCCTTTTTCGCCATGGGCCGTCATCAAAATGTCGATTGTTTTTATCTTTGTCAAACATACGCACGTATTCCCAAGCATCTAATACGAGATAATACAAATTTCGTTGTGCTATTAAAGCAGGATGAAATGAATCTCCGACATGCGTACAACGATCATGTGAATACTGACATGCCGTATGAGAAATTTAAGAATTTATGCTCAGAATGTTGGCGTGCCGGCAAGTATGCATTCATCATGATTGACAAGGATAGTGAAATGAATGAGTGTTGATATAGGCGAGGTTTTGACAATTTTCTCAGCACACAGTGATAAATAATGTATCGTATGATGATGGCGGCACAGTAGCATTGTTGACCCAGCACCGACAACATGAAAGTGCTCGAGGAAAAAGACGTTTTGCGCGAGATTGTGCGAGCGAGCGACGCTATACGGCGAAAGCATCGTATGATAAAGCTGGGTCGAGACAATGCTGAGCGCGCGATGCAGGATGTTTTCCAGCCGATAGTGCAGCCATTGGAGAAGCTGGTGAATGCATCACGCAAAAGATCCCCCATCAAGCGGGAAATTAAACGAGAAAAAACTGAAAATAGCGTGAAACGTGAGGAGGAGGAGGAGGAGGAGGAGGAGGAGGAGGAGGAGAATGAGACTGAGGACGAGGAGCAGGAAGAGGACAACGATGATGAAGAGGAGGAGGAGGAGGTGGAAAAGGAGACTAAAGAAGAAGAAAAAGAAGGAGAAGAAGAAGAAGAAGAGGAGAATGAAAATGTAGCGAATGGAGAAAATGAGCGCAGCATGAAGGAACAATCGGATGATTTCGATGAATCCTTCCGGTCGGCAGAGGAAGATGCAATGTCCAGCAACGCCGATGAATTAATAAATGAGTATCTTTCGTTGTTGCGCTCGAATAGAAAAACAAGCCTCGATGTCACGTATGGTGTGAGAAACCTCGCCAATGACAAGCTAATGATTGGCGATTCGCCGATAGATTTTTCCTCATCCTCCGGAATTCGTGTGAAGGAGAAAGATTATGCAAAAACCATCGGATTAGTCGAGCTATTATTTAAAAAACCGCCTGTTGATTTTACCACGGATGATTTGCGAGCGTATGAAAAAATTATCACGGAGACAAATGCCTATCGGAAATATTACAAAGCCTCGGGAGCTATACGTGCGGATAATAGCACTAAATTCAAAAATTACATATCCAAGATATGTGACCGCTCCAGACACAGCGGCAAAGGTATGCCGAAATACAAGATTGCGCGAAAAAAACCGGCAAAATTTGATTATGTTTATTGGGATGATCCTAATGAGCTTGTTGATCGTCTACGTTTACTTTTATCATCTCAGGCTGCCGGAAATTTATCACACTCCAATGAAATTATATCGATAATCGAGGAATTGCGTGAGGCAAAAATCATTTATTAATCCGTTGTGTGCTAATGTTTTGCACATTCGCAACATGAGCGTTGAAGTGTTTGGACGACAATTGAATAAGAGCGTGCTTGGAAACGGTCGTGGTCCTCCTGGTAGACCGGGTATTGGATTTAAGACTACCGCCAGCGGTGATTACGATTTAGAGGGAAAACGACTGTGCAACGTTGCCGACCCCGAAGCGTCAAATGATGTCGCCACGTTAAATGCGTTGCATAAAAAATCATACAGCGACATTAAATTTCTGCGTAAAGAGATAAAAGAGAGTTATTCATTGCTGGTGCAAGGACTTGACGCTAGCATACAAAATATTGCGAAAACTCTCAATGCAAATGTGCAGACCGTACAAGATTTGGCGACTCGCACCACACATCTAGTCTCGCAACTCGATACTCGATTACACGCTCTGGAGAGGAAAAAATGAGTGAGGTGGAGAGAGAAGCAGTGGTGGGGGAACTACATAAACCCGCTAGACGAAATTATCCACGTCGCCATGTGGATATACGCGGTCTGGATGAAACCTGGCAAGCCGATTTGGTGGATATGACAGCGTACGCGAAGGAAAACTCTGGACACAAGTTCCTCCTCACCTGCATCGATATATTCTCCAAATATGCATGGGCCGTTCCGATGAAATGCAAGAACGGCAAAGATACAACGAGAGCTATGAAATCTATTCTCAGCGAGGGGCATGTGCCAATGAAACTTCACGTTGATTGCGGCAAAGAATTCTATAATTCAGATTTTGAATCTCTCATGCGGCAATATAATATTCATATGTACTCGACATACAGCAATGTAAAGGCATTCATTTGCGAACGATTCAATCGCACATTGAAAAATAAAATGTGGATGCAATTCAGTTTACGCGGCAAGTATAAATGGATCGATATTCTCGATAGTTTGCTCACTGACTATAATAATTCCACGCATCACACCATTCGCATGAAACCGAAAAATGTTAATGCCGGCAATGCAAAGCAACTACTTCAGCGTGTATTCAAAAAGAATCGTGAACCATTGAGAAGGAAAAAATTCAAAATTGGCGACAAAGTGCGAATAAGCAAGTTTAAAAATGTTTTTGCGAAGGGTTATACCCCAAATTGAACGACGGAAATATTTACCATTAGCCGAGTTAACAAGACCAATCCCACGACGTATAATATTGAAGATTATCAGAACGAGCCCATCGCCGGTGGATTTTACGAACAAGAATTATTGAAAGTCAAATATCCAGATATTTATTTGATTGAAAAAGTCCTACGAAAGCGCGGTAACGAAATTTTTGTAAAATGGTTGGGATTTGATGATGCGCACAACACATGGATCAATAAAGCTGATTTGTGAAATTAAGACTTTGGATTATTTTTTCCGAGGAACGCTTTTTTCGCGTGAGGAAGGATTTCGAAATGATTATTATCGATGATTTTTATTTATATTTCATCTTTTATTGAAAAATTACGAGGTAAATATATTTATAAACGTATCTTCTCAATTCTTTGTCTGATAAAAAAAGGCACATCGTTGAGAAATCAAATGGGTGAATACATTTCTTTTTCCGTATTCGTAGATTTATAAATATTTTTCAAAATACGTCGTATCAAATATAATTGTTAATACATATTATCTTATTTTTACCATAATTCTTAAACATTATTACATTTACAGTTTTGTTTAAACCCTTTTAAAATATTTTTTCGAGTTTTTCTTCTTTTTCCCGAATTCGTAGATTTTCATATATTTTTTCAAAATCTGGCGCATAAAAAATAATTCTTAAACATTATTACAATAGCACTTCTTTTTTAAAACCATTTCCATTGTTTTCAAGTTTTTTTTTTCCACATCATTCATGCATACGTTCGATTACGTCATAACCCCATGGTAGAGTATCAGTGGAATTCTGAAGCAAAATTCTTTTACAGTCGAAGTCCCCATTTCTTAACCCCCCATTTCTTGACCGCTCCCACATCTTGACTGGGTTACCATGGCAACCATTCCCACATCTTGACTTCTCCTATTGATGGTTGCACCACTCTATAACTCAGTAGTTTGTAGGCGCGTGCGCAAGTGTGCCGAGATCAGAACAGCGCGTGCGCGCTCCCACGAGCATGCGCGTGCTCACACGAGCATGCGCGCCTCTGGCGTACAATATGACGTCGTATCGAAAGTGGGGACTGTAGGAGAAGTCAAGATGTGGGAATGACCTACAATCGTCTGGTCAAGAAATGGGGACTTCGACTGTATTGTCATTCCAGCTGAGGGCTAATTTAGTCTGCGCAACAGTTTCGACGATATGTTTCCGACTACGAATTAAGTGCTGAGTTTTTTCTACATTCGCATGGTGGAATAGACACTCTTTATAGTCGTTAAATGTAATCGATCTTAACGTCGCTGCTCGAATGCCCTTGGCGTTTTTCTTTTCTATTTCTTTTTCATCATCTGAGACTCTGAAGGTGTATAATTTGGCCCGCAACCCCACAAATTCCTCCATTATTTTTCTCTTATTCTCATCCTTCATCAGTCCCAATACTTTTTTATTAGCTAATGGTATACCGTAGGGATTGTTTGGCGCATAATCGGATGTATCGAATTTGTCCAAATCCTTCTTCATGTCGCTGTATATGTCGGGAGTTGTAATTTGATAAATGAGACTGTCTGTATCGGTGTAAAATAGTTTGAGCTGATCGAAATTTTTCTTTTTCATGTAATTATAATGAAAGTCATAAATGACAATTTTCGACATGTCGAGAATTGAAAATCCTACGTATATTGGTTTGTCAAATTTTACTTTAGCTCGATTCAATTCAATGATGACCATGTCATGATCAAAAACCGTGCAGCTATCGAATGTTGCCCTCGCGATTAAAGCCCTTGCACCATAAGGCCCGCCCCATTTTGTCACAAGCTTAACATCCCGATATCGCCTAACGTTTTCCATTGTCTTACCGAAAACTGCATTATTCATGAGTTTGAAAAAGTTTTTCTCAAATTCATTTTTCGCGTTTGTACGCAGTTCTGTGTTTATGTCAATATACTTTTTAAGCCATGCTTTTTGCCAGAATTTTAAAGCTCGATGAATTTTCGTTATACGAAGACCGAGAGTTAGAGCTTGTTTTAAATTTTGAAAATGTATGATATATCGCTGTTTTGCTAATAAAGTTGTCATAAGTTTTGGCTGTTTGAATCCCGGAGGTGTGTAATGTTCGGGACATAATGGAAGATCTTTGTGCTGATCGTGAATGTCTCGGGGATAATCCAAGTCAACCTCGAATATATATCCGATTTCATCTTCATCGGCAAGCGATTGAATCTTATCAGCATGAAAATTCTCGACCCACTCGAAAGAGCTATAGGGCAGTGGCTTACTCATCGCCGCACCGTATAAGTTATTTACATCAAAATACATCAAGTAGCTCTCATCTTCATTTTGATTGAAGTCCGAATTCATGTACCGATTATTGGCCTCCGCGTACCGATTTGAGCATTGAGCCACACCACCTCGAATACCCCGCTCGATAAATAATAGCATATCAATGTCGGTGAGGAGTTGAAGTTCAATACTAGTGCACTTGAGCATAGCATCGAACGCAAGACCTGGCGCTGTGTAATAGTGCAGTGGATCGAGATTGTATGCCGTCAAGCAGCTGGATCGAAAGTTTTCAAAAATATCGGCAAGAAGCAATATATCAGTCTTGAGGTACAAGTCCGAATATTCACCCAAGGTTTTTATTTTGAATGTTCTCCAAACGTCACGTGCATGTGCATAATCCTCGTCCGTAATGTCTTCGTTCTAGAGTTTGGAGTGGAATTTATCTTTACTCGGTAATTCAGTCTCGTCGAGTCTTGTCCAATCATCGAGATAATCATAGGGGAAAACTCCCTTTCTCGCCAATAATTCCTGTTCCACTGCACTTTTATAAAGCTTACGCACAATCAATTTGCAATCATTTGTGAGGTAAGAGGCCAATTTTTCTAGACTACTCGGCATGAAACGATATGAATCGATGAATCGATAGTGTATGCATATACCTTTGACGACTTTTGTGAATGAAATATATTTTTCTTTATTCACCGGCAAGAGGTCTACCCTTCCCTCGAATGCCGTGGCCAATGCTCGAATCAAAAAATGCGAATCATAACCCGAGAGATTATGAAAGACGATGGGAACTACGTGAGATTTTGTGTAATTAAAATTACAACCCTGATGAGCTGCACCACGAAATTTCCCCGTAAAATGACAATGGTCATGAACTTTCACGCATCCTGCAACAAAGGGTTTTTCATATATGTGACAAATTTTTGCTGATTGGAATTTACGAACATTCTCGGCGTTTAATTGTTCCATCGGTACGACAGTTTTTATTCGCGCATCGAGGATGCTTGACAATTTTACCAATTCTTCCATAAACCACTTGATACAATCTTTACCACGAAAGCTCTTATATTCGGCCATTGAAGCATCAAACGAGCAATTTAAATAATACCCGATACTGTGAGGCGAGTGTTTTTGATAACTGATAGTGCGAGGTGTGCGTTTTTGATTATCCTGTTGCCCAATAATCGGCTCGAGGAGACATTCAAGATCAGCATAAATGACAAATGGCACCCTCTCTTTATAACGAAAATTTATAAATTTAAAAATTGCTTGTTCCGGTCTGGGTAATATGACACGACATGTTTTATTTATATTGGCACAGTCGACGCGATGTTTGTTGAGGGTAAGTTCCGTTTTAAAGTGGCACAGACACCTGTTACATATCCACGTACGATGGTCATCTTTTGATATTTGAGCGCTGATCAGACGAGAGAGATTTCTAATCCAAGCGAAGTGATGTACCGGTGAGCGCAGTTGAAACTTATCATCGCCAGCGTTGTTGTCGTCGTCGTCGTCGTCGTCGTCGTCGTCGTCGTCGTCGTCCTCACATTCCACAACTAGCAAATGAATTGTCGGTGTTTGCGATTCATTTGCACTCAAATATACCGGCACTATTACACTTTGCCCGTCATCTTCTTCTACGCCATAGATGTTGATGGCTAGATGATTCAATTCCTCAAATTTTTTCACATTTCCAATGCTCATGGGATAATCGAATCCCTCCCAATTTAGCACTTCACGGAAATGCGGATAAGAACTTGGTCGTTCCTTATGTCTTGGAGGTAGTGGTGAGATAGCAGCGGTCACTGACCATAAAAAACAATATTGATAATTGTTCTCAATATTCACCACTGCGTGTTTTTCCTGCACAAATTTTGGCATACTTGTGTACGTTGATATACCCCCTCGCAATGGTATGTAGCGATTTACATTTACGCGAAGGTGCACAATTTCATGGAGCGTCCAACCAGATTCGTTCTCCTCAAAATCTTCAACTTTTGTCGGCAAGATACTTTTTACATTATCGTCTAGCCACTCCACGATATTTGTCGTTGGTAATATTACAGCGTTCGCGGTCTGAAACGCTTTTTCTTCCTCGATAATGTGGGCACTTTTCACGATGCGAAGTATGCAAATTAGCGTCACATTAACTTTCCAATTACCATGAATTCGCAATGACTCAGTTAGCCGCTCGACAATTAGTTTTGCCGCATCATCCAAGAAATCTCCAAGGTCTTTGTGTGATATATTAATCACAAGCCCTGTGGTTATCCTGGATTTAAATGCTGAGTCCATATCCGCCCACTTCACTTTAGGCACTGACAATCCCGAACCACGCTTTTTTAATTTTTCCGCGAGCGATATTAAGGAGGCAATTGTTGCTTGAATGCGCAATTTTGCCCCAACATTCAGATCCGACGCTTGCAAAGTTTTACGCAATAGAGCCACATTGCGATCACTGAACGCGATAAATCGCCGCACTTTGACGTTTGAAGGAGGTTTATCCTTGTGCGCGGAATATCCCTTTTTCATAGTCGCCAAAATTCTTTTACACTTTTCCGCGTCCATTTTGTTATCGTAACGTTGAAGACGAAAAAAACAGAGAAGTCAGCGGAACGCGTGATCAACTCGGAATGAAAAAAATCGAGAACGTCAATAGACCCCAACCTCTCCGCATGCGTCGCGACGAAAAAAGTTGGACCTTGTTTGTATATATTTGTATACATCATAAATTTGACACTTGACACTCTGCGCGTGATAGCGCGCGCGAGCGAGAGCGAGAGAGAGAGCGCGAGCGAGCGAAAGAGAGAGAGAGAGAGAGAGCGCGCGAGCGAGCGAGAGAGAGAGAGAGAGAGCGCGCGAGAGAGAGAGAGAGAGCGCGCGTGCGGGTCAACGCCATCGACGACGCCGTCATCTAACGCTTTCTTCAAAAAATCACGGGCATCTAATCGAAAATCCCAAGACTCCCCCCCCCTACCGCCCACCACCCACCTGCCACCCGCCACCCACCTGCCACCCGCCACCCACTGTCCGCCACCCACCATCCGCAAGCCGCCCACGACTCACGACGCGGTTTGTGTCTCGGCTAAGTGGTTCGAGTCTCGGCTAAGTGGCTCGAGTCGCGGTTGAAAAAGGTCGGTAAATTTCGGGGTAGGGATCTTGGGACAGAACCGGCCTACTACTATTACTTAGGAGCTACGGTTCTTATAAAATTTGAAGAAGTGGCGCGAAAGAAAATGTTTGAATTTCTTTTGCCTTTATATTTTTCGTCCACGGGCTTAGAACATTTTTTGCCAGCTAAACCAATATATGGACCAGATAGCCTGTTTATTCAGCTTCAATTTCCTTTTTTTCATTTTTTCTCTACGTTTATTTCTCGCGGAGATATCCAACTTTGAATGAAAAAAGATCTTTTTCTCTAACCACTGATATCTCAGCAACCAGTGGTCGTACAGAAATTAATCAGGCAGATTCGGAAACTGAAGTAAATTCCCCAGAAGATTCGTTCAAGATTATTGGGGAAAAAAATTTTGTCGTACCCTCAATACTCAGTTGAAAAAACTACAAAAAAGTGATATTTTCCTTTGATTTGGTAAATCGACTGCAGCTTTGCTAATATTGATGGGAAGGCTAATGTTTCAAGGAGCATTCACAGCTCAATATACCTCCAACAACCCTGCAAATTTGCAGATCGATCCATTGAACGGTTCTTCCGGACCGATTGATCGAAATTTCTAAAAAAATAGGAGCATGGTTTTTGTTTCTGAACATCGGGTAATCTTCTTAAAAATGGAAAAATTGATTTCTTTTCGACTTTTTTTACAATTCTGCATCTGTTACCGGTTAAATTCAAAAATAAAAATTCAAAAAAGAAAATTATTTTTTATTTGCAAAATCTTTTTTTTCGCGAATCGATCGACTGAATGGTTTTTCTAGACCGATTGATCAAAATTTCAAAAAATATGAAAGGAGCAAGGTTTTTGTTTCGAAACTTCGGGTAATCTTCTTAAAAATGGGAAAATTGATTTTTCGTCGACTTTTTTTACAATTCTGCATCTGTTACCGGTTGAATTTTAAAAATGAATTTTTCAAAATTTTCAAATTTTTTTTTTCTAATTTGGACTGTTGCATATCAACTGCACTTCTCTTGTGCGTGAGCACAAGAGAAGTGCAGTAAATCCGACTGTGCCACCTTCACGTGGTACGCTTTGGATAACGCGAATACTTCTGAAAAGTAAAAAAAGGACGCCAAGTATTAAATCCGAAAAATTCGAATTTAAAAAAAATCCCAGAAATTCGAATAAAAAAAAAAATTCCAAAAATTCAAAATTTAGAGGAAATCTTAAAAATTTGAAATCTGAATTTAAAAAAAAACACAAATCACACAAGCCAAGCTAAAAATTTGGCGTACGTTAATTATTAAAGACCAAGCCAAACTAGAAAACTTGGCGTGCAGGGTTAAGAAAAATAAGCCCGGGAGGTGCCGTAGGATTTCCACGAAATCAGGTAGAAAATTATTATACCTACTCATATAGTATTAACACAGATTATTATCACTTGTATATTTTACTGTCAAGTACAGTAGATGATCAGATAACTTGACCGCTCGCATAACTTAACTCATTACCATAGGAACACATTTGCATATCTTAACTCCCCCTATGACCATTTCTCCCCAATTCAAACCTTCGACCGACCGCGAAACATCTATGAGCATGGGTATTGCCAACATGCGCAGTGCGCATGCGCTTAGACACGTGAGTGGGAGACTCATTCTCCCACTCACGTGTCTAAGTTAACTTATGCGAACATTTCCGGTCCCGTCCAGTTAAGTTATCTGATCGTCGACTGTAGTTTGCTCACGATTACTGACGCATTATGTACAATGATCGTTATGCGATTTTTTAATTTAACTGTAATTAGAGCATCGCTCTCCATATGGTCAATTAAAATCTTGAATATTTTCACGTGCATCCACGAAAATCATCGTGAATCTAGGCCTGGTTGCATTTCTGCGTCCATCGCGGATATCATCGACGTTCAATAGTTAAGATGAGTATTCGATATTTAAACGATTAGCCGTCAAGAGAGGAAAATAAAAAATAAATCGTCATGAAAATATAATAACGTTACATATATTACACCAAGAAAATTTGTGACAAAGAAGTAGCAACGATATTTATGATTATTGCAACCATTATGTGCATTGATGCTACTATGATTTATCAAATTCGGGCATAACAAAAGGTCAATAAAAGATTATCAACTATTCCAGAAATAATGATCATATCATTGTCCGTTCGGTTAAATATAAACCTTGTACAAGATTTTTCTCAGTGAACTTTTCTCATAGTTACTCACTAGCTTACTCGGCCTGTATTGTCGAAGTTCCTTCTTTGCGAAGTGACCTCGGTATTTTTTTAATCATTTCAATAATAATGGGATAAAGGTTAAATAATTCTTTAATAAATAAAAACTCGCGATATTCGAGCCACCAAACTGTAATATTGTTTATTGGCTCATGTGGGAAAAGCCTTGAGGCATAAAAACCCACTGTGTAATAGATTACATTTTTTGCATTTTTACACGTCTTTCTATATACAGGGTAATGCCGGTTCGTCTCACACCGTCACGATTTTCGCGTATTGATATCGCCGTTCGATATTTGTACCGTTAATACGGTCTGATCAGAGGATCTTGAGCCGTTGCCGTCCTCTTGAATATTTTGATAACTGCCAAGGATCAGAGAATCTGGAGCTGTTGCTGTTCTCTCGATCTCTGACAGAAAGAAGGTTTTCTCGTCAATCTCGTCAGATTGAATGCGTTCGAGAACCGGAGAGTCTACCGTATACATTGTTTGCCGAAGCGCGTCGTTCGACTGACTCTTGAAAAATTTGTGGGTATACGCTTGCCCCATCATCAACGAGAGACCTGGTCACCATGTGTTGACCCGGGCTAAAGAGCGCATCTATCTAACGGTGTGAGATCGAAACGTTCAAAACTCCCTTAACATATGGTTGAGGAAAGTGAAACGTATTAAAATTGATTTATAATTATAATCACGCGTTTATAATTTTATTTGACAATAATAATGATGATGATTATACTTTAACATTTTTACAATTAAAAAATCAAAAAATCAAAATAAACATCAATCACCAAACACGGCCGTTACCTCTTGTATTTTTTCTCATAGCTGCTTACTAGTGCACTTGATGAATTGTTTTCTTTTTTATTTTCTCGTTCATTCACTCCTTCGTTAAACGACAAGGGCGACTGGACTCCGTTTTCCCTCGCCGAGCGTATTGGTTCTTAACCTTGCACGCCAAGTTTTCTAGTTTGGCTTGGTCTTTAATAATTTACGTACGCCAAATTTTTTGTTTGGCCCGTGTGACTTGTGTTTTTTTTTTAATATCAGCTTTAAAATTTTTAGGATTTCCTCTACATTTTGAATTTTTTTTTTTAATTTCGAATTTTCGGGATTTTTTTTTAAATTACATTTTTGGGATTTAATACTTGGCGTCCTTTTTTTACTTCTCAGAAGTATTTTGTGATTGATTTCACTTCTTTTTGAAAGTTCTTTCAAAGTACCTTTCCTGATTCAATTTATTTACATGAATTTTATATAAATTGGTGTTGAAATCGTCCAATACACAGAAGAACAAAAAATGAAAATGCATGGCTTGTTATGTGCAGATTGTACGGGGCTTTTTGTACAATCCTGGTTTATGCGGGGTTCGTACAAGTTATTCTATACAGTGCGCACAATGTACGTTTCATGCCGTACACTGCGCACATTGTACGAGAGTCTTTGTACAATCCTGCACTAATCACATGTATTATATATGTGTGTGGACCAGTGAATAAATATTAACATTTCACAGTAATGAAAATTAATCATTATTCTTTTGGTCTGCTGCAAGAACATAATCCATGAAAATGAATGTATCGAGTCTTAAACTATACATCTACTTTACTTATTGCAACACGGATTAGAATTGTGACAACGCGAGTTACATAAAACATTGTTCTTTCTACAGATGCAACGGTTATTTTTACATTTAGTAGTTTTTACATTTAGTAGTTTTTACATTTAGTAGTACAAGAACATCGGAGGAAACCTTGCCCTCCCACCAACGAAGACTTGTTATTGGCTGCTCTAACAGAAGTAGTTTGTTGAGGGACATCCTTCTCCTGGAGAAATTCGGCCGTAGCTGGGGCTATTTGATTCCTACTAAATAATCCGGAAATAATTCCGCTCTGGGATCCGATCTTATAAAATCCATCTTCAGTTACTTCCATGATGACCCCTGTATCATAATACTAGCATTAATAATGATAATCATAGTAAGAGAAAAATAAATAGAATACGCAAGTTACCGATTAAGTTTCTTGAATCGGCCTTGCTCTTGTCAACATCGGGGACCGGTAATAATACAGACATTCCCCTCTCTAACGGTTTGAATTTAGCATCACTAGCGAGTTTCATTCTTATTGCTTGTTTTTCTAGGCCTTGAAATGCAACCTCATGACTTCTCTTAATACTCTCGTGAGTCTCGGCTATAGTTTTGATGATTTGATGTTGTTTCTATCCTCGGTTGGCACAATTAATTTATTGGCCTCTCCTATCGTCATTATCTCGAATCGTTTCAAACGCAGGTAGTCACTTCTCTCTTTTTTTTCTTTCGATTTCGCGGCCAAAAGTCCTTGCCCTATTTCATTGTAACGATCTTCATCTTTGATCGTGTATTCCGTAACAGGAAAGTCAAAAAGTTTTTCTTCAAATATTTGCTGTACGAAGACTCTCATACAATGCGCGCAGTGTACGGCATGAAACGTACAT
The DNA here is from genome assembly GCA_946863875.1 of Alloplasta piceator. NCBI lineage: Eukaryota > Metazoa > Arthropoda > Insecta > Hymenoptera > Ichneumonidae > Alloplasta > Alloplasta piceator. The sequence goes on from OX333074.1 coordinate 35,138,482, forward strand.
TGCACGCACTGTACAGAACAACTTGTACGAACCCCGCATAAACCAGGATTGTACGATTGCGGGTTTTGTACGTAACATATATACCCATTATACACCCATGTGCATGAAACCCATTTAAAAAATCTATTGGTTATAACTAGATCAAACTCCACAGAAATATAGATTTTTTGTGGTAAACATGTTATATGATTTTTTCAGATTTAAAAAAAATAAGGTTTTTCAGTTATTCTTGATTTCGAAAAAAAGTTGTTTTACGATTGTGGCGTCATAAATGCGACGAATGAGGTTAATTTTTGGTAATTTTTTAAGGGTTTTGAATACAGTTTCGATTTCTCGAAGTGAAATTCTTGATTTCCAAAATCCGGTGGATTTATACACAAAAGCAAAAAAGTTGCTTTTCGAGTCGTTAAAAGTACCCAATTTTCAAAAAATCATAACTCGTACAAATAATTTTATTTTGGGCTAGCGATTTAACAACAATGTTTTCTCATGGTAGAGAAAACAGGAAAATATCGAGAGTATGATCGGGGACATCGATTTTTTTGATCTGCTGTTTTCACGTCGAATATCTATATCACTGATAAACGGAAACAGATCATTCAAAAAATTCTGAATTTTTTACATGAGGTCCCCAGATATGTAATCTTTCAAACCCATATTTACTGAACATTAACAAATGGTTCATATATTCGAAAAAAAATCTTTGAAAATCAACATGTTCACTATTTTTCAATTTATTATATCATTAAATATTGATTTTTGTCTTCTAAAATGTTTTTGTATTTCTTCCATCTTTTTTCTTGTAAGACTAATTATCAATATTGCGTACAATGCGAAAATTTATAAAAGATAAATTTTTATAAATATGAAAATTTCCAAAATAAATATTTATTTTTTAGTCATTTTCGCATTGTAAGCAATACTGATACCGAGTTTTACAAGAAAAAATATGGTAGAAATACAAAAACGTGTTAGAAGAAACAAATCAATCTGTAATGATATAATTCATTGAAAAATAGTGATAATATTGATTTTCAGAGATTTTTTTTCGAATATATGGCTGGATCCATGATTGCTCGAAGAGCATTTCGGGGTCAAAATTTTGATTCCTTTGCCATTCTCACATTTTATTATATGTCATAAGAAGTGACGATTCACCAAATTACAGCCTCTTTACTCCAGAGGTTTTCGAGAAAAAAAATATTGGGTATTTCCATGTTTAGGAAAGTTAAGTTTGTTACTTCCTTGCTCGCTCCTTACGGACAATTAAAAAAAATTATTAAAAAATGTTATCCCACGTACAAAAGTCCAAATTTTCCGAAAAAAATATCAGTTTTACCCTGAGGGTAGTAACTACCCCATAAAAACGTGTTTAAATGAAAAAATCTGTGTTTTGAAGGCGAGCACCGTAAAAAAAAATCTTTTTTATTTTTTCTTCGGAAAGTTTATGCCATTTTCCACAAATGAAAAAATTAACAGAGTGGGATGTGCAGAGGATCATCGTTGAATAAATTATTTAATTGTTTTTTCGATTTTTTTTCAAACGTATATTTTTTTTCTAAAACGACATTCACTTCAACGTATGAGAAGTTCTATAGCTATTTTTGCTACTACTAATATGTTCCGAGATATGATTTTTTTAATATTGGACATTTATATTAACATATTTCTGTACACATTTTAGTACTTCAACTGTTTTTTTTTCATTTACTTGGTATATTAATGCAAATAAATGGAAAAAGTTGAAAAAATCACTTTTTTAATTTTTTTTTCATTGTAGCTCTATGGAATATTTGATATCTGAACGAGTGAAAAAATTAAATGTTTCATCAATTAACAGAAAAAAATTGAGTGGCCAAAAAGTTGTGCACGCCACTGTATACGGGGAATTTCACGCCCATTCGACTTGGGTCTGACCCTTCAACTCTCCGATTTTGGCCGCAATTTGTTATGCTTTGTAGAACCTCTGAAAAGCACTTAGAGTTTTTTCAGATTATGTTAGAGCAATTTGACTTAATGATAATTTTATAAGCAAATGGACTGATAGCCCGAATTAAAAAATATGAAACATCACAAGAATCCTGTTTCTTACGTTAAAGATTTCGAGCGTTGAGCCAAAGTGGGTGGGCGGGTAGGGGTTCCTGTTTATAATAAGCTTTTAAAACAAAACAAAAAAACAAACCAAATAGAAGGCAAGACCTGAATTGAGTGAGCCATTATCGAAACCTTCACATCGATATACCTTCAATTCATACGGAAATGTTTGGATAACGGCCCACTCAATTGCAGGTTTATCCTTCCATTTCTTTTCTATTTTTTTCCGAAAAAGGTTGTTATAAACAGAAGGAAACCCCTACCAATTTTGGCTCAAATTTTTCATATAAAAAACAGAATTTTTGTGATTTTTTTCTGATTTTTAAATTCGGGCTCACAGTTCAATTGCTTACAAAATTATCATTAAGTCAAATCGCTCCAAAAAAATCTGAAAAAAATCCTGAGTGCTTTTCAGAGGTACTTCAAATCCATAAAAAATTGCGGACAAAATCGGAGAGGTGAAGGGTCAGACCCAGGTTAAATCGGTGTGGAATGCCCCATACTTAAAAGAATGGAATTTTGTAATTTATAGTAATGTGATGATATACTATTGCAGGGCCTGAATCGGTTTTACGAAAGCGTGGTACAGGGGATCCTTAGGCATGTGAATTTCGATATCGTTAAATGCATTATCGTTGCGAGTCCTGGTTTCGTCAAGGATCAATATATGGAGTACATGATTCAACAAGCTACTAAGGCAGACAATAAAGTGATACTGGAGAACAAGAGCAAATTCATGGTGGTTCACGCAAGTTCTGGTTTCAAGCACTCCCTAAAAGGTTTTGTAATATTTGTTTTTAATATAATCAAGTGAGAGTATGTTGATCGTTGACAACGTATCTTTTTACTTTTCTCTATAAGAATGAAATTGGCACATCAATATTATGGCTTCATAGTGTGATAATTGCAAAGCTTATATACACTTTTTTGACATGATCAACGACGTGTTTCAACCCGCACATTGCATCCAGTTAGGGGAATTATTATACACTGTTTCAAACTTCTGCGTGTATTTACTTATGAGTAGGGGTGTGCGGGTACCCGATTCATTTGGGTACCCAATGTTCGGGTCGAGTTGGGTATCCGACGGGTTACCTTTTCTCATTACCCGTCACTATCGGATACCCGAATTCGGCCAACGAGTACTCGTTAATTTCGGGTACTCGTAAACTTTGAGTAGTCTAGTTGTATCGATCGAAGAGAACTGGAACTTTCACCGGATTTTTCTTTTCTCCGTATGCTTTGTCTTATTTACGTTCCGCTTGTAAACAAGTCAACTTTTTTCAACCGCCGAAAACTTAGTCACACCCACCCGTGCCAAACTTGTAACAGAACGTGTCCAGGAGCTCTATTTTTGTACTATTACCTGTAAATAAAGTTAGAATATCGAATAAACTTTCAATTACAGCACCAATCTAACTATTTCGTAAGACGAGTATGCTTGGGTACTTGATAAGGTATGACTATCCTGATAGGTTATAGGTACCCTAGTATACTCGAGTTCTTAATCGTCAGGTATTCAATAATGTACGAGTGTCCCGATTTGGTCGCAGGTACTCGAAAAATTCAGGTACTTGATAAAATACGAGTATCTTGATCCGGTTACGAGTACTCGAAAAATTCGGGTACTCGACCCGAAACGTAGTCGAGTTACTCGAATCGACCCGACCCGACCGAATCTGCCCCTCGCACACTCCTGCTTATGAGAGATAAAAAGTAATGTTCCTGATGTGCTGTTAATACAAACATTTTGGACAATTGCATCTGCACTCATTATCGCCGTTTGAAATAAAACCCCAAAAACACCAAAAATGGTGTACAAAACTTGGAGACAATTACATTTCAAAAAGTATCTATGGTTTTACAATAAGTTGGGAAATAAATAGATGATACTTGGAACACATATTGCCAAGAACAAGTAGGATAACACATATTCAAAAAATATATATAATCCCTGGTATCATAGATTTAAATAAAATTCAAAAAATGTATTAAAAAAATATGTATTTAAAAATATAAAAAAATAATAATAAGTAATTGGCGAATTTTCATTCATTTTACACGTTATGAAATTCTGTGTGAGCCCTGAGCTACATGTATACTAGAAATCGTTTGTACTTATTTTTTCTGTTGGAGATAAGCTCGCCAAGTACTTATTATTATTTTTTTATATTTTAAAATACATATTTTTTTCATATAAATTTTGAATTTTATTTAAATCTATGATACGAGGGATTATATATATTTTTTAAATATGTGTTATCCTACTTGTTCTTGATAATATGTATGCCAAGTATCATCGCTTTGATTCCCAACTTTTTGTAAAACCATAGATACTTTTTGAAATGTACTTGTCTTCAAGTTTTGTACACCATTTTTGGTGTTTTTGGCGGTGATTTGTCCACTTTTGCGAAGGGTTCCCATTCGGTTTTTTGGTTTCTCATAATTTATCATTCCATTTAATTACATAATTTAATATAATTTATAAATTCATGCAATTATATAATTTTTATACAATTTTTCAAAACTCCTTGTGTCTATTTTCTGGGATAGGCTAAAAGCAGAGATCCGCAGTAATGATATTTTCAGGCCCATTTTCGGAAAATATTATTAATTTTTTGAAAATTAATAATTTTGAAATCTAGATTTTCAATTACCCGACAATGGTTAATGGAAAAAAATAAATTTCCAATTATACAAATAATCGGTAATTGGGCGAAAAATATTATCAATTACTCAGAAAATGAGTAATTGGTCTGAAAATATTTTCAATTATCCGAATAATCGGTAATTGGTAGAAAAATAATATCAATTTTTCAGAAAAATGGGTAATTAGTTTAGAAACATTTTTAATTTTTTAGAAAAAACTTAATAATTTATTGAAAATCGAAGTGATAAGAGATATGTAGTGATATATAGAGGTATATACAGGCATATACAGTCATATATCGGCATATAAAGGTATTTGCAGGCATATATAGGCATATGAAGTTATATAGACATATACAGAGATATAGATCTATATATCTCTAATCACTCCTATTTTTTCGAAAACACTTTTTCAATAAATTATTCATTTTTTTCTGGTAAATTGAAAATATTTTCAAACCAATTACCTGTATTTCTGGGTAATTGATATTATATTTCAACCAATTACCCATCATTCTGAAAAATTGATATTATTTACCGACCAATCACCCATTTTTCTGAAAAATTGATATATATTTTGCTACCAATTACTGATTATTCGGGTAATTGACAATATTTTCAGCCCAATTATGAATTTTTCAGAAAAACTGATATTATTTTCAGACCAATTACCGATTATTTGAATAATTGAAAATATTTTCAGACTAATTACCCATTTGATGATTAATTGATATAATTTTTTTTTCAATTACCGATTATTCGGATAATTGGAAATATTTTCAAACCAATGACTGATTATTTGAATAATTGAAAATACAATTTCGGATAATTTCAATTTTTCCATCAATTGGTATGCTATCTTTCAAAGTTATCGATTTTCCATCAATTGAAAAATGGAAAGTCGTAATTTTTTTTGCCGATCCCTGGCTAAAAGTCTCGGAAGGGGTAATTCTCCAATGGTAAAAATCAAGGATACAGATCCCGAAAAAATATTACGTCGCATTCAGTGTCCGAAATGCCTGCATAGAAGCCAAATTCAAATGAAATCAGGGCTATTTGGGCCTGATTTGAATTTAAAGTTACGAGGTTCAAGACGAATTTTAATTAAGTGTAAAAAATGTGATTATATTAATGGCGATCGATTTTCCATAATCATCACGCCACCCTTTATTACTGTGAATATTTTATCCCTTCATGAACACCAAAACTTTTATAATCATTTTTTTGTATAACCTGAAGCTTGTCGAAAGGTGCGAAAAATTCGGCAAAGGAGAAGGAAAAAAACTGTCATCTCAGCGATATCCTAAACAGCTCGACCATAATAGAAAAACCGCGATATCTTCCGTATTTGGATAGCTAGAGGATTCATTTCGGTGGCATTCGAAAGAGAAATAAAATCCCGATACACCGTATTCCCCGAAATTCTCCAAAGCCTCATAATTTGGTAATTATTATTAAGAAAATGGTTTTATGTATATAGATAAATCCCAAAAATTTGAATTCAAAAAAATCCCAAAAATTCAAAGTTTAAAGGAAATTCGAAAAATATGAAATCTGAAATTTTAAAAAACAAACACAAATCCCACAAGCCAAGCCTATTAGCTTGGCTAATATTGTTGAATGCGTAAATTATTAAAGACCATGCCAAACTAAAAAACTTGGCGTGCAGGGTTAAGAAAAATAAGCCCGGGAGGTGCTGTAGGATTTCCACGAGATAAGATAGAAAATTAATATACCTACTCATATAGTGATAACACAGATTATATCACTTGTATATTTTATTATCAAGTAGAGTAGGTGATCAGATAACTTGACCGCTCGCATAACTTAACTCGTTACCATGGCAACAAATTTACGTATCTTAACTCCCCCTATGACCGTTTCTTCCCACTTCAAACCTTCAACCGACCGCGAAATATCTATGACATGCGTATCGCCAACATGCGTAGTGCACATGCGCTTAGACACGTGAGTGGGAGAATGAGGGGAAAGTTAAGGAGGTTCATCTGGTACACGATTTACAATACAGATGTTTATAAAGAAATCAGAATATAGTTATTAATATCTAAAAAGTCATCTGTTAAAATTTAAAGATCTGAGGGTACGTTGTTCGTGAGAAATAAATAAAAATGTAAATCCTAAATAACATGGGCTCTTATGGGATACCGTCTATAAATATTAAATGCACAATCATTACAATACAGATTTTGACGAAAATTTAAGAATTAATGAAAAAGTATCTAAGGAACATTTTTAGAGCTTCAGAAAATCGATTAGGTACTTGTGAGATTCATAATAAATTAATTAGTCTCGAAAATGCTGGTTATTTTGAGGTTAAGCATTGTCAATGACTACGCTAGTCACCGCTTATTTTGAGGTTAAGCATTGACATTTTTCTTTTGACTCACTCGGTACCAGATGAACCTGCTTAAGTTATGTGAACGTTGCCTGCCCCATCGAGTTGAATTATCTAATCGTCTACTGTAGTTTGTTCACGATTACTGACGCATTATGAGCAATGATAGTTTTGCGATTTTTGAATTTAACCACAATTGGAGCATCGCTCTTTAAATGGTCAATTAGAATCTTGAATATCCTAATACACTCGCTCAATCGTCACGTGCAGGCCCGGTCGCATTTCTGCGTACGTCGTGGATGTCATCGACGGTCAATACTTAAGATGAGCATTCGATATTTAAACGATTGGCCGTTAAGAGAGGAAAATAAAAAATAATTCGATATCAAAATAAAATAACGTTACATATATTACACCGAGAAAATTTATGACAAAGAAGTAGCAACGATATTTATGATTATTGCAACCATTAATTGCAGTGATGCTACTATGATTTATTAAATTCAGACATAACAAAAGGTCAATAAAAGATTCTTAACTACTCCAGAAATATTTATAATATCATTATTCGTTCATTTAAATATAAACCTTGTACAAGATTTTTCTCAGTGAACTTTTCTCATAGTTACTCATTAGTTTACTCGGCCGTTACCTTTTGTGTTATTCTCACGGCCGCTGCCTAGTGCACTTGATCAATTGTTTTCTTTTTTATTTTCTCGTTCATTCACTCCTTTATTTAACGGTAGGGAGGCTGGACTCGGTTTTTCCTCGCCGAGCGTATTGGTTCTTAACCCTGCACGCCAAGTTTTTTAGTTTGGCAAGGTCTTTAATAATTTACGCACGCCAAATTATTCGAATTCAACAATATTGGCCAAGCTGATAGGCTTGGCTTGGGTGATTTGTGTTTGTTTTTTAAAATTTCAGATTTCAAAATTTTCGGATTTCCTTTAAATTTGAATTTTTGGGATTTTTTGAATTCAAATTTTTGGGATTTAATACTTGGCGTCCTTTTTGTACTTCTCAGAAGTATTTTGTGATTGATTTCGCTCCTTTTTGAAACTTGATTAATGCTATGTATACCCAGATATATATATAGCATTATTCATATATACATACATATTGGGATCTGACAAAATTCGTGAGCCATCTGGTGTTACATTTTGAAATTAAAACCGGGGTGCATCGCTCGGCATAACGTAATAATTAACATTAGTGGTTTTGAAAAATTGAACAAAAATGTCCGTACATGGATGTGAGAGTTCTTTTCAAAAAAACCGTGAATCGACGTTCTATAATTTTCCCAAAAAAAATGCACGTTGCATATACGTAAAAATTTTTTTTGGTAACATGGAAAAAGTGGAGCAACTCCAAGCATGGAACAACGCTTTGAGGATTTATATCTTGTAAATTATGCTACTTGACTCATACGTATCCTCAAAAAACGCATTTCACCGGGTGAGTAAAATTCGTTTTTTGACGAGGTTAAGTGTGATCCAAGTAGCATATTGTACAAGATATAAATGTTACACTAAGAAAAGAACGAAATTTCGCTGACTAGGAGTCGAACCAGGCTATTGGCAAATATCATGAATAGTTAAAACTCTTATTATCGGCCGTTAGTATTTATAACTTATATTATATTTATACGGTGAGTCTACTATTACACGGTTTAGACAGTCGACTGCACTCCAGTCTGCACCATATTGAATTTGGCCACGCCTCCATGTCAGATCCCAATAGCACAACGATGAATATATAGTATGAATTTTAAGTTAGATTTTGGTTTAGCGTAAAATTAAAGTTGGATTTGTGTTTAGCCTGAAATTTAAGTTAGATTTTGATTTATTAGCTAATATGATGCTATATATTCATAGATATGCTATATATATATATATATATATATGGAGGCGTGGCCAAATTCAATATGGTGCAGACTGGAGTGCAGTCGACTGTCTAAACCGTGTAATAGTAGACTATATATGGGGCATTCCACGCCAAATCGACCACTTTAAAACCTGACCCCTTTCGATTTGGCTGAAACTTTTTTATTTTTTTCTACCCTATGAAAAAGATTTTTCAGAATTTTTTCAGATTTTTTTACGAAACCGATAAAAAGTTATGAATATTTCAAAAAAAATGGCCTTTTATTTTTCAAATGTCCATAACTTCTTCAAAAATTGACGAATCGGGATGTTTTTTTTTTCAAAATTTTCGTTTTTAAATGTACTTTTCAGAAAAATATTTAAAAAAATGATTCAGAGCTATCTTCATTGTTTTTTTTCTACTTTTCGGAAAAAAACGAAAATTTCTCGATGATTACCATTTTTAATTTTAATTTTTTTTTTTTTATTAGAAACCTTGATATTTTCTGTAAGTTCTCTAAAATTTTCAGAGTGGGGAAATTTTTTCTTCTATTTTTTTTTCAATTAAAAAAAAAAAAAAATTTTTTTCACTTAGCCTATTTCTTATAATACTACTCTAGGGATTTATAATTATGTAGAGAGAACGTCAAAGTTAAAAAAAAAAAAAAATGACATTCAAATCTCATGAATTAAAAAAAAATGGCTATTGATTTTTCAAATGTCCATAACTTCTTCAAAAATTGCCTTATCGGGATGTTTTTTTTTTCAAAATTTTCGTTTTTAAATGTACTTTTCAGAAAAATATTTAAAAAAATGATTCAGAGCTATCTTCGTTGTTTTTTTTCTAATTTTCGGAAAAAAACGAAAATTTCTCGATGATTACCATTTCTAATTTTTAATTTCTTTTTTTTATTAGAAACCGTGATATTTTCTGTAAGATGTCTGAAATTTTCAGAGTGGGGAGATTTTCTCTTCTATTTTTTTTTTTCAATTTGAAAAAAAAAATAGAAGAGAAAACAATGAAAACAATTTAAAAAAAAAAATAGAAGAGAAAATCTCCCCACTCTGAAAATTTCAGACATCTTACAGAAAATATCACGGTTTCTAATAAAAAAAAGAAATTAAAAATTAGAAATGGTAATCATCGAGAAATTTTCGTTTTTTTCCGAAAATTAGAAAAAAAACAACGAAGATAGCTCTGAATCATTTTTTTAAATATTTTTCTGAAAAGTACATTTAAAAACGAAAATTTTGAAAAAAAAAACATCCCGATAAGGCAATTTTTGAAGAAGTTATGGACATTTGAAAAATCAATAGTCATTTTTTCTTAATTCATGAGATTTAAATGTCATTTTTTTTTTTTTTAACTTTGACGTTCTCTCTACATAATTATAAATCCCTAGAGTAGTATTATAAGAAATAGGCTGAGTGAAAAAAATTTTTTTTTTTTTTAATTGAAAAAAAAATAGAAGAAAAAATTTCCCCACTCTGAAAATTTTAGAGAACTTACAGAAAATATCAAGGTTTCTAATAAAAAAAAAAATTAAAAATTAAAAATGGTAATCATCGAGAAATTTTCGTTTTTTTCCGAAAAGTAGAAAAAAAACAATGAAGATAGCTCTGAATCATTTTTTTAAATATTTTTCTGAAAAGTACATTTAAAAACGAAAATTTTGAAAAAAAAAACATCCCGATTCGTCAATTTTTGAAGAAGTTATGGGCATTTGAAAAATAAAAGGCCATTTTTTTTGAAATATTCATAACTTTTTATCGGTTTCGTAAAAAAATCTGAAAAAATTCTGAAAAATCTTTTTCATAGGGTAGAAAAAAATAAAAAAGTTTCAGCCAAATCGAAAGGGGTCAGGTTTTAAAGTGGTCGATTTGGCGTGGAATGCCCCATATATATATTGTTACGTCCGGGGTTCATTTAGCCGCCAATTGCGGCAACCATTTTGTTTTCCTGTATACCCTAAAATTTCTCTATTAATAAACCCATCCGATAAATAAAATAATATAAAAATGATGCTCCGAAGAGCGCCTCGTATTTTAAATATTGTGTGACCGGCTTATCACGGTGCGAGTATGAAGCCGTTGAGGATCCCACGGTAGAGTCGTCTGCAAATTTTGCTGACGAATGGGATCCCACGGTGACCGGTGAGATGCTGCACACCTCGAGGATGTACAGCGCCCGGCGTAGTTTTATCTTCTGCTCGCGTTTTGATTCGCCGGAGTGCTAAGCACTATTTTTTCTAAACCAAAAGTTTTCAGTTCTTACGGGGAGCTCGACCAGTGAGGTCGAGCCCTCAATTTATATCACGAATTAGACACACCCTAGTTGTGAATGATCTGCCGAATGACAATCAACTGCGACCAAAAATCTTTATTTCCGAATATTCGGTATTGTGCAAAATTTTGTGAATCATCGATCGGATCGGTCGATGCCAACTAAATAAACTATTTCATTGTTATCGTTAACCAACGGGCTCGATGAACATTTATTATTCGTCGAACAAGACTTTAACCCGCTACGCCTCAAATTTAATTCAGGACAAATAAAAGGTTCACCAACCACACTCGCAAGCTCCAATCCCTAACGGGCACACTCCCGTTTCAAATGGAGCGACAATTATTTCCGTTTACGTCTACGATAAGTGAACGAATAATAATAATTCAACCCGGGACGTAACAGGAGATATTTTCTGGTGACAGCGGTGGGATGCACGAGTGCGCGATCGGTAAAAGTGGAAAATACAACCGATATAATCGATTTTTTTTTAAATTTAATGAAAACAAAAATGACTTTTGTAAAATAAAACGATCCACGAGTGCGCGATCGGTGGAAACACGTGAAAATTTTCGAAGACGATCTGCAGGAGCGCAATCGTCGAAAACAAAATCGAACCTTTTAACAATTTTTTTTTGAAAACGATACGCGAGTGCGTGATCGGCGGAAAACAAAAAAAAACGACTTTCAAAATTGACTCGAAAAGGTAAACAAATCGACCTTCTAAAAATATTTTTGAAACGACCCGCGAGTGCGCGAACAGTGAAAACGTTTCTTCAAAACTTTTGAAATTTCGTGAAAAATAAAACGATTTAAAAATGTATTTTTTTATGCAAAACCAGGTCTTGAATTTTCGGACTGGTGGCTAAGCCTCGAACCGAGGAGAATACGTGAAAATTAAAAATGAAAATTTAAATCAAACGTTCTTCGCGACTTGTTGATGTCGCAAATAGTTACGCGGTTATTAATGAAAGCACGTGCTCAAAATTTTAAGTGGTGAACCTTAAACAAATTGTTATCAAAGGAAAATTCGACAACAAAGCATTTTGTCACCGGTTATCACGCGCGGGCGAGTACATGCACTCCCCGACAATAAGAATGCGATTGACCTACGCGCGGTACAGGTCGATCCAAAATAGAGGAACATCGACAAAGTGGTGACGCGATCCCGCGGAAAAACATCGCATAACGCGGGCGCTCACATGAAAAACTTCTCTCTCGTGGAATCGCGGAACGACGCGGAATAAACGAAGAAATTTAGGGAAGGCCCGTAAAAAGAAATACGTTTTGTTTGAGATGCAAATCCACTGTTGTTTTATTGATTTTAAAAGAAACACATCTCATCGCGAAAAAGGAGAGAAGGTGTCGCGCGGCTCATCGGACTTCGTGGCTGACACCTGAAAATTTAAAAGGGGAATAAAAATTGAGACCCTCGAGCAAACAACAGGAAAACCGGTGGAAAAATATAATCTATACTCACGGCGAACTTAAAACCAGCCGGCATGTTCATCGGCATCCCTCTCCGCGAGTCGAAGCATGCGGTCGATCCCAGGTTCGTCATCGACCCATCCGGCCGTCAGAGCCCGTACCTTGCCTATTTGTCGGACGGCTTTCGAGAGTTGTTCCGCGTGGAAAAGAATCATCTCTGCCGCGTCGATCCTCCATCCTCCCCTCATGACGAATCGTATGAGGCGCTAAAAGGTGTTTATTTTATTTTTAAGCCTCATGAACACCACACTAAACAAAACACCGTCACTTCTATTATCAACGAAGACACTTACGCTCAACGCCAGCCCGTGCCAACGGCGATCTTCGAAACAATCGGTGTTATAGATATAGTACACAGCGCTCATTTTGGAATTAATGGAGCAATCGCCACGCAAATTCGTCTGTCTTGATCGACTCTCCAAGCTCAACTGAAGAAAGAACGATCAACGATCCAGTGACCAGCATCGATCACAAAGGACCGGAGTTTCCCCAATCTACATCGGAAGATAAACATCCGGCAACAAAGTATCGCCTATGCACGAGCGCGACAAAGAAGTCAACGGCGCCTATGACGCGAGCTTCTCGTATTACACCTCGCTCGCGCAACGAAAAAGGTAGAAGCTAACGAACGAAAATCGATTCACGATTGAATCGAACAGTTTTATTTCAAAAATCAATTATTTACAACGAACGAAGCGATATTGAATAAAATATAATTTGCAGTAAATTCAATTCATAAAATTGCGAATGTAAAATATAAATTTTTTTTTCTTCCCTCGTTAGCAAATAACGAAATGATTCTCAATCATTTTTGAAAATTTTTATTTTTTTTAAAAGCACAAGTTGTGAATTCCACAACTATCTCGAGCAAATAAAGATTTTTCTCGTTATAATTAGTTTCGAAATGAAATTCACAAACCAAGCTCGAAAAAAAAAAATTGTTTCGACGTGCAATTTTTTAAAAATAAATATTCGTAAAATTTCGAAATAATGTACAGCATAGTTCTCGTAACAAGCGTAACGAACGAAATCGCGAATTATAAAATCAGCTGGGACAAGCGACGTCCAGCGAATTGAAGAGATCGTTCCATCTCTCTCTTACTCGCGCGTAGCATAGGCACATGCCTGCTTACTGCCCTTATCGCGCGAAGAAAAGAATCTGCTGACTCGACACTAGGACGCCCAGGCAACATAAGCGGCTACAGTGGAAGTTCGCATAACTTCCCCAGCCAGTTTTGAAATAAAAATTTGTTTTTATTTTCGCAACGATTATCGAACAAACGAATTTTCTTCTGATAATCAACATTTTTGTCTAGACGTTGTTCAAGCAGCAAAATTAGTTCTTGAAACAAACAAATAATTTCATGAATAATTGCTCAAAAATATTAACAAAATGTTTCAGTAAATTTTTGCAACAACTGAATTCTCCTGAATTAGTTGTTATTCGAAAAAGAAAATTGATCAAATTACGGCACAGGCACGTTATCAAAACTGCCTAGATTTAGTGGAACGCTTATAGGACCGTCAAACGTTTAAACGTTCAAAATAGATAATGAAATATGGACGATTTGGAAAAAGGGTATTTTTGTCAAATCAAAGGATACTAATGTTCATCTGGTATCCGCACGACGATACAAGTGCACTAGCCAGCGGGGCGAAATAAACACAAGCCGCACTACAGTATGAGTTCGCATAACTCGTACTTTGCCAATGTAATTTTTTTTTATCGACAAAATCGTTGGAACGCCCACATGTAATGAAATAACCCAACCTTTGAGTATTGTATACGCGTTACCACGTTTTGAACGAATTTGGATGGGCTCGTAAAGTCGAGTCCACTGCGATTTATAAGCCGACCTCCTGGTCGCATCGGGTGAAATACCTCGTGTTAATTAAAAGCCGACCGTGGGGTCGCATAGGGTGAAGACACACCCTATATAGAATTTTTGTAATTGACAGTTTTGATGAGAGCGAAAACAGGCAATTGCTCGCGTAGGTTGAGAAACATGCAAATCGAGAATTGTAGGAATTGTAAACCGCAAATCGTGTAAATTCAAACGCTCGTTGCAACCCGGTGAACTTAGGTCACTGAGGCAACGATTAAATCGTCTCGTCAAAATGTCAACTGAAATATTTAACATCTAGAATTGAAATCCGTCAACGATAAAGACGAAAGATCATTAATAAAGAAGCCGAACATCTAGTACACCCCGTACTTCTTTTTGGGCGGCACGCCCTCGAATGCTAAGCAAGGCGTAGCATTCTTCTTAAGGGGGGAAGTGTTACGTCCGGGGTATTTTCGCTTGTTACCTATTTTTCGACCATTTTATTTTTTTTGCAAAGGTAAATATTTAATAAGCAAATAACTTTCATTGGTGCTCGAACGAGCAAGCTAATTATCAAAATATTTTGTGACGGCTTATCAGAGTGCGAACGAGTACCCGTTGACGATCTCACGGTAGTCAGTTGCAGCTTTTCTGCTGACCAGACAGATCTCACGGTAGCTCGAAAGACGTTGCACAGACAAGAGATGTGCAACGCCCGGCGTAAGAACACCTCGCTCGCGCCTTGATATCCGACTGAGTCCTTAGGACTACTTTTATGAGAAATTCATAGTCAGTTGTCTTGCGAGGTGCGACCGGAGCGGTCGCACCAGTAAAAATTAATTTATCGAGTTGTCTTTAGGAGAGCGACCAGAGTGGTCGCTCCCATTAAAAATTAATTAAACAGTTGTCTTTGGCGGTGCGACCTGAGCGGTCGCACCCGCAAAATTATTAAGTTTTGTCTTCACAAGGGCGACTGGTACGGCCGACCCCCAGCAAAATCGTTAACAACAATTCAACTCCGTGGCCCGACCCTCCAGGTCGACCACGTAAAACAAGTTTCAACCTACGAACAAATTCAAATCCAGGACAATTTATTAAGTAACCTCGACCAGCGTAGTCGAGTCCAGTTCAGTTACAAGTTTGTTGGTTCGCAAACCAAACGATCGGTCCACACGTGCGTGTAGAATGGACCTCTGTCCTCGCGTCGATCACGTTCAATTACACCTCTGATCCGACCACACAGGTACGTCCTGTCTATCTTCGACACCTTTTGTTACGCGGCATCGTTAGTGCGTGCCCAAGTTCGATCGAGTCGTTTTAGGAGTGCGCGAGTAATTTCCGAATTCGCGACAACTTAGTGCGAGGCGTATCGCAATTAAGCACGCCTCCATCGCGAACTGTAACCCAAAAAGTTAACGAACTGTGCAAAATTCAACGAAAAGAATTCGAACATTGTAAAACCAAAATTGTGAACTTTAATACTCCGTAAAAGCCCATCGACTTAATCAGTCGATGGCATTTTTAATAAATTTAGTTTGTTGAGTTTAAGCGGTGTACCTCAGCGAATTATTCACTTTACCTAAACAACCCGCTACGCCCATGGCAACGCCCGTTTGCCAAATAAAAATTAAAATAAAAATTCAAATAACACCGTACCGATCCCACTCGACGCTCCAATCCCTAACGGGCACATTCCCGTTTAAACAATCGGAGCAACAAACAACAACAATTCTACTTTTGTTGCGTCACGGTAAGTGGTTGCGGTGCGCTAATCGCAACGAATAAACATTTACGAGGAAAAATGGACAAAGGTCGAATTTCCGAGAAAAACCCTTTGACAAAATTCAAACCCGGGACGTAACAATATATATATATATATATACATAGATGATCTACATGTATAAAAATCCCATATATAACGCTATATATGCAGACATGCTGCATATATGTAGATAATGCTATATTTAAAGGAATCGAATCTCAAAGGACCACCCTAATATTAATTGAGACCTGAAATAACGACCACTCAAATATACATCTTATAAATAAAGAACATTCGAATCTTCACCCAGGAAAAAAAAATCATATGATTATATATGCCTTAATATGACATCATGAATGATCATATATGCCCATGTATGATCATGTATGCCGGGGAAAAATGGTCATATATAATCATATATAATCATATATGCGTTAACATGACGTCATGAATGATCGTATATGCTCATGCATGATCATATATCTCGGGAAAAAATGGTCATATATCTCGCTATATTATATAAATATTTCGCCGCCGCCGCCGCCGTCGCCACCGTGTACAAGAATCCACAACCAAAACCTCCAAACCCAAACCTCCAACCCCAAACTTCCAAACCCAAACCTCCAAACCCAAACCTCCAAACCCAAATCTCCAAACCCAAACCTCCAAACCCAAACTTCCAAACTCAAACCTCCAAACCCAAACCTCCAAACCAAAACCTCCAAACCCAAACCTCCAAACCCACACCTCCAAACCCAAACTTCCAAACTCAAACCTCCAAACCCAAACCTCCAAACCCAAACCTCCAAACCCAAATCTCCAAACCCAAACCTCCAAACCCAAACCTCCAAACCTAAACCTCCAAACCCAAACCTCCAAACTCAAACCTCCAAAACCAAACCACCAAACCTCCAAACCCAAACCTCCAAACCTAAACCTCCAAACCCCAACCCCGAACCTTAACGACGCGAGGGCGCGTAGCGCCCGAGCCGCACGCACCCTAGTATATATATATATATATGAATAATGAACCAAATTCGAATCTGGAAGGACCACCCAAATGTTAGTTGATACCTGAAATAACGACTACTTCCATCAATGTTATTTAAATACGTATATAAATATTGAAAGAAATCGAATCTCGAAGGACCACCCTAATATTAATTGAGACCTGAAATAACGACCACTCTAAAGTACATCTTATAAATACATATATGTAAATAATAAAGAACATTCAAATCTCTAATGACCACCCTAATATAGATCGTATAAATGATCGCGAACACTTTCACACTCTCGCACAGACTTGCACAGTCGCACACACACTCTTTTATCTATGAATATAGATGAAATATAGATAAAATATATATTCGCCGTGCACGATGGTCATAGCTAACTAGATATATTTTCGCCGTGCATTGACGTCAGCGGCCGAAATATGATTCTCATAGCTATAAATATACATCCTATGTATAAGCGTTTCAAAAATCTGGCTAATCAGGTGACGAAGAAATGTTAAAGAATTTTCATGATGATAGAATTCGAGAAAAATTCACCCGATATTATCATATCTCAGCATTATGTGGGCGGATCAACATAAAAATGGTATCGATGGAAGCTAATTTTTTTTTAAGATGACTATAGTTTGTAAATGTTGAAAAAGTTGTCGTGTTTTTTAGTAATATCGAATTAAAATGTAAAAGGGGCGTGGTCCGAGGCATATTCGCGTATATAAAGTGCGCAGCAGTCTCGACTGGTATTCCCTCAGTTTTTTTGAATACTTGGCGTCGAGACGCTGCCGCATCTCTTGATATACCAATATATACAGATATATACCTCTATATACCTGTATTTACCAGTATATACTTATATATACAAGTATGTACCTGTATATACCAGTATATACCTGTATATACGTGCATATACCAGTATATACCAGTATATACTTGTATATATCTGCAAATACCTGTATATACTGTATATACCTTTATATACCAGTATATACTTGGGTTTACCAGTGTAGACTTGTATATACCTATACCGGGTGTCCCATTTTAATCTTACAGTTGATTTATTTCGAAAAATATTGCTCTGATCAAAAATTGAGTGAGATGAAACTTTTAGGGTTCAGAGGGGGACGTTTAAAAATTTTTTTTGTTTTGGTCCAAAATTAAAAATGGCGACGTTAAGATGGCTGACATGTTTTAAAAAAATGGAAACATGATTTTTTTTTTCACCAAAATTTTTTTCAGATTAAATTTAACATCTTTTGTAAGAACATTTTTTTGATACAGCCCATAATAGAGGGTGTCCCATTTTAATCTTACAGCTGAATTATCTTGAAAAATACTGCTCTGATAAAAAATTGAGTGGGATGAAACTTTTAGGGTTCAGAGGGGGACGTTCAAAAAATTTTTTTGTTTTGGTCCAAAATTCAAAATAGCGCCGTTAAGATGGCTGACATAATTTTTTTAAATGGGAACATGATTTTTTTTTGACTAAAAAATTTTTCAGATCAAATCTAATATCTTTTGAGAGAATATTTTTTTTATAGCCCGAAGATTTTAGACAAGATCACCATTTTTGACTATTTTAGCGTTATGCAGCATAGTGACGAAGCCGAGGAGGTCTTCTAAATCCTCCTCGTGAGTGTTTTCTGAAATCTTCTTAAAGGTGTTCAAAGATTCCACCATTCCACCATCATGGTTATCCCGGATAATACTAAAATAGTAAAAAATGGTGATCTCTTATGGACTGAATAAAAAAAATCTTCCAACAAAAGTTGTTAGTTTTGACTTGACACATTTTTTGGTGAAAAAAATCATGTTTTCATTGCTTGAAAAACCTTTTGGTCATCTTAACACCGCCCCTTTAAATTTCGGACCAAAACAAAAAAATACTCCACGGCCGCATACCTAAATCACCACTTGAATTAACTGGCTCAAAACTCGACGAAAATGACCTTCTTCAACGAGATTCTGCAATTATTTGATTGCATCATCCTCGCAGCCTTTAAACATTGGAAACGCAATAACACCGCTAAAACTCGCTACCACCAACAACTACGGTTTTTATTAAAATGCAGACAAGAAGGCCTCATACCTAAACACATCTATTCACAGAACATAAACAACATTCTAATTTTTAACAACCGAAATAAATTCAAACTCAAAACGTCTTACACAAAACTTACAAATCTTTACTCAACATAGAGATTGACGACCTAAATTACAAAATTAAAATACTCAACAAAAAGATTCAAAAAAACACAGAATTAATCGCAAAAACTCCAAAACACATACCCGAAAAATTCTTCAAATTTGAACAAATTAGACTGAACAGAATATCAAAAGAATTCTTTGACAAACACCAAAAGAAATTAAGTAATCTCAGATATGAAAGAACACAAAATATCCACCAACACATTTTTAATTACGATGAATTCCTAAGAACAATCACATCACAATCAAATCAGAATCGAGAAAACATAAATGATCCAAACCAACATCAAAGAAAGAAACCAACATCACAAATCAATCTTTTTAATTCAGCCACATCAAACAATACTCAACATAACACAAACAATAAAATAACTAATGACCCATTAACCAACATAGAATCAACAATCTCAAACAACAAAGTTAAAGAATGGCTGATCAATCTATCAAACATAGACATTCCCACACACATATCAACCTTTTTATCATTGGGTGAAAAATTCCGCTTTCCATATCTAAAACCGACAGATATCAAAACATACATCTATAAAACTATCTCAGAGTTTGAATCCAAAATAGATTACTTACTGGAAAAACCAATACAAGAAGAAATTAGAAAGAAATTCACCAAATTAATTGATAAAGTAAAAACTCCAAACTCATTCTTCAACACGAACAAAATAATCAAAGATACATCCATCTTTCTTAAAAACAATCCTCAATTAATCATTACAAGAGCAGATAAAGGAAACTCAACTGTTATATTGGACAAACTACACTACATCACCAAAACTGATAATCTACTTGCAGACGAAACCACATATAAAATCACAAATAAAAATCCACTTAACAGACTACAAAAAGGCGTAAACCAAATTCTTACGAGATGGAAAAATCTTAAAATAATAGATGAAACCACACAGAAACATTCAAAAGCAGAAAACTGTAATTTAGCACGATTATACTGCCTTCCAAAAATTCACAAACATAACTATCCGCTACGTCCAATCGTATCTTCTATTAATAGTCCTACACATAAATTGGCCGAATTCATTCAAACTAAACTCTCAAAATTAATAGACACAACAAACTCACACGTTAAAGACAGTTTCTCATTTAAAAGATTGGTATCGAACATCTTTATACCCGATAACTACCAACTCATTTCCTTCGATGTCATCTCACTTTACACCAATGTACCTTTGGAATTAGTCATACAAAGCCTCCAAAAAAGATCAGATCTCTTCTCTGAAAAATTTCCACTAAACGAAGTAATAAAAACAATAGAATTCATAATGTTCTCAACCTACTTTACCTTTAACGACAAAATATATCAACAAATATTCGGCTTGCCAATGGGTTCACCGTTAGCCCCGATATTATCAAACATTGTAATGATCGACTTAGAAACCAACTGCTTAGAAAAACTGAAGTTCACGATACCAATCTACTAAAGATACGTAGACGATATTATTATGGCTCTGCCTACGGACAAAATAGATTCAACACTTAACATCTTTAACTCATACCACACTAAACTACAGTTCACAGTTGAAGTAGAAACAAACAACAAATTACCATTTCTAGACATCTTGCTAATCCACAAAAATAACTCAATAATCACAGACTGGTACAGAAAACCGACTTGGTCAGGTCGATTCATAAACTTCTTCTCTCACCACCCTCTTACGCAAAAAAAAGGAATTATCATGATATTGGTAGACAGAGCGATAAAACTATCACACGCATCCTTCCACCAAAAAAACATTGAACTAATCAAAAACACAATGACACAAAACTGTTACCCAATCTCCTTCACAGAAAAAATAATAAACCAAAGGCTAAGATTAATTCATTCACAATCAAATAACGACAACGCATTCGACTCCTCCAGATTAATAAATTTACCCTATACTGAAAATATTCACCACCAACTAGTCCGCCTTTTTCGACAATTCAATATAACACTAGTCACTAACAACCAACACAACATTCACTCCATCACCGGTTCCACAAAAGATAAAATAGATAACATGGATAAATCAAACGTAGTTTACCAAATCGATTGTAATGATTGTGATGCATTGTACATAGGACAAACAAAAAGATACTTAAAAACGAGAATGAACGAACACAAAAATAGTCTAAAACACACTAACACAATAAATACAGCGTTAGCAAAATACGGAATAGAACTAAAACACAATTTTAAATTTGACGACGTTAAAATTTTAAATAATGAAAAATGGCTCAAAAAGCGATTAATTCTGGAAATGATACAAATTAAAGCACACCCCAAAGCAATCAATTTTAGAACCGACATCGACAAACTAAGCAGCATATATAATTCAATAATTTAATAATACTCAAAATAATAACGGGAAAACCTCAAATTACCATCCATCAATTGAAAATTCATTACCAAATCTAACAGTTATCAATTTAAGGTGTTGTTTCGTTGAGCGGCCGTGTAGATTAAGTTGATTGTTGAAAGGAATCGGCTTCGATTCGGCCAATAATTCCTGATGGTTGTGGAATGATTTTTTGTCGAAATTTTACGTTTCGATCCTCTGTTTGGGATCCTCTTCAGAAATTTATTTGCTCTATAAATATTTTATAATGTGTTAACAAGCTGAATAAATAATTGATGTAGTGTACATTTTTGATTTTTATCGGTTATTAATCGGACATTGATTTCGTGATAGCGGTTTATTAATTATATAATCTTAGGTTATGTTATGTGTCATAGCGGCTAACCTGAATTTCTCGTGTGATTCCGGTTTTATAATAGTAGATTTCGAGGATGATCTCTTGTGTTTATAGATGTAAGTCGATAAAACATGTTGCATTAAAAGAATCCGTGGATGTCTTTTAATGAATTCCATGAGCGGATTTTAATTAATTGAGAAAAAACGATCGTTATTTTGCGAACGTTTTAATCTGTATCGGTAAATATTATTTGTGAAATTTAGGTGTGTGATATATTGTTGTATATGAAAATGTGTGATGTTTACCAATTAAAGTTGAGAGATAGATATCCATCGGAATAAACGTTGAAAACCAGAACGATTAATTGATCACATTTTGCGGCGTGCGATCGAAGATCGTTCGAGAGACTGAGTGGTGTGGGGAAATTCGGCGAGTGAAGGGGGTGTAAGAGGTCATTGAATCAGTGCCGTGTCAATATATTTTAAATTCATGTGTACGAGCAGTGCCGAGTCAAAGGAATTTGAATGTATGTATATAAATTTAAGTCATGTTTTGTATATAAAATTAATAAATGTATATAAAATTAAGTAATATTTTGAATGTATATATGTCTTAATAATTAATTTTGTGTATTCAAATTATTGTGTTATATGTGCGACTAAGTTTGTCTATATCGGTTCTAAAATTAATTGTGTTCGTGTGTGCTTTGATTTGTATCATTTCTAAAATTAATCGTTTCTTTAACCAATCTTCTGTATTTAAAATTTTTACGTCGTCAAATTTAAAATTGTGTTTTTGTTCAATTCCATGTTTTGCAAGAGCAGTGTGTTGTGTGTCAGTGTGTTTTAGGCTGTTTTTATGTTCATTGATTCTAGTTTTCAGATATCTTTTAGTTTGACCAATGTAGACTGAATCACAATCATTGCAGTCGATTTTGTAGACAATGTTTGATTTGTTTAATTTGTCTATTTTGTCTTTGGTTGAGCCGATGATGGATAGAATGTTGTGTTTGTTATTTGTAACTAGTGTTATGTTATATTGTTGAAAGAGACGGATTAATTGGTGATGAATGCTTTTTGTGTATGGTAAGTTGATTAGTCGGGAACAGTCAAAGTTGTTGATGTTTGATTTTGAATTGATTATTGATAATCTTTGTTTTATTGTTTTTTCAATGAATGTAATCGGATAGCAATATTGAATCATCGTGTTTTTAATGAGTTCTAAGTTTTTTGGATGGAAAGATGAATGAGATAGTTTTATTGCTCTGTCAACTAACATGTAGATGATTCCTTTTTTTTGGCTGAGGGGGTGGTGTGAAAAGAAGTTAATGAATCTGCCTGACCAAGTTGGTTTTCTATACCAATTAGTGATGATTGAATTTTGTTTTCTGATTAATAAGATGTCTAGAAATGAAATCTGGTTGTTTGTTTCTATTTCTATTGTGAATTTTAACCAAAGACAAAATAGACAAATTAAACAAATCAAACATTGTCTACAAAATCGACTGCAATGATTGTGATTCAGTCTACATTGGTCAAACTAAAAGATATCTGAAAACTAGAATCAATGAACATAAAAACAGCCTAAAACACACTGACACACAACACACTGCTCTTGCAAAACATGGAATTGAACAAAAACACAATTTTAAATTTGACGACGTAAAAATTTTAAATACAGAAGATTGGTTAAAGAAACGATTAATTTTAGAAATGATACAAATTAAAGCACACACGAACACAATTAATTTTAGAACCGATATAGACAAACTTAGTCGCACATATAACACAATAATTTAAATACACAAAATTAATTATTAAGACATATATACATTCAAAATATTACTTAATTTTATATACATTTATTAATTTTATATACAAAACATGACTTAAATTTATATACATGGGACATTCCACCAATTCTTGACTAAAGTTGTGCCGGGGGGTCTGAATTCTGGGTAACAAAGAATTTTATTGAAAAGTACATATCAAAGAGAGCTTCCATGATTTTTTTCAATTTTTTTCGTCCAACCCTTTTGAAGATACAGTAGATCGAAAATTGCAAGATTTGCAATTATTGACTTTAGATATTCAAAATATCACTCCCTTGTAAAATTTCTAAAAATATATTAAATATTGGTTTTTGTGTAGAAAAAGCTCAGCTTTCTGAAAAAAATATTTTCAATTTTCTCCAGTATCAGAAAAACCCCAAAAAATGAGGTCAAAAAGTAAAATACGCTTTTTCGACCAATGTATCATTTTTGATATTTTTTTAAATATTTTTTTCGAAAAGCTGAGACTTTTTTACATGGGAAACGTATGTTTTAATTTTGGGAATATTCGAAAATAAAACATAGCAAAATAAAGTTGAAACTTTTGTGATGAATTGCCGATAAGTAATGTGCTGCCGTCACGGTCGATACACGAACTATCGAATCAAGTTTGAAAATTTCTGTGGATAGCATTATATTCAGCGATTATGTAGTGAATATTTATGTTCAAAGTGTGAAGTGGGTAAGAAATTAAAATTATTATACATAAGCGATATGACAAGGATCAAATCTTTATTATTTGTACTCTTCTTGTCACTGTTGACAGAGAAACATTTCTTACAATAGCAGAACTTTTATCAGCCTTGGCATTGTATGACTGGGCAGGTGAGTCATTTAAAAATATTGATTTCACTTTCATTTCAAATGAGAAATACGAAGTACGCGCAGCACAGCTAAAGTCCAGATTTGCTAATGCTGTGGCTGTAAAAAAAGACGCAATCTATGCATTGTATTATCCCTGATGCCGAGAATCATGGTTCTGCTATTGTAAGAAATGTTTCTCTGTCAACAGTGACAAGAAGAGTACAAATAATAAAGATTTGATCCTTGTCATATTGCTTTTGTATAATAATTTTAATTTCTTAACCACTTCACACTTTGAACATATATATTCACTACATAATTGCTGAATATAATGCTATGTACAGAAATTTTCAAACTTGATTCGATAGTTCGTGTATCGACCGTGACGGCAGCACAATACTTATCGGCAATTCATCACAAAAGTTTCAACTTTATTTTGCTATTGTTTATTTTTGAATATTCCCAAAATCAAAACATACATTTCCCATGTAAAAAAGTCTCAGCTTTTCGAAAAAAATATTTTAAAAAATATCAAAAATGATACATTGGTCGAAAAAGCGTATTTTACTTTTTGACCTAATTTTTCGGGGTTTTCCTGATACTGGAGAAAATAGAAAATATTTTTTTCAGAAAGCTGAGCTTTTTCTACACAAAAACCAATATTTAATATATTTTTAGAAATGTTACAAGGGATTGATATTTTTAATATCTAAAGTCAATAATTGCAAATCTTGCAATTTTCG
The DNA here is from genome assembly GCA_946863875.1 of Alloplasta piceator. Classification (NCBI taxonomy): domain Eukaryota; kingdom Metazoa; phylum Arthropoda; class Insecta; order Hymenoptera; family Ichneumonidae; genus Alloplasta; species Alloplasta piceator. The sequence continues at coordinate 35,164,108 of OX333074.1, forward strand.
ATCTACTGTATCTTCAAAAAGGTTGGACGAAAAAAATTGAAAAAAATCACGGAAGCTCTCTTTTTCATGTACTTTTCAATAAAATTTTTTGTTACCCAGAATTCAGACCCCCCGACACAACTTTAGTCAAGAATTGGTGGAATGACCCACATACATTCAAATTCCTTTGACTCGGCACTGCTCGTACACATGAATTTAAAATATATTGACACGGCACTGATTCAATGACCTCTTACACCCCCTTCACTCGCCGAATTTCCCCACACCACTCAGTCTCTCGAACGATCTTCGATCGCACGCCGCAAAATGTGATCAATTAATCGTTCTGGTTTTCAACGTTTATTCCGATGGATATCTATCTCTCTACTTTAATTGGTAAACATCACACATTTTCATATACAACAATATATCACACACCTAAATTTCACAAATAATATTTACCGATACAGATTAAAACGTTCGCAAAATAACGATCGTTTTTTCTCAATTAATTAAAATCCGCTCATGGAATTCATTAAAAGACATCCACGGATTCTTTTAATGCAACATGTTTTATCGACTTACATCTATAAACACAAGAGATCATCCTCGAAATCTACTATTATAAAACCGGAATCACACGAGAAATTCAGGTTAGCCGCTATGACACATAACATAACCTAAGATTATATAATTAATAAACCGCTATCACGAAATCAATGTCCGATTAATAACCGATAAAAATCAAAAATGTACACTACATCAATTATTTATTCAGCTTGTTAACACATTATAAAATATTTATAGAGCAAATAAATTTCTGAAGAGGATCCCAAACAGAGGATCGAAACGTAAAATTTCGACAAAAAATCATTCCACAACCATCAGGAATTATTGGCCGAATCGAAGCCGATTCCTTTCAACAATCAAGTTATCAATTTAAACCCGATCCAAAACCGGTTAACATAACCAGTCCGGCAAGAAAAATCACTAACGGCAAACTTCCCCAACCATGAAAATCCACCCCCACTTTTCAATACTCAATCACACTACCCCATTAATATAAATACCTCCTCACTCGCCTCAATACTCAGTCGCTACTTAGCTCTCGAATCGCCATGTAATGAAAACTGTTAATTTTGATCACAAATGAATCTTGGAAATTATCAAACATGAAATTCATAGGTAAATAACACATACACAAAAGTCTCAAAAAAAAAAAAAAAAAAAAAAACATAAACTAAGCAATAAAATATCAAAATCCTCCCTCTCACAGACACCAAGGATCACAAAAAAATGACCCGTCTTTATACAATAAATTCATAATGAATATTATCCAAGATTCATTAAATGACCAAAAAAAATTACCCGTACAAATTCAGGTCAGTCAGGACAGATAACATTTAAGCCTATAATGTAAAACATATCATACAAAATAAGACAAAAAAGAATGTAATTTTAGAAATAATAAATCTGAAGAGGATCCGAATTAGGATCGAAACGTTATACCAAAAAAATTGTCCACTGTCATTTGGACCCACTGGCCGAATCGCAGGTTCTTCCCGATTCGCAGCCGATTCTTCCTTCACTATTGTAACAATCTGTATTTTGGCTTTTCCTGGGCCCAAAGTATAATGCTTACGTAAATTACACGTATACCCCTGCATAGAGCATTTAATGGTCTACAAAATGGTTCTACGTTAAAGTCTGTAACTAGAATTGAAAAAAAATTATAGGCCTTTATAAAAAGTGTAAGAAATTGTTACAACCATCCCCTACCCAGGGGCAGTTGTAACAGTCGATGGGGACAGTTGTAACGGTCGATGGGGCTAGTTGTAACATAAGATTTTAACACAAAATTAAATCTTTCATTGTGACCAATATTATATAATATTATTACAACATCAAACATTATCACCGGGATATATATTACGGTCACAATGATAAAATCTTAACCCATGGAAATAGTCGTATCGAATTGATAAAAATCATAAAATAATTGAATAAAGTCTCAGACACACCAAACTTGTCAAAGAAACATGACATATAACCCAAAGATACGTGCCGTGGTTGCCTGTAAAGATTTTCCATTTTTTATCTTTTCATACGCTTCTTCGTACGTTGACATGTCGGCACAGGCTCGTTCCATGATTCTTACGCGTTGCAGAGGCATTTTTGCACACAGAAACTTGAAAATAAGGTCCGTTTGACGTTAGATTCAATGTTTAGATGTGAAATTATCATGACAACTGACAGCCGACAAACTGTTACAACCGTCCCCGGCAAAATTGTTACAATTGTCCCCAGATGGTTTTTTCTACTTCAAAGTTAGAATTTAATTTCTCAAGCTGAAGACTTTAATAACCGCGAAAATTGACACAAAAATGTCCAAGGAAGCTTATGAAAACAAAAATAATGACTATATGTAGCACAGTAATCGAGATGTTCATGTTTATCGAAAGCCAGAAAAGTTTACTTTGGGCCTGACAATACCAATACACCTCTCTGGTCAAGTCTGTTTAGTGCGGATGTCTCCTAGTCTAGTAACCAAATGTGAGGAACTGCAAGATGCATTATGTGCCTGCGGGACACGGTGGTACCTGCTATAGTTTGGGAGATATTCGCTATGTTACAACTGTACCCTGTTACTTTTGTCCCCGGTCTCCCCTACTGCCACCCTTGACCTTTATTACCCTCACGAAAAATGGTCCTAGTGTTACTACGCCCAGTGTGTGTATGTGTGCGTGTGTGACTGCCTCCCCGACAGTATGACTTCCCACGGCAGTGGAACATTTACAATAAATCTGTCACTTCACGCTCTCCCACTTCGCGCTTGCTGCATAAATAGCAGAGCGCGAGTCTGATTTCGGCACATTTCATCGTCAATCGCGCAACGTCAAACGTGGAGGAGCTGGTCATGGAGGAGAATGGCCCAAAGGTAAGCGAAAACCCACTGTTCACATAGTGGAATGCTCTGCGGTCGCGGTCGCGGTCATTGTCGCGTCGGGAAGCATGATGGTGACCCCCCCCCCCACTGCCCCCACCCCCCTTTTTTTTAAATTTAATTTAAAGAAAAATGCGCTGTTCGGGGAGCATGAGGGTGACCCCACCTCCCCCACCGCCCCTTTTTTCTTTTTTTTTCTTTTTTAATTTAAAGAAAAATGCGCTGCTATGCATGAATGCTCCTTCATCAAAATTGTAATAAAGGTTTCATTTAAAAAAAATGTACATTCAATTATTTTCATCGAATATATTCAGGGGGTAGTTTGGACTGGGTATCGGGCCCAATGTCTTGCAGTGCGGGTTCCACAAGTTCTTGTGATTCGTGCATGATACGATTGCATCCTCACGATATTTCGACAATGAGGCGCAGCCGAGTGCATCGAGATCAACCAGTTCGCTGGCCAGGCGGAGTTGCTGTCTTAACCAGCTTTTTCTCTCTGCACCCTTCACGTACACCTTGCTGGCTCCTCGTAGCAGCATATACAGAGTCTCGTGTATGTGCTCATATGGGACATTGCCATCATTCCAGTTGATGCCGTGGAAGTTCACTTTTAGCCAGAGATTGCCCCTCGGCACTTGGGAGGTAGATCATTCCAAAGGTATGGCGGCTCGAATAGGTAAACCGATGGCATCGCATCATCCACGAGGGCAATAATCGCCAGCTCCTTGAAGATGAACTCGTTTAAGGGTTCCTTGAAGCCTTGAATGTCTACTACGAAGTCCATTGTTGAAATGATGCTTGCAACTGCCACCGCTGCCCTTTTATACCAATCTCCTACCCCCTCCACCACAGTTAGCTTCCCAATATCCCATCCCCTCCACTCCTTTATTATTGGCCAATCAGCATCGAGTTTGATAGTCCCCACCACTTATCGAATTGGTATAAATAGTCGGGTTCGATGGTAGAAAAATCACATTCGACTCTTCACGACAACGCAGAACAGCCAAGACGAAGAAGCAACAATGACCGCAGTGGACTGCAAGGAAATCATGAAGACGGTGAAGGATGTAAGCCCCGTAGAGATACGCGAGTGGATAAAACGTCTAGATGCGGTGAGGTGGCCATTCCAGCTGATGAAAGGAGTCGCATCATCGGAGAAGCAGCGACACCTCTTCGTAGACGGCTTCCTAACCGGTATTCATATGAAAATGACAAGATTGATGAAACGTGGGGCAGGTATACGGGAGAGGTGCATTAACCGTGTGGTATTGTCAAATGTGAAATCTTCATTCAAAGATCGTATCAGGACAGGGGTCATTACAAACCTCGATCATGTTGATGTAAAATCTTTTCTGCAAGAATGCAAGAATAATTTCAAATCGAAAATCCGCCATGTTCTCAAGCGTGAGAGGAATGCTGTCAAGGTATATACAGCACTCACGGCAAATTCCGCTTAACAACCAATGATGAGGAAATAATTGAAATGAAGCACTTCAATACCAGGGCTGTGCCAATTTTTGAGACAACCCAGCTGTCTGAGTAGTTCACCGAGCACGTGCAGGAGCCTATGCAGCGGGAAGTTGAGGAATTTGAGCACCAGGGGTCAGGTTAGACGCTTCATTCTATCGTGAGCTTGACCGTAAACATCAGTAAATTCAACCCAATGCGTGGCAGCTCTTACGTGGATCTACCGGATGTGATTAAAAAGAAAGTAGCATGCATCAACGTACGAAACGAGGATAATATGTGTTTCAAGTGGGCCATACTTTCTGCCTTACACCCCGGACGCAATCCCAATCGCGTTTCCAATTACCGCAGATTTGAGGCGGAATTGAATTTTAACGGTATTGAATTCCCCGTAATGCCGAGACAAGTGTCGAAATTTGAGAAGCAAAATGACATCTTGGTGGATGTATATATATTGAAGCTGAAAAATAGCGGATTCGACACCGTTCCCATTCACGTGACATCATTAAAAAAGCATAGACACGTGAACTTGCTCCTCATACAAGATGACTACGTGGACGAGGATGCGTAAGAGGAGGAGGAAGACGAGAGGATTGTCGAACCACCATTATGTATGGATTGAAAGCTTGTCTGGCCTGGTCTCCCGTCAATTATCGAAGCATAATGGCAAGAAATACATCTGTGATCGCTGCCTTCACTACTTCCGCAATGAAGAAAAGTTGACTGCTCATGGCATTGATTGGTTAACAAGTGCAAGGTAAAAATGCCAAAATGGGGCAATACAGTATTGCGGTTCAAGAACCACTGTAATAAGGAGCGAGTCCCATTTATCGTATACGCGGACTTTGAATGCCCTCTGAAGCCCACACGCGACGAGTACGCCTATCAGAAGCACGAGGCATTCAGCGTGGGATATTATTTCAAGTGCTCGTATGATGACTCATTGTCAAGATATCGCAGCCACCGAGGACCAAAGCCCGCCGAATGGTTCGCTCTAGAGCTCCAAGAACTGGTGAAAGAATAGGAAACTATTCATGAGAACCCTAAGCCAATGGAGCCACTATCGATGGATCAGCTGCGGCAATTTCGTACAGCCAAAACATGTCACATTTGCGAGAGGTCATTGAGTATTGATCGAGTCCGAGATTATTGTCATCTAACGGGAAAGTAAGTGCGCTTTTATGTATACTATTTCATGATTACTAAAGTGTGTGTGTGTGTGTGTGTGTGTGTTTACAGATACCGAGGGTCAGCCCACAACGAGTGTAATCTCAATTATCGGGACTCGTGGATGACACCGGTGGCATTCCACAATCTATCAGGATACGACTCGCATTTCATCATCCGAGAAATTGCCACCTCCTTCGAGGGACAGATCATTCTACTGCCGCAGACAAAGGAGCGATACATCTCATTCATGAAGAAGATAAACGGCAGTGATGTAAGTTTCCGATTCATCGATTCGCTGCGCTTCATGAACTCATCGCTGGAGAAACTCACCTCCTACCTTGATGAGTTGCCGATTACGCTACGCGCAACTGTCTGCCGACAAGTTCCAACTCCTCACACGCAAAGGTGTATTCCCGTATGAATATGTTGACTCGATCATCAAACTCGAAGATAAGGAGCTGCCGGCTAGGGAGAACTTCCACAGCACACTGAATGATAGTGACGTCTCTGACGTGGACTATGAGCACGCTGGTAAAGTGTGGAAGGAGTTCGACATCGGGACCTTGGGTGAATACTCGGATCTCTATCTGAAGACTGACGTGATGCTCTTGACCGATGTTTTCGAGAATTTCCGCGATAACTGTCTCAAGGCCTACGGACTCGACAGCACACTATTATACGACGCCAGGCTTCACATGGGACGCCATGCCGAAGTTCACGAAGATCGAGCTGAAGCTTCTCACTGACGTAGATATGCATTTGTTTATTGAGCAGGGCATACGTGGTGGAGTGAGTCAGTACTGTAATCGGTATGCTCGAGCTAATAATAAATATATGAGTAATTATGATTAGAATAAAGCGAGCAAGTATCGAATGTACTTTGATGTGAACAACCTCTACGGCTGGGCAATGATGGAGTCTCTGCCTTACGGCTGCTTCAAGTCGGTTGAGAATGGCGTCGACTCGAACGTCAAGGATGATTCGCCGACTGGATATATCCTCGAGGTCGATCTCAAGTATCCGGATAATCTGCACGATGCGCATAAGGATTTGCCTCTATGTCCCGAACACAAGAGCGCACCAGGCTCCAAGCATACGAAACTCATGACGACGCTTGATCCAAAGAGCCACTACATTCTACACTATTGCAGCTTGAAGCAAGCTCTAAAGTACGGACTCAAGCTGACCCGGATTCATCGCGTCTTGGAATTTAATCAGCGGCCGTGGCTCAAGTCATACATCGAGCTCAATACCGATCTGCGAAAGAAGGCCACCAATGACTTTGAGAAAAACTTGTTTAAGCTAATGAACAACGCGGTGTTTGGCAAAACAATGGAGAATGTTTGCAGCCATGTCAATGTGAAACTCGTAATGCACTGGGAAGGACGTTACGGAGCTGAGGCACTTATTGCAAGCCCAAGCTTCCATAGTTACACAATCTTCGAGGAGAATCTCGTTGCGGTACAAGTGGCAAAGACCGAGGTTTGGCTAAATAAACCAATCTACGTAAGATTGTGTGTACTAGACTTGTCAAAAATCCTCGTCTACGATTTCCACTATGAGTTTATGGTGAAGAAGGACGAGTTTCAGGCGGGCTGTAAACTGTTATAGACAGACACAGATAGTTTGCTGTATGAGGTACAGTGCGATGATGTCTACTCAATGATGAGAGGTAACATTGATCATTTCGATACGTCTGACTACCCCGACGCGAACCCTTTCGGTATGCCATGGCGTAATAAAATAAGTCATCGGACTCATGAAGGATGAGTGTAATGGACGAATAATAACCGAGTTCGTAGGTCTACGCAGTAAGATGTATAGAGTACGTGTTGATGGCGAGGACCGTATGAAGAAGGTGAAGGGGGTGAAGACAAGTGTGGTGGAGGCCACCATTACCTTCGACGACTTCACCACGTGCCTCTACGAACAGTTGATACAGCATAGTACTCAATGCACCATACGATCATGGGAGCATCAAGTTCATACGGAGAGGCAGGTTAAGGTGGCTTTAAGTCCTCATGATGATAAACGGTACTTGTTCCCCAATAGCACTGACACATTGTCTTGGGGACACTGTAGCATACCGGAAGGGGCACACCGAAACGAAACGCGTCAGCACTCGTCGTTCTCAAGTAGAGATACCGAGTTTAGCCCCACCACCGCTATCACCACCACCAGCCGAAAAACAAAACGCGCCAGAACTCGTCGTTCTCGAGTAGAAATACCAAGTTTACCCCCACCACCACCTCTGCAATGACGAAGTGGGAGCGCACCGAGATGGAGGGGAGAGAGAGAGAAGGACGCTGAAGTGGGGATAGCGAGTATATTAGCCGCACTCACCGAGCTATTGCCATCACATCATCACCCACGATGGACAAGCTCAACAAGATCGCTAGTCTTAATGACTTCCTCCTGGTAAAGCGACTGGCCGAGTTGGAGCTCAATCTCATCTACAAAGACACGAATCTGTGTCAAGTTGAGACGAGGTATGGACTCAAAATCGTCTGCGACCTCGACAACGACTTACAAGTCTTCATGCCGAAACGCATCTCTATAGCATTCGAGCAAGATCGAGCAATGTTCGACCTCATGGCGCGTACGGTGGCAGACAAAAAGCTGTACATGAAATATCTGGGTGGTGCGAATAATCATATGGAATTCATCGAAAAATAATTATTTATCACGCAAACTGTTCCTGAAATATTTGAATGGGATGAATAATTGAAAAAATAATTATTTAAATCAAAAGATTATTTATTAATAAAACGATACAATAATTTCGTTATAAATCCGCAGTCTTATTTGTCCAACTGTTGTGAGAACTGTCGAACCCCAACCACTTAACATAAAGGCGATCTCCGCGTTTCTTCAGCACCTTCTCCACGAGATATACGTCAGGGTATTTTGCACTGAGGAGTTCCTCTTCGTAGAATCTGCTGGCTATGGATTCATCCTGATAGTCCTTCAGCTTGTACATCACCGGGTTCGTTGCAGCTACATGCGTTACGGTGAAAACTTCCGCGGTCCAATTGGGTGTGTAGCCTTTCTCGAAAACGTGTTTGTTCTTGCTCACGCGTACCTTGTCACCCACGTTGAACTTGGCTGCTCTGCGACTACGCGTATCGGTGAAATGCTCCATTAATGCTGCATCAACGCTCGTGACGTCTCGAGGCTTCATGCCAATAGTTCGATGCTTGGAATCATTGTACGCGGCTAGGAGACCGGGCAAGATGTCGAGCCATTTGTAACTGCCTTACAGACTGAAACGAAGCCACATTCTGACTACCCCGACTTCTATTCTTGAGAGTGCGATTGAAACGTTCAATGATGGATGCTTTGAGATTACTGTATGTCGAGTAATGATTGATTCCGTATTCCTTCATGAGCTTCTGAAAACCGGTATTATAGAATTCTTTGCCTCTGTCGGTGTGCAGATTCGCAGGTACTCTACCCTGTCTTAGCACAGATTTCATGGCCTCGGTGACATCCTTGGCGGTTTTTTGCTTCACGGGAACGGCCCAAGTAAACTTGGATAGCATATTTGATAGTGAGCAGGTATCGTGCACCTTCGTTTTCTCGTGCATAAGGTTGCCTCTCGATGAGATCCACCTGCCACGTCTTATCCAGCCCACGCACATCAAACTTCCGACGGGGGTAATTACGACGTGCTGGCTTATGTAATTCTTCCACAACCGCTCTCTGCTCGTGTTCCATGATACTAGTTGTAAATGGTCAAGTCCACAATCGATGTATCGCTTATTGCAATATTCTTCAATGCCTCCCTCACTAGCTCCTGCAGATGGTCAATCTTCGCTGCGAGATTTTCAATATCTTGACGTTGTTGGGCTATCAGGTGAAGGGCGTCACTTGTCTCTCGACGGATGAGTTGTGTTACACTACCTAGATTCACCGCGTCGTTTGGTTCACTTGGCTCGGCAATGTTGCACAATCGTTTACCCTCGATATCGCACTGTTGATTAGTGTTGAGCTTAAAACCGGAGCCGGGAGGACCTTTTGTACCCTCGATTCGCCCCAATTGTCGTCCGAACACGTCGACGCTCATTGTTCGACTGATCTGCGTCTCATCAGCATCTGACTAATATACGGTTCCAGCTTCTCGCAACTCCTCAATTATTGAGATGATTTCATTGATGTGGCTTCGATTCCTGCTCAGCAAGCAATAGCCGTAGCCGATCCACGAGCTCGTTGTCATCGTCCTAATACACGTAATCCATTCGCATGTTTTTTCGCGCAATATTGTACTCCAGGCCTTTACCAGCTCGCTTCTTCATCGGCGAGTCTTCCACCAATGGAGCTATATATTTTTTGTATTTGTGGGTGTTTTGCTTGTGTACAGGTTTTGCTTGTGTGCACTATAGTGTTTCTTGTGTGCATTTGTTATTTGCAAAATTTTACCATAGTTGGCCATATCTTCAGCGCTCACACGACTTGCATCAGGCTCTCGTCGAAAGAGTAGCTCAAGCAGGCCAATGTTTGCAGGATACTTGCTATCACCGACAATTGCCCACTCATTGTCGAAACTTATAGGCAAGTTTCCAATCATGAAAACGTTATCTGCAAGCTTTCGAACGCCATAAGTCATGTCGAGATACTTTTTTCGATTCTTCTCGAGTAATTGAATAAATTTAGCGACTGCCCCCCTCGTAGCCGATGACTTCCCCTCCTCCTCCTCCTCCTCCTCCTCCTGCAGTTTTGAATGAAGATTCGAAATCTTCTGACTTTTTCTTTTTAGGCAGCAGCAACTTATCCATTTCATCCTTGGGATCTCACGTAGTCGTGTTGGCTACCAGTCTCTCGAGCGGATCAACGATTGGCCGGAATGCATCACTCAATGCCTTTTCCATGCTCTGCTCGCCCTCTCGGAGAAGTCTGTATTTCTCTCTAATCCCGTCTCTCACTCGCGCAATATGACTGAGCAATATTTTTCTCCCGACGGAACTGAACCGTCATATTGTCACTTTGAGCGTCCATGGTGTACTGGCAGTTTCACTTGGGGCGCCCGATATTCATAAGGAAATGGTCAAAACGCCCGCTCCTCGGCGATCTTTATCAATCACGAGAAATCCGTAATCATCATCATTCCAGCATGTTGCGCACAAGTTTCGGAACTGCACATACAGCATGTCGGTATTCACATGATCGTCGTAGATGTGCATCGTCTTGGCGGAAAAGTACTAGCACGTTAACATTATCACGCACCAGATGCTTGGGATCTAAGCGTATGACTGACACAGGTAGAAACAATCAACGTTTTTGTGTCTTCCCATACAGTAGAATGCCCAGACATTATCCTGCTTCTCACACGCTATATCATCAAATATTACGATTGAATTGGGTCGAGCGTCGTCAGGTGATACGACTTGGTCGTGTTCACTGAATGCCAAGTACTCTTCCTCCTCCACAGACTCAATGAGTTGCTCAAGAAACTTATATTTTGGTTGATTGAGTGACTTGAAGTACACATAGACATTCTCAAATCTTAGGCCATTGGGGTGGGTGATGAGAGCGAGCAGTGCATTGGTCTTACCGCAGTTGGATGGACCGCCGAATACTGCACGTATACTGTTGGGCAGTAGTTCACCGTGTCGCGCTTGCCGCTACTGCTCGTCCACGACAACATCAAAAATCGTGATTGGTAGCTTGAGTGATTGCTTACCTCCATGTCCATGATGCACTGAGCTCTGGGCATTTAAACAGAGCTTATATACCTCCCAGACTTATTCATCGTAGGACCGCCGTTGTGCAATGATCAAGGGCCAAGGTTTCCTCAACTTCCTCGTGTATGGGCAGGAAATTCTTCATTTTCGCGATGTATTCATGAGAAATGACTTGCCAAGTGGGGGACCTTATTATCGAGAAGCGGCCATTGTTAATCTCGACGATAGAGATCGACCTGGGACGCATTGGGTAGCGTACCGAAAAAACGGCCGTAATGTCACAAATTTCGATAGTTTTGGTGATCTTCAGCCACCCCATGATCTCATGGACTATCTCGGAGTCGACGAAGTCAAGTATAATTATGCGAGATATCAGGACTACGGCACGTACGAGTGCGAACATCTTTGTCTGAAATTTCTATATAAGTGCTTGTAATTTCGAGCATTGAACAGTCGTGCGCGCACCGTCATGGCAGATTCGTTGACTCTCAGTCTATCTGGAGTATCATCTGTACTCGAAGCGCAATACTTTCCGCCGATTGAGCTAGCGCCAAATAAAAACTACGTTCTCGGTCTGGTGGAGCTACTATCTTTAAACTCTATACCGAACATTGACCTCGGCAGAAACAAGTTTTACGTGGGCGACGAGGTGATTGTGCTGCCGACTGGAAGTTACGAAATTGAGGATATTGAAAAGTATCTGCAGGAAGCGCTCGCGCCCAAAAATATTTCAATCCACATCGCACCCAACAACAATACCCTGCGCAGTCTCATAAAGTGCAATCGGGACATTGATTTCCGGCCGCAAGACTCTTGCGGGTTTCACCCACCGTGAGCTGCAGCGTGATACAACCCACCGCTCAGAATTACCCGTCGCTATTCTCAAAATCAACGCGCTGGGAGTCGAGTGCAACGTGACATCGGGAGCGTATATAAACGAGCGCAAGGTTCACACGATACACGAATTCTTCCCGACTGTACCGCCAGGATATAAGATCATTGAAGTGCCATCACATATCATTTACTTTCCAGTCGTCGTCAAAGTCATTGATCACCTGCAATTACGCATAGTTGACCAGGACGAAACTTTGGTGAACTTTCGCGGTGAAATTATTACCATTAGAGTGCACATCAAGGTGGCGACGGTGTAATTATGGGAATCGTCTTCGAGAGGAAAACTGGTAGTGGCTATAAAAGAGAATCAACATGGCGACCAACCATCAGTCGTCCACGAGCGCTGAAGGCACTAACACGTCAGAACATTCAGTTTCTACGACGTCTAGGGCTTTGAGTGGCAGAGAAGAAGAAGAAATAGAGTGTGCGATAATTTGCTGCTGCTGCTGGAATGGAGGAGACTCTGCACGTTCGATCGCCCGTCGTATTCGACGAATCGGTGTCGCATTACGAGATTCATACACATCAGCCCTACACCTCATCGGCTTTCAACAACAGCGATGAGGTCCGGATATCGGTTAAACATCAGGATCTGTGTCTCTTACCCACACGGAGCTCACTACATGTGTGCGAAAGATTAACTAAGGCAAACGGCTCCGCGGTCACAGCTACAAAATTCGTCAACAACTCTGTACTTCATCTATTTGAGGAAATACGATATGAGATCAATGCCATGGAGATTGATCGAACGAAGAATGTTGCTGCAACATGTCTCATGAAGGGTTACACATCACTAAGTCCCAGTCAGAGTGCAGTTATTGAAAACGCTGGCTGGCTTGATGTTGAAAAGAGCCTCAAGTTGACTGATAATAATGGCTACTTTGACGTATGTATACCACTTGCTATGATCCTTGGCTACGCCGAGGACCACGGGAAGATCATCATCAACACGAAGCATGAGCTCATTCTTACGAGATCACGAAATGATACAAATGCAGTTGTACAATCTGCACTGGCAGATGGCACCCATGAGGACTTCAAGATTGAGCTTGGGCGAATTGAGTGGGTCATGCCATATTTAATACTGTCGGACAAGCATAAAATACGCCTGCTCGGACACATCGAGAAGGATGTCATTGTGACTTTCCGCACCTGGGAGTTATACGAGTATCCTATGCTTCCGAACACCACAAAACACGTATGGACAGTGAAGACGGCCAATCAATTGGAGAAACCACGATTCGTCATTGTGGGCTTCGAGACTAAACGGAGGGGAGTGAAAACGGCGAATGCAAGCCGCTTCGATCATTGTGACATTACAAATGTAAAACTATTTCTCAACTCGCAGTGTTATCCATATGGCAATCTCAATCGCAATGTTAGTCGCAATCAGTTTGCCGTCTTGTATGAGATGTATGCCAACTTTCAGAAAGCATACTACGACAAGACTGCGGAACCACTGCTCACGAGGAAAGATTTCCTTGCGCATGCGCCACTGATTGTAATCGACTGCTCGAAACAGAATGAAGCGCTGAAACAGGCCCCCGTTGGGGAGGAGTGGGGGAATCATCTATAGTGGGGGAAGTGAGGTGACGTGTGTAAGGAGTGGGGGAAACACCTATAAAAGCGATACTCAAATCGAGCACGCATCACAGTCACGATGCAGTACGTGTTGGACGCACAGGGCTCCCAGCTGGCTCCCAATGTCTTCATCATCAAAGAGCTGGCGATTGGTCCACTCAACTCGGGTGCCAGACCCGCAACAGTCTTCCTATTCAAGTCACCGGGGAGTTGGCATGATCTACCAGCAAGGTTTAAGAGTGTAAATCGCTGGCTGGAACGTAATCATCACCATCTACGATGGAGCTCGGGGGCTGTCATACGACAATGTGGAATCTATTCTTCGATCGACGATGCAAGCGCCGTCTATGTGAAAGGTGAGCAGAAAAAGCGCTGGCTCGAGCAGCTTGTTTTCAACGTGTGCGAATTCGCACCATGCCCATCACTCAAGCAGCTGAATATGGGAGAATTGACAGTCGATTGTCCGCATCGTTATCATCGAAATTCACGATGCTACTGCGCACTTCGCAACGCCCTGCTGCTGGAAAAGTTTCTTCGTGAAGATTCAGTTTTATATATGTAAATATATATATATAGCAGGGTTGCGAGCGAAACGTTTTGCTTGATCGGGGATTTAATCCTTGAGCGAGCACATTGCAGGTATACGAAGGGTAGCTCGTATCGCGAGAAGAACTTTATGGTATACCGGGACGATCGAATCGGAGAGAGAGCGCAAAGAGACTCAGGTAGTTTCCCTCTCCTCGCGAGTCGAGGAGACATTTATTTTTGGGGATCGTATCGCGAGCGAGTAAATAGTTCTCGGACGAGGTTTCCATCCTATCGCGAGTTATTGGGTGTCTCGAGTCCGTCGGATCGATCCTATAAGGATCGAAACGTCCGAGAACTCTTCCAGTAAAACTCGCCGAGGATCAAAACCTTGAGCGACGCAAAAGGGTTTCGATCTTTACCTGGCCCGATCTCGTTGGGCATAGGATGTTTCCCTCTTTGTTTTGCGTTACATTATATATGTACGATCTTGACTATTGGATGAAATATTGAAACGGCATTTTTACATGAAATAATAAAACATTGAACTTTAAAAAAATGGTTACTGCAAAAATCTCATAGATTACATATTATGATTAATGTAATCTTTTCAATGGAAACGTATTTTTTTTAAATATTCTACTATTGAAATGACGATTGTTTTTGAACGCTTCATTTTCTTTTGTGCATGCAACCGTTAATAGTTAATTACGTTGCGACAATCTTTTTTTTTAATTTTAAGCCGACAATTATTTTTTCATCTTTAAATTCTTGGGAAACAGGAGTATTGAAATACAAATTTTTGTTAACATGATTAATGTTTGCGAATTGCCGTAATTTATTTCCGTTAATTTCGTTGTTTTTCTAAATTATCATTTCCTGTTATTCTTTTATTCGCATTTTTGCTTGACAATTATCACCAGTGATAAATGTAACGAAAAATTATGATACATACAGTCGATAGGTAAGCACTAACGCAAGCCAGGCTTTCGTAAACCGGATCAACAAATAATAACATATATCTATGAATATATATGTGGCATTCCACGGTATTTCGATCAAAATCTTACCTTGATGATTTCGATTTTCCTCTAAACTATTTATATAAATAAGGACATTCAAAAAAATTTCCCAAATTTTTTCAGAATTTTTCAGCCACGCGTTTTTTGGATTTATTTATTTATTTTTTTTAAACAAAAGCGACAACTTTGTGAAATCTGAAAAAATGCGGAAAAATCTAAAAAAACATAACAAATTTTTTGGGCTTTGTTCCGTAACGGAGATTTCAATACTCTATGAGTCAAATTCAAAAAATTAAAAAAAAAAGTTGACTCATAGAGTTTTGAAATCTCCATTTTGGAACAAAGCCCAAAAATTTTGTTATATTTTATTAGATTATTTTTTATTTTTAATGTCCTTATTTATATAAAAAATTAAGAGGAAAATCAAAATCATGAAGGTAAGATTTTGATCGAAATACCGTGGAATGCCACATATATTTATATAATATATATATATAATGCATTCCGTGCGATTTCGAACGGTCAAAAAGTTGTCCACTCTAAAAAATTGTCATTTTGTCAAATTATTTAATTATATGAAAAAGGGTAGTGTACATTTTTTCAAAATTTTGGGATCGCATTTTTTTGAGTTTTTGAGAATTTCATAATTGTCTGAGTACCGTTATATCTTGAAACTCTATATCTATATACATATATATCCATCATATGTACACCCCGTGATAATATATATAGGTATAGACATTGTAGCGATGACCGTACGGAGAGCAAAATTCAGGTAAGGATCGAAACCGCTCGACTCTCGACGAGTTTTGCTCCTCGAGGAGTTATACTCCATCGAGCCCATGCGCATTCGATCCTCGGCGATCGACCCGTTCAATGAGTTCCGACGGGAGATCCCATTGACTGATTGACTGATTAGACTGATTCGCGAAATTAGATTTTTTTTTTTTTTTTGAAATCTTTGATTAAAATACTTTCGGGGAAGTGAAAAAGATGCCTGTTGAAAGCAGAGCTCTGAATATTGATATATTTAGAAGTCCCTCGTAGCGAATTTATATTTTAGATTTAAGTGACACAGGAAAAAAAAATTCAAACTTTGAAATTTTTTACCTCGACTTCGTGTGAACTACTGTTGGTCATTTCTTTAAAAATTAGGTTATTTACGATAATGGAATTCAAACTCTTTTTCCAAGAACGATTTCACAATGTTTAGTAATAAATTTTAACATTTTTTCGGAAACTAAAAAAAAGGGAAATGTCCTCTAAATTTAATTTTAACTTTGCATAACTTTCGAAGGAGTGAGTTTTTCAAAAAAATCTTGGGAGACCTTTTTTGTAAAGCGTTCCATTCCCTATAAGAATATGTATCGCAGATTTTGGTACAAGGACGTGAAGTCGAGGTATGACATTTCAAAGTATAAACATTTTTTTTCCTGTATTATTTAAATGGAAATTCGGGATGGGAGATCTCAAAATATTAATATTGAGATCGCTGCTTATATATGTATATATACGCCCGTTTATTCCTGTACGCCCCGTGTTAATGTATATAGGTATAGGTATAGTAATGATGACCATACGGAGAGCAAAATTCAGGTAAGGATCGAAACGTCTCGCCTCGTGAGAGGTTTCGATCCTCAGGCTTAGTATACCTATATATATCTCTGTCTCGCTCCCTAGCTCTATATCTCTCTCTCTATATCTATATACATATATATCTACGCTTATTCCTGTACACCTCGTGATAATATATATAGGTATAGACATTGTAGCGATGACCGTGCGGAGAGCAAAATTCAGGTAAGGATCGAAACCGCTCGACTCTCGACGAGTTTTGCTCCTCGAGGAGTTATACTCCATCGAGCCCATGCGCATTCGATCCTCGGCGATCGACCCGTTCAAGAGTTCCAACGGGAGATCCCATTGACTCAGTATACCTATATATATCTCTCTGTATACGTATATATTAGACTGATTCACGAAATTAGATTTTTTTTTTTTTGAAATCTTTGATTAAATACTTTCGGGGAGGTGAAAAAGATGCCTGTTGAAAGCAGAGCTCTGAATATTGATATATTTAGAAGTCCCTCGTAGCGAATTTATATTTTAGATTTAAATGACACAGGAAAAAAAAATTCAAACTTTGAAATTTTTTACCTCGACTTCGTGTGAACTACTGTTGGTCGTTTCTTTAAAAATTAGGTTATTTACGATAATGCAATTCAAACTTTTTTTTCAAGAAAGATTTCACAATATTTAGTAATAAGTTTCAACATTTTTCCGGAAACTAAAAAAAGGGAAATTTACGCAAAATATAATTTCAACTTTGCATAACTTTCGAAGGAGTGAGTTTTCAAAAAATCTTGGGGGACCTTTTTTGTAAAGCGTTCCATTCCCTGTAAGGATATGTATCACAGATTTTGGTACAGGGACTTGAAGTCTATGTCATTTCGAAGTTTAAACATTTTTTTTCTGTATTATTCAAATGGAAATTCCTGATGAGAGATCTCAGAATATTAATATTAAGATGAGCTCTGCTTATATTATATATATATTGTGACGTGATTTTTTGGAATCACGGCCACAAAGCCAGAAACGCTCTCGCAAAAACTGTAACGTTCCCGTTTGGCTGCCCGATTCAGTACGGTCAAGAACACGTGTTCTCGCTCAGTCACGTTTCGAGCACGTGACACATGATTTTGGTGTTGATTCGGCTGAGAAATGTTCAGAAAAGATCGCGCGCTCGAATCCGTCGGAAAAATATGTCTCCAGGTAATGAGTTGCCCGACGGAGGAGAGCGCCCGACGAGAAGTCTCGGTGGAATTGTCAGAGGTCCGGCTGTAATGCCGGCGCCCCAGCGTAGAAGGAATCACGAGCTGGAGAGCAGGCGGAGAGTGTTACGGGCAATGGCTGGGAAGCGTTGCGCCGCGTTAAGTACAGTAGAGCCTTGCTTTCGCTCGGATTCCAGGGGAAGCTGCCACCGAGATTCTCAACACGTTACCGAGGATGATTATTCTCCAATCACGCTCTCGAAAACGTAAGAAAGAAGAATAATGAGGCAGCAGCTATCGGTCAGAGAACTTGGACGATTATCCAAATTCTCGACAAGAGATTAGGAGAGTCGGTCTCCGTTCGTCGTTGAGGCAAGACCTCCTGCTCCCGCTATTGTGTTGGCTTGTTGTCACTCGGTCTCGCTCTGTATTGTTCGCGCTTCGCGTAACAGTGTCTCGCTCTCGCTCGCGTGTGTGATTCGCGCGCCTCGTGTCTGTGTGTGTTCGAGTTTGTCACCCGTTCTCGCGGGGTGATTGCGAATAAGAATCGCACCGTTTTCGATGAATAATCCTTTGGATTATTCAAGTGCAGAGTGCGATGCACCGGCGCTGGATCCCGGTTTCGCAAGGAATGGCTCTCGCACCTCACCGAAAGGATTACTCTTTTCAGGTGAGTCGGTTATCGTTTTGGTTTCGTCCCGTGTTGGAAATAGTTCTCGCGCTACTTGCTGACATCTAACTCCGACCCTCTCTACCACAACCCGCATCCTGAGCGGCCGCGCATTTCCGCAACTGCTCATCCCCGTTCGTGCGTTCCGTCCGTTTGTTCTGTCCTGTTTCGTCCGTGCGGGAATCGAGTTCTTCCCACTCGATTCCCAGGTGCGGGAATCGAGGTCTTCCCACTCGATTCCCAGTTCAGTCCGGTTAGCCCACCGGCGAAATAAAAAGTGCAGTCGTGGAGTCGAATCCTTCCCACTCGACTCCCAGGTATGACCGGTTTGTTAATTCCGGGGAACCAAAAATTAACTGGCGCCCACCAGGAATGTTTGGGACGTTCCGGGCGGGGGTGACGGCCGAAGGCGACGGATTCGGTATCGTCTCGATCTCGTCAAATAAAGAAAAGAAATCCGTCACAAATGGCGCCCGACGTGGGGCCACGCCAGCAAGTAGTTGAATATTCTCGGACAGTGTATGAAACACCCTGTATATAGTCTCGCCCAAACCGTCATTGTAGAGTTTTGTTTGGCTCTCTGACGTTCACGCTCTCGGTCGAATTCAAGTCGTCGTTACCGGAGATTATCAAGCGAATATATTTCGCGATATTTGCTCTCGAAAAATAATTGCGAAAATTTTCTTTTCAAATTTTCGCCGCTCTCGAAAAATAATTACGAAAAATTTCATTCGAATTTTCGCTCTTCCCGAAAATAATTGCGAAAATTTTCTTTTGAAATTTTCGCCGCTCTCGAAAATTAATTACGAAAATTTTCTATTAAAATTTTCGTAGCTCCCGAGTATTAATCGCGAAAATTTCTATTCGAATTTTCGCTGCTCTCGAAATTTAATTCCGGAAATTCCTATTGGAATTTTTGCAGCTCTCGAAAAATAATTGCGAAAATTTCCTTTTGAAATTTTCACCGCTCTCGAAAATTTCCTTTTGAAATTTTCACCGCTCTCGAAAATTAATTACGAAAATTTTCTATTAAAATTTTCGGAGCTCCCGAGTATTAATCGCGAAAACTTCTATTCGAATTTTCGCTGCTCCCGAAAATAATTGCGAAAATTTTCTTTTGAAATTTTCGCCGCTCTCGAAAATTAATTACGAGAATTTTCTATTAAAATTTTCCTAGCTCCCGAGTATTAATCGCGAAAATTTCTATTCAAATTTTCGCTGCTCCCGAAAATAATTTCGAAAATTTTCTTTTGAAATCTTCGCCGCTCTCGAAAATTAATTACGAGAATTTTCTATTAAAATTTTCCTAGCTCCCGAGTATTAATCGCGAAAATTTCTATTCGAATTTTCGCTGCTCCCGAAAATAATTGCGAAAATTTTCTTTTGAAATTTTCGCCGCTCTCGAAAATTAATTACGAAAATTTTCTATTAAAATTTTCGTAGCTCCCGAGCATTAATCGCGAAAATTTCTATTCGAATTTCCGCTGCTCCCGAAAATAATTGCGAAAATTTTCTTTTGAAATTTTCGTCGCTCTCAAAAATTAATTACGAAAATTTTCTATTAAAATTTTCGTAGCTCCCGAGTATTAATCGCGAAAATTTCTATTCGAATTTTTGCTGCTCTCGAATATGAATGGCGAAAATTTTCTATCGAATTTTTCGCTGCTCTCGAAAAATAGTTGCGAAAAATTTCATTCAAATTTTCGCTGCTCTCGTATACGGTCTCGTCTTGTAAATGAAACGCCCTGTACGTATCTTGGATCGTACAGTAATCGGCGAGTCCATTGTGTTCTCGGCATTCGCACTTTCGTGTGAAATTATTAATTCGTCTCTCGCGACGATTTATCGAGCGAATATTTTTCGAAATATTCGCAGTTCTCGAGGATTAGAGAGAGGACTTTTATGAGTCCCTAAGTTCTCGCACGGGCGGGCGAAGAGAGCGTTCCTCTCGCTCCCCCAGAAGGGGGAGCGAGAATAACATTCTCGCTCTCGAGAATAACAGTATGAAGGTTCCTTTTGGAATATTCGTAGTTCTCGCAGGATTGAAAAATTCTTGTTCAATCCAGATTTCGAAAATCAAAATTGTGAAAATCCCATTACTGGTTTTCGCTGTTCTCGGACAAAAAAAAAGTCGTTCTCGGGAAGTCATGGGCGAAGGTTCCCCTGGGAACGTTGGCCGCTCTCGCATTATAAAATTGAGAGAAAATTCTGTTTCTCTCAGGCTCCCGAAGAATTCTCGCAACAATTCCCTTTGAAATTTTTGGCCAATCTCGAATTGTGAAATTGAGGGGAAACTTCCCCTCCTTGTCACTACCGAAGATTTATTTGCAGAAATTTTCATTGAAATTTTTGCCGTTCTCGAATTATGAAATCGAGAGGAAACTTTCTCTCTTTCTCGCTACCGACCATTATTTGCGAAAATTCTCCTTGGAAGTTTTGCCGTTCTCGAATCATTGGATGAGGAGAAAATTTTCCTTCTCTCTTGCCTTCGAGAATTATTCTCGAAGATTCCTTGTGGAATCTTCGTCGTTCTCGAATTGTGAAGGAGAGAGTGATCTTTTTTTTCTCTCTCTCTCGCACCCGTTCTCGAAATTTCGATCACGACGAGGGTCATAAATTCGTCGCAGTTCTCGTAATGACGAGAGGAACATCGTTTCCTCCCCCCCCGCGCTCTCTAATTCTTACGCGCGAGGACCCCCCTCAGGGTCCCCGCCGCTCTCGTATCGCGAAATGAGGAGAGGATCTCTCCTCTTCGCCCTCTTGTTCTCGAAGGATCGACGATTGCGTCAGGGGGCTCGCTTGGGTGACCCGCCGTAAGGGGGAAACTCATTGTTCGGGCTTCGGGCGTCGTCGAAAATTCCCCAAAACTGGGAGAATATCGATCACGTGATCCCGAAAAAGGGCCCCCATCTCCTAGCCCTATCGCTACCGACAGGCGATGATCCGGCGATCGATGATGACTTTATCGCGACGCTTCGAAGGATTGACACCTTGAGTCAACGCGCGATTACCATTCGTCTCTCCAGAGAACATGAGTGCGTGTTACCGCCTTCGTTTTGGCCGAGATGCCTCCTGAGGTGCCGAGCTCTCGAGAAAGATAAGTGCCGGCTGCTCCCGTGCTCTCGGAAAATGATCGCGAGTGTTACCTCGCGGATTTTCTCGAAATTTATCGCTTTCGACCGCGAGTGTTCTCGGAAAATGATCGCGAGTGTTACTTCGCGGATTTTCTCGAAATTTATCGCTTTCGACCGCGAGTGTTCTCGGAAAGTGATCGCGAGTGATACTTCGCGGGTTTCCTCGAGGATCCTCGATTTTCGGACGCTCTCGAATCTTCGAGTGCAACCGTGTGTGATGCCTCGCGAGTTCCTCGAGGATTATATATTTCCGAACGCTCTCGTATTTTTGGAAAATGATTGCGAGTGACGACTCGCGGAGTCTCTCGGGAATTCTCGATTTCCGACAGCCCTCGTTTCCTCGGAAGGGAATCGCGAGTGTTACCTCGCGGATTCTCTCGAAAATTATCAATTTTCGATCGCTCTCGGGCTCTCTGAAAATGATCGCGGGTGTTACCTCGCGGATTTTCTCGAAAATTATCAATTTTCGATCGCTCTCGTGCTCTCTGAAAATGATCGCGAGTGTTACCTCGCGGATTTTCTCGAAAGTTATCAATTTTCGATCGCTCTCGTCCTCTCTGCGGATGATCGCGAGTGTTACCTCGCAGATTGTCTCGAAAATGGTCAATTTTCGATCGCTCTCGTGCTCTCTGAAGATGATCGCGAGTGTTACCTCGCGGATCTTCTGGAAAACTGTCAATTTTCGATCGCTCTCGTGCTCTCTGAAAATGATCGCGGGTGTTACCTCGCGGATTTTCTCGAAAGTTATCAATTTTCGATTGCTCTCGTTCTCTCGCGGAGAACTCAACAGTTCGGATCTCGTTACGCTCCCGCAACCGCCCAAAAGCCTACAAGGTCCAGGGAAAGTCACCGACGCAAGCACCACGGTCACGCTTTCGTCACAGATTCCAGAATCTGGATCACGCAACGCTCTCGGAACCGCATGGGACGTGAGGGTAATGAGTGGTACCATTGGGTCGATTTTGGTAAGTCTAGTCCTACTCTTATTGTGCCGTCCATGATCGTGTGCGTTCAACATCGGCCACAAGCTGGTCACGATGGAAAGCTTTGGTTTTATACACACCTTTCTCGCGCAAGTGCGATTACGCGCTTAGCAGCCGCTCTCGTCTTCCCTAAAAATTAATCAGATACCGTCAGCAACCTGGGGAAGAAAGGTTCCGCCGTAAAAGATTGGCGTTAGAACGGATCTCGTACCAAAAACTTTCTCGTGCGAGCGCGATTACGTACTTAGCAAGCGTTCCCGTTTTCCCAGACGTAAATTAGGCTCCCGTTAGTAACCTGGGAAGAAAAGTTCCGCCGAAAAGAATCGGCGTTAGAACCGATCTCGAAAACAAAAATAACCTCTCGACACCCCCGTCGACGTGAGGGGCGGTCGATATGAGATGTTGCGCTACCGAATTCATGACTCGTGATTAGCTACCGTTTGATCCCTACGCCAAAGCCACCCGTAAGGGGTGAGGAGTTGTGACGTGATTTTTTGGAATCACGGCCACAAAGCCAGAAACGCTCTCGCAAAAACTGTAACGTTCCCGTTTGGCTGCCCGATTCAGTACGGTCAAGAACACGTGTTCTCGCTCAGTCACGTTTCGAGCACGTGACACATGATTTTGGTGTTGATTCGGCTGAGAAATGTTCAGAAAAGATCGCGCGCTCGAATCCGTCGGAAAAATATGTCTCCAGGTAATGAGTTGCCCGACGGAGGAGAGCGCCCGACGAGAAGTCTCGGTGGAATTGTCAGAGGTCCGGCTGTAATGCCGGCGCCCCAGCGTAGAAGGAATCACGAGCTGGAGAGCAGGCGGAGAGTGTTACGGGCAATGGCTGGGAAGCGTTGCGCCGCGTTAAGTACAGTAGAGCCTTGCTTTCGCTCGGATTCCAGGGGAAGCTGCCACCGAGATTCTCAACACGTTACCGAGGATGATTATTCTCCAATCACGCTCTCGAAAACGTAAGAAAGAAGAATAATGAGGCAGCAGCTATCGGTCAGAGAACTTGGACGATTATCCAAATTCTCGACAAGAGATTAGGAGAGTCGGTCTCCGTTCGTCGTTGAGGCAAGACCTCCTGCTCCCGCTATTGTGTTGGCTTGTTGTCACTCGGTCTCGCTCTGTATTGTTCGCGCTTCGCGTAACAGTGTCTCGCTCTCGCTCGCGTGTGTGATTCGCGCGCCTCGTGTCTGTGTGTGTTCGAGTTTGTCACCCGTTCTCGCGGGGTGATTGCGAATAAGAATCGCACCGTTTTCGATGAATAATCCTTTGGATTATTCAAGTGCAGAGTGCGATGCACCGGCGCTGGATCCCGGTTTCGCAAGGAATGGCTCTCGCACCTCACCGAAAGGATTACTCTTTTCAGGTGAGTCGGTTATCGTTTTGGTTTCGTCCCGTGTTGGAAATAGTTCTCGCGCTACTTGCTGACATCTAACTCCGACCCTCTCTACCACAACCCGCATCCTGAGCGGCCGCGCATTTCCGCAACTGCTCATCCCCGTTCGTGCGTTCCGTCCGTTTGTTCCGTCCTGTTTCGTCCGTGCGGGAATCGAGTTCTTCCCACTCGATTCCCAGGTGCGGGAATCGAGGTCTTCCCACTCGATTCCCAGTTCAGTCCGGTTAGCCCACCGGCGAAATAAAAAGTGCAGTCGTGGAGTCGAATCCTTCCCACTCGACTCCCAGGTATGACCGGTTTGTTAATTCCGGGGAACCAAAAATTAACTGGCGCCCACCAGGAATGTTTGGGACGTTCCGGGCGGGGGTGACGGCCGAAGGCGACGGATTCGGTATCGTCTCGATCTCGTCAAATAAAGAAAAGAAATCCGTCACAATATATATAAGCAGAGCTCTCAATATTAATATTTTGAGGTCTCTCATCTTGAATTTCAACTTTCCTTTTAAATAATACAGCCAAAAAAAATTCGAAATTTTATACCTCAGCTTTAAGTCAATGTACGAAAATTTGTGATGCTTTCTGTTTATGGAATGGAACGCTCTACGAAAAAGGTCTCAAGATTTTTCAAATAAATCCTTCAAAAGTTATCCACAATTAAATTTCAATTCAGAGTGAATTTCACTTTTTTATTTAGTTCCCGGAAAATTGTTGAAAATTATTATTACATATCGTGAAATCTTTCTTGAATAAAAAGTTTGAATTGCATAAACATAAATTATCTAATTTTTAAAGAAATTACCAGCAGAAGTACACATATATTCACAGTCTAATGTACATATATATTAGACCGTGAATAACTTTTCAAGAAATGAGTTTATAGAAAAATCATAAAAAACGTTTTCTTTAGAGCGTTCAATTCTCTACAAGAATATGCATCGCTCATTTTGGTACACTGACTTAAAGCCGAGGAAAAAATTTTCAATGTCCCAAAAAACGTTTTTCTTTGTTATCCAAATGGAATAATTATGAAACAACGCGCAAAACAGGTTTTCCATTTCTTTTGCAGTTTTTTTATTAATTTATTTTATGTATTTCATTTGTTACAAATTTTTCAGACTTCTAAATATATCAACATTCGGAGCTCTGTTTTCAACGGGCATCTTCTTCACTTTCCCGAAAGTATTTAATCGGAGATTTAAAAAAAAAATCTAATTTCGTGAATCAGTCTAATATATACGTATACAGAGAGATATATATAGGTATACTGATTCAATTGGATCTCCCGTCGGAACTCATTGAACGGGTCGATCACCGAGGATCGAATGCGCATGGGCTCGATGGAGTATAACTCCTCGAGGAGCAAAACTCGTCGAGAGTCGAGCGGTTTCGATCCTTACCTGAATTTTGCTCTCCGCACAGTCATCGCTACAATGTCTATACCTATATATATTATCACGGGGTTTACATGAATAAGCGTGGATATATATGTATATAGAAAGTAAAAAAAAGGACGCCAAGTATCAAATCCCAAAAATTCGAATTCAAAAAATCTCAAAAATTCAAAAAAAATCCTAAAAATAAAAAATCTGAAATTAACAAAAAAAAAAAACAAAAAAAAACCAATCACAGAAGCCAAGTCAAAAACTTAGCGTGCGTAAATTATTAAAGACCAAGCCAAACTAAAAAACTTGGCGTGCAGGGTTAAGAAAAATAAGCCCGGAAGGTGCTGTAGGATTTCCACGAGATCAGATAGAAAATTATTATACCTACTCATATAGTGATAACACAGATTATTATCACTTGTATTTTTTACTGTCAAGTACAGTAGACAATCGGATAACTTGACTGCTCGCGAATCTTGACACTCCCTATAACAGTTTCTCACCGCTTCAAACCTTTGAACGACCGCGAAACATCTATGAGCATGCGTATTGCCAACATGCGTAGTGCGCATGCGCTTAGACACGTGAGTAGGAGAATGAGGGGAAAGTTAAGTTATGTGAATGTTTCCGGCCCCGTCGAGTTAAGTTATCTGATCGCCTACTGTAGTTTGCTGACGATTACTGACCGAGAATATTTATGACAAGGAAGTAGCTATTGTGATTTATCAAATTCGGACATAACCAACCCAGATAGACAGCCATGATAATCACGCCATGCATACATTCGATGAAGCAAATTTTCCAGTATATTGGCTACATGTTGTGATGCATGCCTATTAGTTGATTTAGTATGATGAATTTACAAAACATTTCGATCTCATCATGTCGTTTACAAATGCATCATCCGTTGACTACAAGATGAACTCATAAGCCGGCAAATTTACATTCTGCAAAGAATATTTGCAGATGGATATCATATGAAAGCCATTCAATGATTTCTTTAGTGTATTCACTAGGTTAGCATTGAAAGTATACATGCCATGCATGCAATATGATGGCGTTATGCGTGTTTCTCAGTTATACATTCGATGAGCGCAATATGACGGCGACATGCATGTTTCTTAGTGATACATTCAATGAGCGCAATATGACGGCTGCAAAATCACTGCAAAATGACAGCATGTTGTGACAAGCCTCGCATCTTTTGCAAGTCCCAAAAATTAATTATAAAGTTATTAATAATGTTCACCAATATCTGAGAATTTTTGCAAATCACGGCCGCCATATTGAATTTTTGAAAATTGTTTTCATTTACTTAGAAAAAAAATTATTTCAACTAATTTTCTTTGAATGTTTTAATTTTTTTGTTTTATATTTCAGTTTCATATAAGCAAACAAACTTTTAAAAAAGTTGCACTATTTTTCATCATTTTTTTTTATCAAATAGAACCCCCATTTTGAATTCTACAAATTTCCCTATAGATTCGATTGAGATATTCGAATTCGCGAAACTGTAAAAAAAACTAAGGAATTGACTTTCACGAATATCTCATTTTTTTGAATTTTCGGATGCTATATTTAATCGTCTATTTTTTTAATTCTTAATTTATTAATTACTTTCATTTTTAACTGTGTATATATAATATTCAAATGTGATTCGTTTCCCCTGGCATGTCACCACTGATATATCATATAAGTGAAGAAAATTCATAAGTACTCGGTAGCGTAATAGGTAGCGTGTTGGGTTGTTAGGTAGGATAGTAGGCAGGTCGCAGGTTCGAATCCCACTGGAGACAGAAGAAGTTGAAATATAATGATGTTCGGAAAAGTGCCTGAATTGATCTGGTTGGGAAATTGGGCGAAAAAGGTGGAAGGTTGAAGGGAACGAAGTGGCCGGAAGTTCGTTGCGGGCGATGAAAAAACTCACTCGCGTGCATGGCGGTGACAATTTCGAAGCCACGAACCAGAACGAAAACTCACGAACGCGCGAGGCGTTGAAGATGATACACCGACGCAAGGGCCCGATAGAGTGCGCATGCGCACCGCACTGAAGAAATTCGCGAAGCACCCGTTGAACCACCGAGAATACATGTCAGCTGCACACACACGACGACGAGAATGTTCGTGTAACGCGCACGAAAACCAAAACCGAAAAAAGAACGAAGTACGCGCACACACTCGGCGACGAGAATGTTTGTGTAACGCGCACGAAAACCAAAACCGAAAAAAGAACGAAGTACGCGCACACACTCGGCGACGAGAATGTTCGTGTAACGCGCACGAAAACCAAAAGCGAAAAAAGAACGAAGTACGCGCACACACTCGGCGACAAGAATGTTCGTGTAACGCGCACGAAAACCAGAAAAAAACCGAAAGAAAACGAAGTACGCGGACAAACTTGGTTCACGAAATTTGTTGCGATGCGTAGCGAGGAAATCCGAAGAAATACTAAGTGCGCCGAAAGTATCCAAAGACTGCGTAATTAAACGCGAAGAAAATCCCGAAGCGCACAAAGAATCACGTGACGTGCACCCACACTCGAATATCGAGAATGTCCGTGAGACGCGTCGAACGAATGTCCAGAAAATTCCCGATGATCGCGAAAAATGCAAAACTCACGAGATACGCATACACACTCGTTGAGCGATAATGTCCAGCGAGGAGCGAAGATCCGCACAAAGCGGACGAAGCGATAGCTTTCTTGGCGCGCGCGAGAGCGCGATGCTATCCCCGCGCGCTCAACGAAGAAATTTCTCGAGACGTCCGGGCTCTCCTCTCGCGTGAAAGTGAGAGAGAGAGACTTATGCGCACTGAACGTGAGCGAGAGAGACCGAAATAGCGAAGCGTGACGAGCACGTTGTCGGACAACGGAACTGAAGCACTTCCGCAATCTTCACCAATTTCCCGATCCGGCTCGAAGGACCATGTTCGGAAAAATGCCTGAATTGATCTGGTTGGGAAATTGGGCGAAAAAGGTGGAAGGTTGAAGGGAACGAAGTGGCCGGAAGTTCGTTGCGGGCGATGAAAAAACTCACTCGCGTGCATACAATATTTCGGTTTTATTAACAAATGTCCAAAGTTCCAAAAAATACTATAATTAAAGTTCCAAAATGTTCAATAGTCTCGCCTTGGCGATGAAGACGCACGATCGAAGTGATGCCGGAAAATGGCGGTCGTTTCGTCCGACGCCACGTGTCGCGCGAATAACTTTTCTCGCAAATTCTCGAAGTAAACCGCACCGAATCGAAGTGAATACTTTTCCGTGAAGTTATCGAAGGAAGCCGCACCGTTAGCGCTCTTGGCCGGTCGTAAATCGTCCAAGAGCTCGTGAAAAGAAAGAATGAAAACCGCGGAGTGAAAAATGGCCGATAATCGATGCGAATCGAGGCGCTTGAGAGAGCCGCCGTTTGGAGGGGATAGAGTCGCGAGAGCCACGGGTAATGCAGAGTCCAGCGAGAGCTTGACCGTTCACTGAGGGTCTCTCGCGGGAGCTCTGGCAACTACACGCTTTTCTGAACAATGAAATTGGGTGTTTTTTTAATTTTTTTAAAATGTAATCGGTTCAGAAGCTATGTAAATGAAAAAATATACATAATAAATTTCTTTTTCAAGCAATAGAAATTAAAAAAAAAAAATCGTATGAAAATTACAATAATACCTCACATCCCGACGGTCATATGAGCTTCATATGAGCGCAAGCAATTTCACCAGGGTATGACGAAATATGATCTTCGTATGAGCACCACAATTTCGTCACGCCGTGACTGCCATATGAGCCCCGTATGATGTGTTATTGTCAATCATCGTATGATGCAAATGTGACTTCCAGATGAGCACTCATAAGCGACACACAGCTGTGAGTGTTCCTTTGCGTCATAGATGTATGCAATATGATGCCAATATGAGCTACATTTGTCTATCTGGGCAAAGGTCAATAAGATTCTCAACTATTCCAGAATAATGATAATATCATTGTTCGTTCATTTAAATATAAACCTTGGACAAGATTTTTCTCAGTGGACTTTTCCCATAGTTACTCACTAGTTTACCCTTACCTCTTGTGTATATTCTCATGGTTGCTTACTAGGGCACTTGATCAATTGTTTTCTTTTTCATTTTCTCATTCAATCAACTCCTTCGTTAAACGATAAGGGTGGATGGTCTCGGTTTTTCCTCGCCGAGCGTATTGGTTCTCAACCCTGCACGCCAAGTTTTTTAGTTTGGCTTGGTCTTAAATAATTTACGCACGCTAAGTTTTTGACTTGGCTTCTGTGATTGGTTTTTTTTTGTTTTTTTTTTTTGTTAATTTCAGATTTTTTATTTTTAGGATTTTTTTTGAATTTTTGAGATTTGTTTAATTCAAATTTTTGGGATTTAATACTTGGCGTCCTTTTTTTTACTTCTGAGAAGTATTTTGTAATTGATTTCACTTCTTTTTGAAAGTTGTTTCGAAGTATCTTACTGATTTAATTTATTAACATGAATTTTATATAAATTGTTGTTAAAATCGTCGAAAATGAAGAAGAACAAAAAATGAAAGTGCATGGCTTGTTGTGTATACGCAGTTGGAAATACAGTACAGTTATTTCGGTACATTCTTTGTATATCAAAAAAAATTTAATCGTTTCAATTGATTAATATCTCTTGTAATGTAACTATATTTGATAGGAATGCCTAAAATTATACACTGAGAAAAAAATTGTCGAATGAACTATATTTGTAGTCGCATACGCACGAGTAAATATTTATTTGGTATAACTAAATAATAGTGAAGGAAGAATCGGCTGCGGTCCGGCCAGTGGGTCCAAATGACAGTGGACAATTTTTTTGGTATAACGTTTCGATCCTAATTCGGATCCTCTTCAGATTTATTATTTCTAAAATTACATTTTTTTGTCTTATTTTGTATGATATGTTTCACATTATAGGCTTAAATGTTATGTGTCCTGACTGACCTGAATTTGTACGGGTAATTTTTTTGGTCATTTAATGAATCTTGGATAATATTCATTATGAATTTATTGTATAAAGACGGGTCATTTTTTTGTGATCCTTGGTGTCTGTGAGAGGGAGGATTTTGATATTTTATTGCTTAGTTTATGTATTTTTTTTTTTTTTTTTTTAGACTTTTGTGTATGTGTTATTTACCTATGAATTTCATGTTTGATAATTTCCAAGATTCATTTTGATCAAAATTAACAGTTTTCATTACATGGCGATTCGAGAGCTAAGTAGCGACTGAGTATTGAGGCGAGTGAGGAGGTATTTATATTAATGGGGTAGTGTTATTGAGTATTGAAAAGTGGGGGTGGTTTTTCATGGTTGGGGAAGTTTGCCGTTAGTGATTTTTCTTGCCGGACTGGTTATGTTAACCGGTTTTGGATCGGGTTTAAATTGATAACTGTTAGATTTGGTAATGAATTTTCAATGGATGGATGGTAATTTGAGGTTTTCCCGTTATTATTTTGAGTATTATTAAATTATTGAATTATATATGCTGCTTAGTTTGTCGATGTCGGTTCTAAAATTGATTGCTTTGGGGTGTGCTTTAATTTGTATCATTTCCAGAATTAATCGCTTTTTGAGCCATTTTTCATTATTTAAAATTTTAACGTCGTCAAATTTAAAATTGTGTTTTAGTTCTATTCCGTGTTTTGCTAACGCTGTATTTATTGTGTTAGTGTGTTTTAGACTATTTTTGTGTTCGTTGATTCTCGTTTTTAGGTATCTTTTTGTTTGTCCTATGTACAATGCATCACAATCATTACAATCGATTTGGTAAACTACGTTTGATTTATCCATGTTATCTATTTTATCTTTTGTGGAACCGGTGATGGAGTGAATGTTGTGTTGGTTGTTAGTGACTAGTGTTATATTGAATTGTCGAAAAAGGCGGACTAGTTGGTGGTGAATATTTTCAGTATAGGGTAAATTTATTAATCTGGAGGAGTCGAATGCGTTGTCGTTATTTGATTGTGAATGAATTAATCTTAGCCTTTGGTTTATTATTTTTTCTGTGAAGGAGATTGGGTAACAGTTTTGTGTCATTGTGTTTTTGATTAGTTCAATGTTTTTTTGGTGGAAGGATGCGTGTGATAGTTTTATCGCTCTGTCTACCAACATCATGATAATTCCTTTTTTTTGCGTAAGAGGGTGGTGAGAGAAGAAGTTTATGAATCGACCTGACCAAGTCGGTTTTCTGTACCGGTCTGTGATTATTGAGTTATTTTTGTGGATTAGCAAGATGTCTAGAAATGGTAATTTGTTGTTTGTTTCTACTTCAACTGTGAACTGTAGTTTAGTGTGGTATGAGTTAAAGATGTTAAGTGTTGAATCTATTTTGTCCGTAGGCAGAGCCATAATAATATCGTCTACGTATCTTTTGTAGATTGGTATCGTGAACTTCAGTTTTTCTAAGCAGTTGGTTTCTAAGTCGATCATTACAATGTTTGATAATATCGGGGCTAACGGTGAACCCATTGGCAAGCCGAATATTTGTTGCTATATTTTGTCGTTAAAGGTAAAGTAGGTTGAGAACATTATGAATTCTATTGTTTTTATTACTTCGTTTAGTGGAAATTTTTCAGAGAAGAGATCTGATCTTTTTTGGAGGCTTTGTATGACTAATTCCAAAGGTACATTGGTGTAAAGTGAGATGACATCGAAGGAAATGAGTTGGTAGTTATCGGGTATAAAGATGTTCGATACCAATCTTTTAAATGAGAAACTGTCTTTAACGTGTGAGTTTGTTGTGTCTATTAATTTTGAGAGTTTAGTTTGAATGAATTCGGCCAATTTATGTGTAGGACTATTAATGGAAGATACGATTGGACGTAGTGGATAGTTATGTTTGTGAATTTTTGGAAGGCAGTATAATCGTGCTAAATTACAGTTTTCTGCTTTTAAATGTTTCTGTGTGGTTTCATCTATTATTTTAAGATTTTTCCATCTCGTAAGAATTTGGTTTACGCCTTTTTGTAGTCTGTTGAGTGGATTTTTATTTGTGATTTTATATGTGGTTTCGTCTGCAAGTAGATTATCAGTTTTGGTGATGTAGTCTAGTTTGTCCAGTATAACAGTTGAGTTTCCTTTATCTGCTCTTGTAATGATTAATTGAGGATTGTTTTTAAGAAAGATGGATGTATCTTTGATTATTTTGTTCGTGTTGAAGAATGAGTTTGGAGTTTTTACTTTATCAATTAATTTGGTGAATTTCTTTCTCATTTCTTCTTGTATTGGTTTTTCCAGTAAGTAATCTATTTTGGATTCAAACTCTGAGATGGTTTTATAGATGTATGTTTTGATATCTGTCGGTTTTAGATATGGAAAGCTGAATTTTTCACCCAATGATAAAAAGGTTGATATGTGTGTGGGAATGTCTATGTTTGATAGATTGATCAGCCATTCTTTAACTTTGTTGTTTGAGATTGTTGATTCTATGTTGGTTAATGGGTCATTAGTTATTTTATTGTTTGTGTTATGTTGAGTATTGTTTGATGTGGCTGAATTAAAAAGATTGATTCGTGATGTTGGTTTCTTTCTTTGATGTTGGTTTGGATCATTTATGTTTTCTCGATTCTGATTTGATTGTGATGTGATTGTTCTTAGGAATTCATCGTAATTAAAAATGTGTTGGTGGATATTTTGTGTTCTTTCATATCTGAGATTACTTAATTTCTTTTGGTGTTTGTCAAAGAATTCTTTTGATATTCTGTTCAGTCTAATTTGTTCAATTCCAAAACACATACACGAAAAATTCTTCAAATTTGAACAAATTAGACTGAACAGAATATCAAAAGAATTCTTTGACAAACACCAAAAGAAATTAAGTAATCTCAGATATGAAAGAACACAAAATATCCACCAACACATTTTTAATTACGATGAATTCCTAAGAACAATCACATCACAATCAAATCAGAATCGAGAAAACATAAATGATCCAAACCAACATCAAAGAAAGAAACCAACATCACAAATGAATCTTTTTAATTCAGCCACATCAAACAATACTCAACATAACACAAACAATAAAATAACTAATGACCCATTAACCAACATAGAATCAACAATCTCAAACAACAAAGTTAAAGAATGGCTGATCAATCTATCAAACATAGACATTCCCACACACATATCAACCTTTTTATCATTGGGTGAAAAATTCAGCTTTCCATATCTAAAACCGACAGATATCAAAACATACATCTATAAAACCATCTCAGAGTTTGAATCCAAAATAGATTACTTACTGGAAAAACCAATACAAGAAGAAATTAGAAAGAAATTCACCAAATTAATTGATAAAGTAAAAACTCCAAACTCATTCTTCAACACGAACAAAATAATCAAAGATACATCCATCTTTCTTAAAAACAATCCTCAATTAATCATTACAAGAGCAGATAAAGGAAACTCAACTGTTATACTGGACAAACTAGACTACATCACCAAAACTGATAATCTACTTGCAGACGAAACCACATATAAAATCACAAATAAAAATCCACTCAACAGACTACAAAAAGGCGTAAACCAAATTCTTACGAGATGGAAAAATCTTAAAATAATAGATGAAACCACACAGAAACATTTAAAAGCAGAAAACTGTAATTTAGCACGATTATACTGCCTTCCAAAAATTCACAAACATAACTATCCACTACGTCCAATCGTATCTTCCATTAATAGTCCTACACATAAATTGGCCGAATTCATTCAAACTAAACTCTCAAAATTAATAGACACAACAAACTCACACGTTAAAGACAGTTTCTCATTTAAAAGATTGGTATCGAACATCTTTATACCCGATAACTACCAACTCATTTCCTTCGATGTCATCTCACTTTACACCAATGTACCTTTGGAATTAGTCATACAAAGCCTCCAAAAAAGATCAGATCTCTTCTCTGAAAAATTTCCACTAAACGAAGTAATAAAAACAATAGAATTCATAATGTTCTCAACCTACTTTACCTTTAACGACAAAATATAGCAACAAATATTCGGCTTGCCAATGGGTTCACCGTTAGCCCCGATATTATCAAACATTGTAATGATCGACTTAGAAACCAACTGCTTAGAAAAACTGAAGTTCACGATACCAATCTACAAAAGATACGTAGACGATATTATTATGGCTCTGCCTACGGACAAAATAGATTCAACACTTAACATCTTTAACTCATACCACACTAAACTACAGTTCACAGTTGAAGTAGAAACAAACAACAAATTACCATTTCTAGACATCTTGCTAATCCACAAAAATAACTCAATAATCACAGACCGGTACAGAAAACCGACTTGGTCAGGTCTATTCATAAACTTCTTCTCTCACCACCCTCTTACGCAAAAAAAAGGAATTATCATGATGTTGGTAGACAGAGCGATAAAACTATCACACGCATCCTTCCACCAAAAAAACATTGAACTAATCAAAAACACAATGACACAAAACTGTTACCCAATCTCCTTCACAGAAAAAATAATAAACCAAAGGCTAAGATTAATTCATTCACAATCAAATAACGACAACGCATTCGACTCCTCCAGATTAATAAATTTACCCTATACTGAAAATATTCACCACCAACTAGTCCGCCTTTTTCGACAATTCAATATAACACTAGTCACTAACAACCAACACAACATTCACTCCATCACCGGTTCCACAAAAGATAAAATAGATAACATGGATAAATCAAACGTAGTTTACCAAATCGATTGTAATGATTGTGATGCATTGTACATAGGACAAACAAAAAGATACCTAAAAACGAGAATCAACGAACACAAAAATAGTCTAAAACACACTAACACAATAAATACAGCGTTAGCAAAACACGGAATAGAACTAAAACACAATTTTAAATTTGACGACGTTAAAATTTTAAATAATGAAAAATGGCTCAAAAAGCGATTAATTCTGGAAATGATACAAATTAAAGCACACCCCAAAGCAATCAATTTTAGAACCGACATCGACAAACTAAGCAGCATATATAATTCAATAATTTAATAATACTCAAAATAATAACGGGAAAACCTCAAATTACCATCCATCCATTGAAAATTCATTACCAAATCTAACAGTTATCAATTTAAACCCGATCCAAAACCGGTTAACATAACCAGTCCGGCAAGAAAAATCACTAACGGCAAACTTCCCCAACCATGAAAAACCACCCCCACTTTTCAATACTCAATAACACTACCCCATTAATATAAATACCTCCTCACTCGCCTCAATACTCAGTCGCTACTTAGCTCTCGAATCGCCATGTAATGAAAACTGTTAATTTTGATCAAAATGAATCTTGGAAATTATCAAACATGAAATTCATAGGTAAATAACACATACACAAAAGTCTAAAAAAAAAAAAAAAAAAATACATAAACTAAGCAATAAAATATCAAAATCCTCCCTCTCACAGACACCAAGGATCACAAAAAAATGACCCGTCTTTATACAATAAATTCATAATGAATATTATCCAAGATTCATTAAATGACCAAAAAAATTACCCGTACAAATTCAGGTCAGTCAGGACACATAACATTTAAGCCTATAATGTGAAACATATCATACAAAATAAGACAAAAAAAATGTAATTTTAGAAATAATAAATCTGAAGAGGATCCGAATTAGGATCGAAACGTTATACCAAAAAAATTGTCCACTGTCATTTGGACCCACTGGCCGGACCGCAGCCGATTCTTCCTTCACTATTGTCTCTCTACGGCCGCATACCTAAATCACCATAACTAAATAATTAGTTTCTTGAATAATTCTGCGCTTCAGTTGACGAAAATATGATTCATACAGAAAAAATTGGAGTCGTACAACTAAATATTTAGTCGTGCGTATGCGACTAAAGATTTAGTTCATTCAACCATTTTTTTCTCAGTGTAGTAGCTGCCAGTTATATTAAAGGAAATTAATTTAATTCCTATTAATTAAATTCCTATAACTATCACAGCCCTATGATCCAAATTGGTGATGGTGAAATATACATGGCGTTAAAAAAATTAGGCTCAAAAGTTTTATTAGGTATAAGAAAGGGCGTGTGAAAATATGGGCTCTTAATATTAATGTTAACATCGTACTCATCGCATTTTTCTATTTTCCATAAGGATAACATGGGAAGAATTATTTTTACGTCTTCTGATTTTTATGACTAACAAACAATTCATCATAAGAGAAATCTACAAACAGAATTGGAACTATTAGTTGCATCGACAAAATGTGCATAAACTTTCGTGTGAAACATAAATCGAGCTTTCCAGTCATTGCAACCAATAGTTCTTACTATAGGAATAAAAAAAATGGAACGCTTTAAGAAAATTGTGCAGTAGAAGTTTGCTTAAAAATTTCATTTTTCTAGTAAGAAAATGACATTTATTGTAGTGTAACAGAATATTATTATTCGATTTTATTTTTGAATAGAATTTAAAAAAAATGTATAAGCCAAATTCTACCGCACGACTTTCTAAAGACGTTATTTTTTATTATTATTATAGTAAGAACTATTCTTAAACATTTCTCGAGAGTATAATTTGTATTTTACATGAAATTTTATTCACATTTTGATGATAAAACTAATCGTTCCGTTATAAAATCGGCCAAATCTTCGAAAAATTGAACTTTGACATTGAATAACTTAACGAGTGGACTTATCAAAATTAACTCGAAACCTTTTTTGTAGAGCGTTCAATTCTGTACAAAGATATGTCTGTAGATTTCTCTTATGATGAATCGTTTGTGAGTTATAGAAATCAGATGACGTAAGAATAATTTTTCCCATGTTGTTCTTATTCCGAAACGGCTCACGCAAATCTTCATTCAGATTTTTTTTATAGAGCGTTAACAAATATAGCCTTAAATTAAAGTAAGATAGTGGTTTAGCTTAAAGTTTAAGTTAGATTTCGGTTTAGCCTAAAATTTGAGATAAACTTTGGTTCAGCCTAAAATTTGAGTCAAATTATGGTTTAGCCTGAAATTTAAGTTAGATTTTGGTTTAGCCTAAAATTTAAGTTAGATTTTGGTTCAGCCTAAAATTTAAGTTTAATTTTGGTTTAGCCTAAAATTTAAGTTTAATTTTGGTTTAGCCTAAAATTGAAGTTAGATTTTGGTTAAGCCTAAAATTTAAGTTAAATTTTAGTTTAGCCTAAAATTTAAGTTAGATTTTGGCTTAGCCTACAATTTAAGTTAGATTTTGGCTTAGCCTAAAATTTAAGTTAAATTTGGGTTTAGCCTAAAATTCAAGTTAAATTTTGGTTCAGCCTAAAATTTGAGTTAAATTTTGGTTCAGCCTGAAATTTAAGTTTGATTTTGGTTTAGCCTGAAATTTAAGTTAGATTTTTGTTTAGCCTAAAATTTAAGTTAGATTTTGATTTAGCCTAAAATTCAATTTAAATTTAGGTTCAGCCTAAAATTCAAGTCAAATTTTGGTTTAGTCTAAAATTCAAGTTAAATTTTAGTTTAGCCTAAAATTTAAGTTAGATTTTGGTTTAGCCTAAAATTTAAGTTGAATTTTGGTTTAGCCTAAAATTTGAGTTAAATTTTGGTTTAGCCTAAAATTTAAGTTTGATTTTAGTTTAGCCTCAAATTGAGGTCAAATTTTGATTTAGCTTTAAATTTAAGTTCGATTTTCATTTAGCCTAAAATACAGGTTGAATTTTGATTCAGCTTCAAATTGAAGTTAGATTTTGACTTATTAGCGCTATATAATGATATATATTCATAGACATGCTTTATAGATAGAAAATGCTATTTAAAGAAATCGAATCTCGAATGACTATTTAAATATAAGTTGAGACCTGAAATAGCGGCCACCCTAATATATATAGTATAAATACATGTATTAATAAAACAACATTTAAATACATAGATATACATAGAAATACATAGTACATACATATAAATATACCTGAATATACCTCTATATGCCTTTATATACCAGTATATACATGTATATACCTATATATACCTGTATATACTTGTACGTAATAAAAACTAAAAACTCATTATTTAGTTTAATTTAAGTATTCAAATCATTATCCTAAGAAATATGATTTAAAAAACTTATTGAAACAAAGAAAAATGTTTCAAAGTATTATCCTAAGAAATATAATTTAAAAAACTTATTGAAACAAGGAAAAATGGTTCAAAGTATTATCCCAAGAAATATGATTTGAAAAACTTATTGAAACAAAGAAAAATGTTTCAAAGTATTATCCTATGAAATATAATTTAAAAAACTTATTGGAACAAAAAAAAATGTTTAAAAGTATTATCCTAAGAAGTATATGATTTGAAAAACTTATTGAAACAAAGAAAAAGGTTTCAAAGTATTATCCTAAGAAATATAATTTAAAAAACTTATTGAAACAAAGAAAAATGTTTCAAAGTACTATCCTAAGAAATATGATTTAAAAAACTTTTTGAAACAAAGAAAAATGAAAATAAATTCAGCATCGTATTATTTCGTTCAACAAAATTCATAGTTTATTGAAAATGATTAAAAAATGTATGACAAATGTATGAGAAGAGTATTATTTTGTTAAGGAACTAAAAAATGATTTGATTATAATTTTGTATTTAAAAAAACATGAAGAATTAGAAAATGTGTTATGTTATGTAAATTAAAAATATACAAAACATATGAAACATATTTTATACTCATTTATTTAAAATTCCTAAAAAACATTATATTAGTGGGTTCAAAATTATTATTTTAACCCTTAAAGAGAACTATCGCGCGCAGGCGTCGGAGAGTGAGGCGCGAAAGAGCGCTGTGGTTATCTCGCACACACTCATATTTTCCCACTAACACATGCAAGCCCCTCTCTATAAAATCGTATTAGACGATGCTCGAGCTGCGGCGAGAGAGAGAGAGCGCTGCGCACACACGCATATTTTCCCACTAACACATGCAAGCCCCTCCCTGTAAAATCGTATTACACGATGCTCGAGCTGAGGCGAGAGAGAGCGCTGCGCACACACTCATATTTTCCCACTAACACATGCAAGCCTCTCTCTGTAAAATCGTATTACACGACGCTCGAGCTGAGGGGTGAGAGAGAGCGCTGCGCACACACTCATATTTTCTCACTACCACATACAAGCCTCTCTCTATAAAATCGTATTACACCGCTTATACACGGGCTTGTATATCTATAAGCGTGACATGCAAACTGGGAGAATTTTTCTGATGATAAATATTCGAAATAATTCGCCTAATATTATGATATCTCAGCATTGCGTGGGCGGAAAAAAAAATAATGGTATCAATGGAAAGCTAATTTTTTTTTAAGAAAAGTATATTCGTAAATTTTTAAAAAGTTGTCTCGTTTTTTAGTAATATCGAATTGAAGTGTAAAAGGGGCGTGGATTGAGGCATATTCGCGTATATAAGAGTGCGCGGCGTCTCGACTGAGACTCTCAGTTTTTAATACTTGGCGTCGAGACGCTACCGCGTCTCTTGATATAGAGAGAGAGATATAGAGCGAGGGAGCGAGACAGAGATATATATAGGTATACTAAGCCTGAGGATCGAAACCTCTCACGAGGCGAGACGTTTCGATCCTTACCTGAATTTTGCTCTCCGTATGGTCATCATTACTATACCTATACCTATATACATCAACACGGGGCGTACAGGAATGAACGGGCGTATATATACATATATAAGCAGCGATCTCAATATTAATATTTTGAGATCTCTCATCCCGAATTTCCATTTAAATAATACAGGAAAAAAAATGTTTATACTTTGAAATGTCATACCTCGACTTCACGTCCTTGTACCAAAATCTGCGATACATATTCTTATAGGGAATGGAACGCTTTACAAAAAAGGTCTCCCAAGATTTTTTTGAAAAACTCACTCCTTCGAAAGTTATGCAAAGTTAAAATTAAATTTAGAGGACATTTCCCTTTTTTTTAGTTTCCGGAAAAATGTTAAAATTTATTACTAAACATTGTGAAATCTTTCTTGAAAAAAGAGTTTGAATTCCATTATCGTAAATAACCTAATTTTTAAAGAAATGACCAACAGTAGTTCACACAAAGTCGAGGTAAAAAATTTCAAAGTTTGAATTTTTTTTTCCTGTGTCATTTAAATCTAAAATTTAAATTAACGACGAGAGACTTCTAAATATATCAACATTCGGAGCTTTGCTTTCAACGGGCACCTTCTTCACTTCCCCGAAAGTATTTAATCGGAGATTAAAAAAAAAAATCTAATTTCGTGAATCAGTTTAATATATACGTATACAGAGAGATATATATAGATATACTGAGTCAATGGGATCCCCCGTCGGAACTCATTGAACGTGTTGATCATCGAGGATCGAATGCGCACGGGCTCGATGGAGTATAACTCCTCGAGGAGTAAAACTCGTCGAGAGTCGAGCGGTTTCGATCCTTACCTGAATTTTGCTCTCCGTACGGTCATCGCTACAATGTCTATACCTATATATTTTAACGGGGTGTACAGGAATAAGCGTGGATATATATGTATATAGATATAGAGAGAGATATAGAGCGAGGGAGCGAGACAGAGATATATATAGGTATACTAAGTCTGAGGATCAAAACCTCTCACGAGGCGAGACGTTTCGATCCTTATCAGAATTTTGCTCTCCGTATGGTCATCGTTACTATGCTTCTAAAAAATGAGACTATTTTTTTAATTCGCAATCTCCAATTAATTACCTTCAGGGAAGTAAAAAAAGATTCCTGTTTAAAGCAGAGCTCTGAATATTAATATTTAGAAGTCTCTCGTCGCAAATTTATTTTTTATATTTAAATGACACAGGACAAAAAAGTCAACCTTTGAAATTTTTCACCTCGGCTTCAAGTCAATACACCAAAACGAGCGATGCATGTTCTTGTAGGGAATTGAATGCTCTACAGAAAACGTTTCTTATGATTTTTCGATAAACACTCTCCTTCAAAAGTTATTCACGGTCTAATATATATGTATATTAGACTGTGAATATGTGTTAACTACTGTTGGTCATTTCTTTAAAAATTAGGTTATTCATGATAATGCAATTTGAACGTTTTTTTAAAGAAAGATTTCACGATATTTAGTAATAAGCTTTAACATTTTTCCGGAAACTAAAAATAAAAGGAAAATTTATTCTAAATTTAATTTTACCTTTGAACAATTTTCAAAGGAGTGAGTTTCTTCAAAAATTTCTAAACATTTTCAAACAAATTTTCCAAAAATTTTTAAATTTTATTTTCTTTTATAAATTTTAACGTTGTTTGCGATAAAAATGTGAAAAAAGCTCAAAAAAATATTTTCTCATTTTAATGGTGATAACGAAGTGTTTAGGGGCAATAAACATGATTCTTTAATTTTTTTCAAAAATTCGATTGCTTGAAACTTGAAACAAAAAAAACATTCGATAGATCAAATTGAAACTTTACAGTGTCTTCGTGGGTATGTTGAGCTGTAAAAGTTACGTTTAACATTAGTCATTTTATCAATATTTTTAATTTTGCCTTTAATTTCCAAAAAAAAAACAATAAATAGCCTTTTTTCTCCTGTTCTTTCAAATTCATGGCAAGAATGGGAAAATTGTTTTTTTCAAAAAACTATTGACAATTTTTCAGAGCATTAATTTAAGTTTGTGAGACGCTCCTTCTGATTGATGTGCGATCATTGGTTGCTGAGATATCAATGGTTGAATACAAAAGGATCTTCTTTCATTAAAAGTCCAATATCTCAGCGAAAAATGGTCACAGCGAGGACTCAACAAAAAGCAAATTGAAGTTAAATAAACAAGCTATTCGGTTCATGTAATAGTTTAGCTGGAAAAAATTTTCCCAAGTAACTGCACAAAAAAAAAGATTGGTTTGTCTTACTATTTCAGATTTCTCAAGATTGCGTAAAACCTATAGCTTCGAAATTTTTTTGGCTGAAAGATCTTGAAACTAGAAACTTGAAGCTTCAAAATACTTTTTCAAGACCTCGATTGGACAATTTTTCACTGAGATACGGCATTGTTAAAAACCACTAAAAATTGGAAAATTTGTTGATCTCTTAATTTTTTTCAGTAACGTATATATAAATACACACATATATATATATATATATATATATATATATATATATATTTATATATATATATATATATATATATATATATGTACGCCCGTTTATGCCTGTGCGCTCCGTTTTCATCTATATAGGTATATGCATAGTAGCGATGACCGTGCGGAGAGCCAAACTCAGGTAAAGATCGAAACCCTTTCGCTTGGCGAGCGGTTTTGCTCCTCGAGGAGTTATACTCCGTCGAGATCGTGGGGATCCGATCCTTGAAGAACTTTTACCTGTCGAGAGCGCCGGGATTTAATCGTTGAACGATTCAAACTGCCCGATCCTTCCGACTCGGCGCTCGTTCGAGGAGGGGATCGTCTCCTGAGTTTCGTGTGCCGTTCTTTCGAAGAGTTATATCGCGGGGGTATTAACTCGCCAACGAGTTATATAGCTACCTGCTCGGTACGAGCATGCTCGGTGAACGAGTAAAACTCGCAAGGATCGGAGATTTTACCTGTTCTTCGGCTCGCTCGCGATTCGCTCGCAATCCCTGATATATAGATGATGCTATATTTAAAACTGCATACATATTCGTACATATGCTATTATTTGTACAGATAAATGCATCGATAATGCATAAACGATCGCCTACGCATAGCGGGGCGAAAGGGAGTGGCGCGCGCCGTGTCTACCGCACACTAATATTTTCCCACTACCACATATACAAGCTCTTCTCTATAAAATCGTATCACATCGCTTATACACGGGCTTGTATATCTATAAGCGTTCCCACAAAACTGTTGAAGAATTTTTCTGATGATAAATATTCGGAATAATTCGCCCAATATTATATCTCAACATCGCGTGCCGAAAAAAAAATAATGGTAGCAATGGAAAGCTAATTTTTTTTTAAGAAAAGTGTATTCGTAAAATGTTAAAAGAGTTGTCTCGTTTTTAGTAATATCGAATTGAAGTGTAAAAGCGGCGTGGATTGAGGCATATTCGCGTATATAAGAGTGCGCGGCATCTCGACTGAGACGCAGTTTTTTTAATACTTGGCATCGAGTTGCTGCCACAACTCCTGATACTTCTGTGTATAAGCGTGTTGGCAGGCGTATAAGAGTCTTGGAGCTCCTCTCGACATATAGGGGTTAGGGAGGAAATGTACTCGTCTCGAGTCGCTACCGCGACTCTTGATACATTCTTTAGCCATTTTTGTTTTCCCGATAAG
This sequence comes from Alloplasta piceator, assembly GCA_946863875.1. NCBI lineage: Eukaryota > Metazoa > Arthropoda > Insecta > Hymenoptera > Ichneumonidae > Alloplasta > Alloplasta piceator. Next base: position 35,207,998 of record OX333074.1, read on the forward strand.
AAATAGGTTCAATTGAAATTTATTGAAGATGCGATCCTGATAGACCTAGACCCGATGCAAGTAATTTAAGCACTGATGTGAAGTATGCTTGCTGTATGGCTTTTTCCCAATAAAACCGTGAATGTTCCAGGTGTCCCGGTGAAGTCAATGCCCCTGATGCCCCAGATCTCGATCTTCTGAGGTTTGTAAGCACTTTAAAGAGTAAAGAAGTGATCCTGGACGACCGTGTGTGAACTGAATACTGATGAATGAGATCGAAGTTTGGTTGAGAATGTGTTGGGATCGTGGGTATTAGCCCTGGCCGCTCATCGAGCACCGCTAAAGTATCCGTTCCGATGCAATGAGTTGGCCAATGGAATAAAGGTTTGGCTAACCAGACGGCCTTTTTCACCAAGTTTGAGATCGCTCGAGCTGGGAAACGGTTAGCGACCGAGAAGCACAATCCGCAGGATTGTCCCGACCCGGAACGTATCTCCATTACCCGAAGTAAGAGCTCTTGAACCGATGAAATTCGATTTCATACAAAGTTCTTCCATCACGATGGATGACTCGAAAGCCATATTAGTGTAACTGTTGAATCCGTCCATGAACAAACCGAAGATTGATTCAGTTCCAGTGTATCTTGAACATATTGGTTGAGCCAACAGCAACGTTGTGGCAAGCTCTAGGCGCGGAATTTTAAGCCTCTTGATTGGCGCTACCTTGGTCTTGGCGCATACCGTCGGAACTCTTGTTTGTTCTCCCGGACCTGAGATCCTAATGTATACGACAGCTCCCATAGCCAATTGTGAAGCATCTGCATCCCAGAGTTTCTACTGATGTATAATTGACACACCTCGGAACTGTAATGTTGCTCAAGTGTGCCAATTCCCGACGAAATGTAATCCATAAATGATTGACCTCTGCTAACACAGGGTCGTCCCATGAGTTTTTCCAGCCATACCGGTTGAAAGAGAATCTTTGCCCGTATGACCACTGGCGCAAGAAAATCCAACGGGTCATGAAGCTGAGCAATTTCCGATTAGGGTTACCATATCTTAGGATTTGTCCTGAGATTTCAGGATTTTTAAGGTACTGACAGGATTGCGGCCGGATTTCGGAAATCTCAGGATTTTTCGATTTTTAATCAAATAAAGTAAATTTTTTCGATTTTTTAATTAGAAAGTTCCAATCAACAAAAACAAAAATATAATCTTCTTTGGATAGTATCACAAATCAACGTAATTAACATCAACATAATATAAAAACATAATCTAATTTACCCTCTTTGGTTTTTAAAATCAACTTTTGATGGTACTAGTCTACTTTAGAAGGCCAAAAAAGCAATTTTTAAAGATTTTCTTTCTCAGCGCCTTTATCAGATATGACTATAAAACTGTTATTACAGTGTTATTTCATCCTTCGAAAGTACAAAACAAAAATTTATTTTCTATTTCGATTCTTTAATCTCAGCATTGGCAAGTCTGAAACAAATAAATAAAAAAGAATTTTAAAGAGGAAGGTTTCTTAGACAACAATTATCCACCGTTAATGAAAAATCGATTAACAAAAAGAATGGCGGATGTTTGAACTAAATTGTGAAAAATTAAATTTTTATTTTTATTTCAAATATCCGCAATTTTTTTTTATCGATTTTTCATTAACAGTGGTTAATTGTTGTGTAAGAAACCTCCCCCTTTAAAATGCTTTTTTATTTTTTTGTTTTAGACTAGCCAATGTGGAGATTAACTGTCGGCCATGGGAAAACACATTTTCGACTTTAGCGCCTTCTATAAATTGTTCAAAGAATCGAAATAAAAAACAAGTTTTTTGTGTACTTTCGACGGATGAAACAATGTTGTAATAACAGTTTTATAGTCATATCTGATAAAGGAGCTGAGAAAAAATGTTAAAAATTTGCTTTTTGGCCCTTTAAAGTAGACTAGTACCTGAAATGAATTGCGGAAATAATCAATACTTTCATTAATATGTGAAAATAATCAGTTTTATCATGTTTGCTTCGCGCAATTACGTTCGCGACAAAATCTCAGGACATTTCTATGGTAATCAGGCTTTATGTCAGGACTTTTCAATTTTCCATCTTGTAACCCTATCTCCGATAGATAACGCGGTTTGTAACCCTATTCCCGTCCGTGTAGGGAAGTGTCGTGAATTTCGAAACTGTGAGAGGCCGAGAATCTTGTTCTTAGTCTTCGAACCTACGGCAATATGAAGGAGATCTGGATGATTACTCTGCCACTTCACTAGTGAAAAGCCGCCCGCCGGGCAAATCCCGATGAGTTTTCGTGCCTGTGTAGTGAGTCTCGTGAGCCCAGCACCCCCGTAAATATCGTCCACATATCGCCCCTTTGTGAGAGGTGTGATAGCTTTAGGATATTTCCAGGCTTCATCTCGCACAAGCTGAAGGAGTACCCGTACCGTGAGAAATAGTGCTGGCCTCGTTCTGTACGTGACCGTAGTCAGCTGATACGGGAGAATATTCCCGAGATTGTCAACCCAAAGTATTTTTCGAAGACCCAATCATTCCGATGAACCCGAACCTGACGAAACATCATTGTTTTATCTGTCGCGAAACAAAACGATGTCGTCGTACCCATAAAAGAACATCTGAAATATCCCGCTGTAGTTTTGAGCTCGCATGAAGCGAGATTTCCGTATCTGTATTGGATGACCCGTTAAACACGCTCCGTAATCTCATCGTGGTACGGCTCTCCTCTAATACCCTGTGGGGAAGGAGATAGTAAGCCCGTTTCCAATTATTTAAAGATGATCAAACTGGCACCAGTGAGTACGAGTGCCTCGTAGTCACTGAGAAACGATTAGTTGAATTCCCTGTAAACCGATTCCCGAGAAAGTCTCTGGTGAAGACATGCTGTTACGTCAAAAATGGGAGTTTTCACGAACTATTAATGATTTTTGACGTATGACGTGCTGAATTTGATTGAGACTCTCTAGTCGTGGAAAATCAATTTCAGTACTACTCCTGGAAACAATCTCGAACACGTCTGCCCCTGTTTTCCAGTCTAACCTCTCGGAAAGTTACTCGGGAAATGGGCTTGGAATCACTGTTTAACTTTTCATCGCGTCGAGGTCTATTGAATTTTCAGATCTTTCGCTACGATATAATTTATTATTAACTTTGCCACGGGGATCCTGATCGTTACTTTTATCAAATGACGGGGTGATTGGGGGAAGATCGATCGGCTTTAATTTGTAAATAATTACCGGATGTTTAAGGATTTCAGTGGAAATAATTTTGGGTTTTGGAGTCTCTCTAGTTATTTCTGTTTCTGTAGGCAATGCCCGTACTCCGTGATAATTTGATCCCAATCTTTGAACAGGGTTTAACCTTTTTGGCCACGGATTCGAATATATCGCGTCGAGTTTACGTAATTGATACCTTCGTCCGGCTCTGCGTGTTCTTTTCTTTTTGCGCGGTACTGGGGGGTTGACCCTCATGGAATTTAAGGGAAGAGTATCCAGGGTGAATTTCCGGATGAGCGTGCAACCTGACGCAACTCTAGTCCCAACCGGATCTCCGCCGAGGAAAAAAGAAGGAATACGAATATTTGGTGAGCCTGCAACCTGACGCAACCCTTGTCCCAACCAAATTTCGCATAAGGATAGGTAAACGAATACCTGGCGGGCGTGCAACCTGACGCAACTCTAGTCCCAACCAGATCTCCGCCGAGGAAAAAGAAGGAATACGAATATTTGGTGAGCGTGCAACCTGACGCAACTCTAGTCCCAACCAGATCTCCGCCGAGGAAAAAGAAGGAATACGAATATTTGGTGAGCGTGCAACCTGACGCAACTCTAGTCCCAACCAAATTTCCGCACAAGGATAGGTAAACGAATACTTGGTGGGCGTGCAACCTGACGCAACTCTAGTCCCAACCAAATTTCCGCACAAGGATAGGTAAACGAATACTTGGTGGGCGTGCAACCTGACGCAACTCTAGTCCCAACCAGATCTCCGCCGAGGAAAAAGAAGGAATACGAATATTTGGTGAGCGTGCAACCTGACGCAACTCTAGTCCCAACCAAATTTCCGCACAAGGATAGGTAAACCAATACTTGGTGGGCGTACAACCTGACGCAACTCTAGTCCCAACCAGATCTCCGCCGAGGGAAAAGAAGGAATACGAATATTTGGTGAGCGTGCAACCTGACGCAACTCTAGTCCCAACCAAATTTCCGCACAAGGATAGGTAAACGAATACTTGGTGGGCGTGCAACCTGACGCAACTCTAGTCCCAACCAAGTTTCCGCACGGGGGTAAAATAAAGCAAAGAACACGAATCCTCGGATGAAGTACAGATTTACACAACCGCACTGAATCTTGCGATCAAATGAATTAAACAAATAATAGAGGAAAAGAGAGAGAGAGAGAGGGTTCTTACTTTTTTTGAATTTAATCGTTGGGGCAAGGAAAATTCCTTGGATTCAACTTATTTAATTGTTTAAATTCTTGATAAAATTCCGGAAGAAAAGAAAACTCAGATAAACCTCGTTCCGTGGTTTTATGACGCGTCACTGGTTTATTACTTTCGCGAACCTTTGCACTGAATCGAATGTAAGAACGAATAGATACCGGCGTTCACATTAATAAAATAAATAGGGGAAAAACGAGCCGTATAATTTTTGTCAATAATCCCAAATAAATTTCCTTGATCCACGTCATTTAATAAATTAATTAAAAATCGAATTTTTTGTTTAAAGAGTTATGTCGCCAACGCCATGAGAATAATCGAAGGTGAAGATTCATTCGAGTAAAATTGGGCCTTTCTCCAATAAACGACAAAGGTTTATTGAAATTTATTAATTTCCGTCCGAATAGATGAGGCTCACTGAATTATAATTTTCCGGAGATAAAACGTTGCACAATCACGAAAATGATTTTATAAAAATAAATAGAGCTTCACTTACAAAGTCAGATGCTCTCCTGATGGGAAGGGTGATACCATTGGTAACCGGTGATGATCCGGACGTGAAACGATGAGGAGATCAGCGAGTGCTCAAGGGCGTGGCAGGTAGATGACGAAATCGAAGAAAATGTTGATGCACAGATTTTATTTTTTTGAGATCCAATTTTTATTTTTAAATTATTAAAAGAATAAAAGAAGGGTTTGCACAATAAGATCAGTCTTAAAATTTCGCGATTTTTTTAACAATGAGCGCGATTTGTACTTTTTCCAACAATTCGTGGATTGCAGTCGTCAAAGTGAAATAAATGAAAATTATTAAACAGAAGATAATAACTAAGCAAAGTAAAATGAAATAGAATAAAACGAGATCCAAAGTCCTTTCCCACATTCAAAGAGTTGATTCGAAATTCGAGAAAAAAATGAAAAGTCGATTCTATTTCGATTCAGAAATTCAAGACTTGAAATTCCAAACAGGAAAAAAAACCAACTTCCTTCGAAAAATCGAGTGAAAAATTCTAAGTCCAAAAGGGAATTGTTTCGGAAAAAATCCCGAACCAAGAACGTCTTTGTCGAAATTTCACAAGTTCAACTCAAGAATGGTTTCGGAGTGGACGATGAATTTAGAAGTTTCCAGGTCGGAAAAAATCGAAGAAGTCTGTCGAGAGCGCTTTTTCCGCGCTTTATATACCCAGCGATCCACGCCACCCCGATCGATTTTGGTGGAGATGGTGTGAGCAAGATAGAAGATGCATTTTCCCCTATGAAATCTATTCCCCGCTTTCGCAAGCTTCCCTTAGAGATTGGGGCGTGGTGAGGGCGCTAGCGTAGATCGCTGAGTGGGTCCTATGCGTGTGTCGGTATCCCTGAACACATATACAGGCATATGCATGTGCCCCACGCTTTTTACATTCTTAGTTCGTAGACAATGTTAATTCCTTATAGTAACGATAATTTTAACATTATAAATATTTTTACGCGCTTATTCTATCATTTACAAAGTCTTTTTTCCTTGTAGTTAATATCTTATGCGTTTTGTTAAATTGGTTGTTCTTTCTTTTCGTTCTATTGTTTGTTAACTATTTTTTAATTATGCCATTTTTATTTAAAAATAAAATATATGAAGTAGCGATCTTAAATTATTTATAAGTGTTTTTATGCGATATTTTTGCGTGTTAAACTTAAATTTATATTATTATAAATAAATGGTTAGACGATTTAATAATTTCTAAGGTGACAATGTTTAAACATTCTCGCTAAAAAATTGAACCTGAGTCTGAAAGATCGTTTTTCCTTGGTTTTCCATATTACATTTTTTTTCGGGTGTGGTCGCATAAGCCTCCTCGTATGAGTCGACTAGAAAAGAGGGGAGGGTGGATGACTACAGCGCATGACTCAAGAAGAAATCTCAAGTCCCCTTCGTGCCTTCTTTTCCTCCAAGAAAGAGATAGGTGAAATATCAGGGTGGGTGAAAAAGGAGGGTGGCTAGAATGAGGGGTTGGAGTGGGGAGAGATTCGAGCGATCTCTGGGTAGCGACTAGAGCCAAGTCTCCCGTTCCGCCGCGCAAACCCCGTGGAACGTCGAAAGAGGGGTGGGGGCCCTATGTAACTGGGTCTTGCCTCTGAGCGTTTGGCTTCTTTCTTTCCTTTAGATTTTAACACAGGGAAATATTATTTCGAATTTTGAATTATTTCCATTTAACAATATAAGTTTTTACTTGTTTCTCTTTGTGTTTGATTATTGGATTTAACATTAAATTATCTATCGGATGAGTTCGTAATTCAGAGTACACTGCAAGGTTTCATTTTGCAATTATATTTTTATTGATTAGTTGCTCGACATATGACTTATATTTGTTTGACTTTTCTTGATTTAGGAAAAGTAATTATTGGATGAGTAGTTTTTACCCTGAAACCCTTTTTGCACATATTTCTGTACTTATACGCACACAGATGAATACACACACATATATATATATATACATATATATCCCTATAAATGTGTGCGTAATCCTGTACCTGTTTCCTCGTGAACTGTACAATGGAATTTTTAAAGAGAGGGCCTGGGATTGTTGGCCCATGCGACGCGAGAGTGAGAGAGAGAAGGAGAGAGAGAGAGAGAGTCATGAAACGGTGGCTTCACGCAAACGCCTTAGTCCCTTAAAATATTTTCCTATTGCCCTTTGCATTCTTGTGGGGCCTACTGCCCTTTATATTCTTGTGAGGCCTACTATCCTTTCGGGGACGATTAGTGGTTTTGTTTCCATTTTATCATGGGTCTCTCTCTTGCAAATGCTTATTGTATTTAAACCGTCTAACTACCTACTTAATTGGATCTCGTTTTTAATTCTATTTGTATTATCTATGTTATTAAAAGACATATAAATATATTTCCAACCATTTCTTTCGATTATCACATCACTATTTGATTCTATTTATTTATTCAATCATTTTTGTTTATTTGATTATTATTCTGTTTCGTTGTTTAATTAATTCTTGGTCTGCTTCACTGTTTATTTAATTATTGTTCTATTTCATTGTTTATTTAATTATTGCTTAACTTCGTTGTTCATTTTACTACTCCGCTTTATTGCGAATTTATCCTGAAAGTTGGTTATCCAATTAAGTAAATTATTTATTTTCAAATTCCGTATTAGTATGCGGTTGGAAAATTCATCGTTATTTAGAGCCATTCCGTTCGTTTTGTACTGAGTCTATTGTAGGTAACACGTATATATCTGTTTGAGAAAAGAGAAAGGAGGACCGTTCCCCTGTTGTGAGCTTGTTTTTCCGAGAGGGTGAAACCAGTGCCTCGCGTCGTTTTGACGGCAGAGCGAAATACTCTATGCTTTATTCTTTCTTTTCCAATGGTAAATGATGGATCCAGCGATCTATCCCTTGAATCGATAGACCGGTGGAGGGTATGTCAGTTAGGAAGGCGGCGTCGGATGCCTCGCTCTCAAAATGGTATTTACGAGCTTGTGGCTTTTCGTAGGGGTCTCTGCCCCTGATTTTCCTTCCATACTGCCCGATTTTACCGATGGCCATCTTTTCAGAGATTTTCGGTCGGTAACGTGAATTCCTGTTTTATCATTGAATTGAACGGAATAACCCTGGAACGATAAACCTTCTTTTTACAGACCTTCAAGTTTTTATCTTCGTCTTTGGTAGCAATTACGTTGAAGAAATAAATTTTAATGGCCGTTACGCCAGGACGTAACAATGCTGATACCGTATAAAATGAATTTCTCAACTCAACCATTCGCGATTTAATCGGCAAAGAGACAATATACCAACACATAGTACCCCGCAGGTGAGTTGCAACGAAATGTGCCTCACACTCCTGTTCGTCCGGACTAAGTTAGATGCCCGACTCGAACGAAGCCTCTGCTTGTACCTAAAATTTAGCAAGAAGATCTCGTAAGTCCCGAAACCCGTGAACCACCGCAGCGTGATGGACTAACTCGGTCGACATTGAATAGTCTCCAACTGACCCGAGTACAACCCACCCGAATAGTGTTGTACTTTGTGCAATAGGTATCTCAAAAGGCCCGCGTTTTATTTGCGGCCGAATGAATTTTCCGTACGAGGCTTCTCCCAAAATGAAATTGATAGTTCTCGGCGAAAAGAAATCCGGATCCGCAAACTGCAGACCCTGTACTCTCATGCAGGTGTGATAGGAAGAAAGTAGGAGGAATTGGCATCAACGGTAATACACAAATTTATTATTGAGATAAGTTCCGGTGAATGAACTGAATGTAGATTTCGGGCCACCAGGCCACAAGTCTGTTTCGATGAAATCCCGATGATTGATATTGAAGATGATTTCCGATGAAGTTGGAGCTGTTGTATTGATCGTCTCAAGATAAAAGACAGCTCGGATCCCGTGTCGATGAATCCTTCCGTGGTCTGTTGAAAGATTGGCATGACTGACGGCAAAAAGACCTGACGGCCGTCAGAATCCTGATAAAGTGTAAGCTAATGCCTCCGGATTTTATTGAGATGGTTCCGTATTTGGCTGACCAGTGGCACCCGATGATGAAGATCCCGAAGCTCACAAGGCTTCTCTTTTCATTTCACGCTACGCATGTCATCGTCCGACATGATCAATGACGTTCAGAAAAAATCCCGGAAAGCCGATTAAATGCGCAACCGTGAAAAAGAGTCTCGAAATCCCAATGAAAAGTACCTGATGAGACGTTCGAAGGGAGACCCGTAAAATAGCGACGATATACACTAGTGGAAGAAATTAAAGGATCAAAAAATTTCCCCAAATTTTTAGTGGTTTTTAACAATGCTGTATCTCAGTTAAAAATGGTTGTATCGAGGTCTAAAGAAAAGCATTTCGAAGCTTGAAGTTTCTAGTTTTCAGATCTTGTAGCAAAAAAATTTTTGAAGCTACAGGTTTCACGCAATTATGAGAAATACCAAGAAAAAAAAATTTGGCAAATTTGCATCGCTTTTGTTTTGGCTGTAATTTCTGGGGAAAAATTCTTCCAGCTAAAACATTATAAGGACCGGATAGCTTGTTACTTAGCTTCAATTTGCTTTTTTTGAGACCTCGCTGCGATCATTTTTCGCTGAGATATCGAGCTTTTACGAAAAAGACACTTTTCTGTTTGACCATTGATATCTCAGCAACCAATGATCGCACAGAAATCAAAAGGGGCATTTCACAGACTTGAATCAATGCTCTACAAGAATTGTCAATGGTTTTTTGATGAAAAAAAATGTTTTCCATCCTTGCCATGAATTTGAAAAAACAGGAGAAAAAGGGCTACTAACGGTTTTTTAGAAAATCAACGGCCAAATTAAAAATATTGACTAAACGACTAATGTTGAACATGACTTTTACAGCTCAATATACCCACAAAATCTCTATAAAGTTTCAATTTGATCTATCGAACAGATTTTTTGTTTCAATCAATCAAATTTTTGAAAAAAATTAAAAGATCATGTTTATTGCCCCTTTACACTTCAAAATGTACTATCCGTATGAAAACGTTGGTCGGTTTCACCGTGTGTCCCGGTGGCAGCGTTGAAGCTTCGAGAGAATTCTCGAATTTCTGCTGCGCAAAATGTCCGAGTTCCAAATCCCACTTTCCGAAGTCACTGCCAATGCACGTTTACATGTTCACTAAACACACTCAGAACCACCAGATCCTGCTGAAGGACCAAAATATTTTTGCAAAAATCTAGTGTAGGTAGGATTGAAGATGGCGCAGGCCTTTTGAAAACCAATATAAATTTATTTATTGATTCAAGTAGAAGCTTTGGTAATACAGTGTTGAAAAATTGAGCCCGTAACTCGAGATTAAGTGTGCCTTGAGCTCGTCGAACACGCGGTCGACGAGTACAATTGTTCCCGAGAATCGTGGCTCGAGTCTTTGAAAGCGAAGAATATCGTCGTGAGCCCGAGAAATAATTGAGAAATAATACTAACCGATCCGCTATATCGGTAATCTCGATGAATTTAGCCCAATTATTTTCAAGGATGAAGCTCGATTTAGCCAATGAGGCCGAAATAATGCCGAGACGCAACCCACTCTTGTCCACGTTGATAGAAGAGGTGCAAGACTGATTGTCAGCACATTCACACGATAGCCAGTATATAATAGTTATTTTCTTTGTGAAACAAAATTCTATTTTTATTTTATGCTCCTGTGTCTAATAATTTTTGAATATAAGAGATGCTCGTGTGAGAAAATGGTCTCTGCCGTCAGTTCTACGCAGATAAACCCGTTGATTTTGTCTTCTCGTCTCAATATTTTATGAAATGTGTGTGAGAACGCCAGTACATTCGAGCCTATGTATACGCACAACTGTGAGCATCTCGAGAAGCGAGCGCCCTCATGCTTATTGCTGCTGACTATAGCTGAGATATATGAGGCGCTTACACTCGCACGCGCTTGCGTACGCGCTCGCATGCATGAGATATTCTTACAAAAGAACAAAAATTGCACATAGCTTCCTCATTTTTTTCCGTCGTTGCTCAACCCTCCTTTATGAGGATCTCTTTGACCATCTTTATGACATGTATGTTTATTATCATGGCTTCCTCATAAAGGAAACTTCATGAACGACGGAAACAAACAAAGAAGCTATGTGCAAATTTCAAGTTTGCATGATTTTTTAGCAATTCCATTCAATTACATTATTAATTGTTTTTGTCGTCTAGTGTATTTGTGCGAAAAAATTTAGCTTGATACTTCTAAAAATGCGAACGTTAGAGTGTTAACACAATTTTATTAAAATTTCAAAATTTTTTTTTAACCGAACCTCTCACGCGATTTTTATAAAATCCAGTATTATTTTTCATTGTCATTGAATGTATCGTCATATAAAAATTGAGCTCGATAGATGCAAAATTACAAAAGTGAGAGACCTTATAAATTTTTTGCGAAAAATTAAAAAAAATTTCAAGCCAAACTTCTTGAGCGATTTTTCCCAAATTCAATCCCAACCGTCCTTATTATGAAGTGTATCCGCACGTAAGATTTGAGGGTGGTAACAGCGAAATGGCGAAAGTTAGACGACTAACAAACATTTTACAAAGAACAGAAAATTTAGCCAAATAGACAATTATTTTGCAATTTAGAAAAAATTTGCACTGATAACAGAGACATACGTAATCTACTTGTATACCAAATTTCAAGTCGATCGCCCAAACCGTTCTCCAGATATATTCATTTTAACGAAAGCACAAAGCGTACGCACACAAACACACGCACACGCACGCACACACACACACACGCGCGCACGCGTCCGGAAATTTTTTTAAATGTGCTTTCCCGTCGTTTTGGGACATTTTGAACATACTGACATGAAAATTGCGAAAAAAATGTCTCGAAAACAAAGCTTGCTTTATAAGGAAGTAAACATATTTATTTATTAACCAGCATTACCATGCAGCCAATTCAGGATGTAACAGCAGGCCATTATTTTAATTTTATTGTAATTTCATCAATTCAACCTGTCCCTTAATAATATATTATGAATAGTGAATGGACGTTGATGCCCACTATACTATTATTTTTACTTCACATATTCGATCAATTCTTAGACTCCGGCGGCTGCATTTTCGAATATTTGTTTGTTCCTAGAATAATTTTTACCTTAAATCATGTAAGATATTAACCGTAGTCATTGACATATGCGTACTGTTTTTCCGCGGTGATGCTTTAAACTATCGATGAAAACAAATTATGTGTGAATCACAAGTCCCAAATCGGAATGTGAATCCCGATCTCTAAGTCTCCAATTGTAAACCCGAATGAATTACTATTTCAAAAATTGTTACTCGGGACAAAATTTCAGTCGTGTTTGAATACGAGTAATATTCCTAACTGATATCCATGTAACTTATCGCCAGATTAGATGGTAAAAAGTGAAAGATGTGATTGTCAGCGACAAGTAGTAAGGAATGAGTTATTATTCCTTTACCACTGGGTAAAAGTATGGATACTTGATCGCGTTGAAACTCCTCGCTTATCCCACATGGAAATTTATATAAGTGAAATAGAAGCAGAAAATATATTTTACTTGTATTGCATTAATAAGAGTCATGTAGTATGCAGCGTATATCCAATACATTTAAAATATATGGAAAATATAAGTCGCATATTCAAGAATTTGGCGCTTGTTTATATATGAGTTGTATACACTGAATGTATTCATAATATATGCAGCATATAAATTATGTAGATCAAAAGTATACAATCATTATTACATCTATGTAATAATTGGGCGCTTGTTTTTATATGAGTTGTATACATAGAATGTATTGATAATGTATGCCGCATATAAATTGTATATACTGTCATACCTCGACTTATGCCATGGCGTAAGTCGGGGTATCCCGATGCGGATACACGGAAACCCGACTTACGCCTTGGCGTAACTCCAGGGCCAATAACTAAGTATTTCATTTAAAATGAAATTATATGAAATTTGTATTTCGCATATATTTACTTGTATAAGAAAAATATAATTAAAATAGATTCTTCCTACGAAAAGTATGTCAGTGATACATACAAAAAAAATGTAGCATGTATGGTGCATTTTGAAAGTAAGTATTTCATTTAAAATAAAATTATGTGAAATTTGTATTTCGCATATATTTACTGTCTGGAATTTATTTGGAATATATACGCGCCATCTATGCAGCGCATAGATGGCGCGTATATATGGATTATAGTACTTTTTGGCGCTATATATGTGACGGTTATAAATATACGCCGCATATAATTTTCGCGTATATTTCACTTATATAAATTTCCATGTTGGATAGAACTCAAAAAGCGGCAACATTTATAATAATCATGATTAGATAATTGCCAACGTATATAAAACTGACAGTGAATTTTTGTATTGTATGTGTCAACAGAAATTTGGGTTTTTTGTTGAAGGATTCTCTTTTATTGTATGTTTACAACTTTTTCAGAAGTTCTTGCTGATCCTGCGGTTATGTCCCGTATTTCTGATACAAAAGCTGCTAGTGAAGTCAAAGCACTTGAAGCATTTTGTAGTATACTACAAACTGATTCACCTCGTGCATTTTACGGTCCAAAACACGTTCAAATGGCTGCCCAAGCGCAAGCTATCGAGACGCTGCTGATTTCCGACAAATTGTTCAGGTATTTGCTAACTAAATACTAACTAACTAACGATCATAAAAAGATATTTTTATCTTATATCCACGGTTTTCGATCTAGAAAAATTTAAAAAAATATACAACATAAGTAATGTTTTTTATCATAAAAATCATAAAAGTAGTAAAGCCAATAGTGAATTGCTCAATTTTTAGAGTGATTATTTAGCATCCGTGATAATCAATGTGCTATTTCAGTTTAGGCGGTAATTTGACTGATGATTAGGTGAAAATTCATCATGAACAATTTTTGAGATGATATCAGAAATGCCCAGACTATGATCCTTCTAAACTATTCATTTGTATTTTTTTTCACTTTTCCAGGTGTCAGGACGTTACAACACGAAAACAGTATGTGGACTTAGTTGAAAGCGTGCGCGACTCTAGCGGGGACGTAAAAATATTTTCCAGCATGCATGTTTCCGGGGAACGTACGTAATATTCTTATCTTGTTTAACAAAACAAAAGCCACGTACAAGGCATATCTGTGAACACCGCCATGTTTTCTTGCATCGTTGATTTTTTCAACGACTTCCTACCTTTTAGTTCTACTTACAAGGAAAGTCTTTCCAGTGACGTCCTCCGATTTTGATGAAATTTAGATATGTTATTCTACATAAAAATCTAAGACATACGTATTTTTTTTATCGACGGAAAAACGTTTCTAGGTGGTGAAATTACCCCCTAAAGTTGGGACCTCCGAGGGGTACTTTTCAGGTTTCACCTATTTCCACTTGAAATAATCGAATGCACCCAAACGGATAATTACCTTTATGATAAATGATGAAAAATGCAACTGGTTTTACATCGGGGGGTAGCATAGGAAAAAAGTTATAGGAAAAAATGCACAAAATCGTCATAATAAAAAAACTATTGCACCTATCTCGATGGATTTAATTGCACTTAAAAGAGGACAACACATAGTACACACGGGTTTTTACGTTTTTCTCGAAAATCAAGTTAAGCTATATATGTTCACATTAAATCTCCATAAAACGGCAGAAATTCTTTTTTTTCTTATTTCTTCGCCTCGTGATACGTTTTTTCTTAAAATTCTCAACATCTACTTCTCAAAAGTTGAATAAGTTTTTCTCGAAACTACATTTTCATAATTGGTGAAGGTGATAGAACAACAGTATGCGTCCAATCTTAATGGTTTGTTTTTCATTTGAAGGTAATTTGAGACTCCCAATAAAAGATTCCCCTCGAAATTTATTTAAACAATTGATTTCACCCAATTGTGCAAGGAAAATTCGAAAAAATCAAATTCTTCCGCTGATTATTTTTTTCACGCGAATTTCAACCAACAGGAGCTTGGTATTTAACATCACGTAGTACGAGCCAAACGAAGTAACATCGGTAATAGAACTATGCCGATTCAAACCCAGGGATCTCGGGAGGGGGGGGGGAGCGTGGGGTCTGTTGCGCGGTGACAGGTCTGCAGCGGAGACGGGGGCATAGGTAGATAGGTGAGTGTGTGTGTGTATGTGTGTGTGTGTATGTGTGAGCGCGAGAGAGAGGGATAGATGGATAGAATATGTGTGAGAGAGAGGGATAGATGGGGAGAAATATATATGGGTCGAAACGCCATTTATAGACGTCGTATCCGGCCTCACCCCCTCAGATCTTTTTGCATTTTTTTAGCGGAAAGTCCTCATTGAAAAACACATTCCTAAATTTTTTCAGATTTTTTCCCCTTTAACTTTCGCAGTTATTACATGGGGTATTCCGTCTAGTTTTACCATTTTCGTTTTATTCATTATGACTGGCCATCTTCCACCACAATGAAAAAAAAATTTCAAAAAATAGATTTTTTGCATGAAAATGTCTCAGCTTTTCAAAAAGAATATTGTTTTTTTGTTTATGCACTTGGAAAGCTCTTAAAATTGAACTTAAAGTCTAACAAGCTGTTTTTGGCCCTTGCCTAGATTTTGAAATTTTTTTCGAAATTTTTTTCGAAAAGCTGAGACAATTTTACATGGAATATGTATTTTCCGAGATAGGTTCTCCATGAAAATACGAGAAATGAATGAATGAACAAAAATTAATTTTATTAATTTTTTGCCATCTTCCGTTATAATAAATTTTTTTTGGAAAAATTCTTTTTATGGGTGAAAAAAAGTCTCAGCTTTCCGAAAAAAATATCGCTTTTCCGATTATGCCTGTGAAAAGTCCTCAAAATCGAGTTATAAATCTAAACAGCTGTTTTTTTAGACATTGCCCGTGTATTGAAATTTTTTTCCATGTTCTTTTCGAAAAGCTGAGAAAATTTTACATAACATATGTCATTTACAAGGTCGGTTCTAAATAAACATACGAGAAACATACTAGAAAATTAATTAAAAAGTGTTTATTAATTCATTTCTCGTGTGTTTATTTAGAATCCACCTTGAAAATAACATATGTTATGTAAAGGTTTCTCAGCTTTTCGAAAAAAGGATGGAAAAAAATTTCAGAATTGGGCCATGGCAAAAAAACTGCTTTTCAGATTTAAAACTCGATTTTGAGAGCTTTTCACAAGCATTACCGGAAAAACAATATTTTTTTTAGAAAGCTGAGACTTTTTGTCAAAAAACGTATTAAAAAAAAAAAATTATCGTAACGGAAGATGGCAAAAAAAATGAATAAAATCAGTTTTTGTTCATTCATTTATTTCTCGTATGGAGAACCTATCTCGGAAAATACATATTCCACGTAAAATTGTTTCAGCTTTTCGAAAAAAATATTGAAAATTTTTTCAAAATTTGGGCAACGGCCAAAAAACAGCTTTTTAGACTTTGAGCTCAATTTTAAGAGCTTTCCAAGTGCATAAACAAAAAAAAATATTTTTTTTGAAAAACTGACTTTTTCACGCAAAGAACCTATTTTTTTAAATTTTTTTATGGTGGTGGAAGATGGCAGGTCATAATGAATAGAAAAAAATTGTAAAACTAGACGGAATACCCCATGTAATAACTGCGAAAGTTAAAGGGGAAAAAATCTGAAAAAATTTGGGAATGTGTTTTTCAATGAGCACTTTCAGCTAAAAAAAAACGCGAAAAGATCTGAGGGGGTGAGGCTGGATCCGACGTCCATAATTGGCGTTTTGACCCATATATTATATATAACAACAACAACAACGACAATAATAATAATAATAATAATAATTTTTTTTCTACAGGGGGGGAAATGCCTTTACGCACTGTCGGGAGCGATGGTTTGGCTCCCCGTGTGTCGGACTCCTCCGAAGAGACTACCGACTAAAACTACCCTGTATCTCCAGACGACCACCCCGGAACCGCGTTAGCATTACTTCGGGGTGGCGCCATTAGTTGTTTTGAACGCCCCTCAGGGCGTTCCTTCCTCCAAAACTCTCTTCTTCCGACGGAGGACAGCTTCCACGAAGGAAGTGACCTCCGTCCAAGTTTCATCGTCCAGGAGCATAACTCCGATAATATTTTCCGGGGTTATGCTCCCGAACTTTTCCTCCAATGGTGCCCTCCACACGTTCCATTCTTCGCATTCGAAGAATGTGTGGAAGGCATCATCTCTGGGGGATCCGCAGGATATGCAGCACGAGTCCGGCACTTTACCCATTCTGCACAGATAAGACTGGAAATACCCGTGCCCCGTCAGCAATAGTGTGAGGTAATAATTTACCTCACCATGCTGACGGTTGATCCAGGTGTCGGCGCGAGGAATGAGTCTCGCTGTCCACCTGGCCCGCGGATCCTCATGCCATCTCTCTTGCCAGGTCAGCATGCTACGGGACCTTGCAAGCGCTTTTCGTCTCTCCCTCTCTTCCTCGTCGGGAAGGCCCTGGTGGACGAACTTCCGCTCCTGGGCGAGGAGGTCAATCAGTATGACCCCGGCTATCACTAGTGTAGCCGGCTCTGAGACCGTGCGGTAAGAGCAAGCAATACGGAGGGCCCCTCTCCGCTGCACTCCGGCCATGCGCTTCCGGTATTTCTCGTACCGGAGCGCATCGGCCCAGACTTCGGCACCGTAGAGCATTATGGACTCGGCCGTGCGTAGCAGAAGGCGACGCTTGCAGGGCTGAGGACCGCCAATGTTGGCCATTACCCTGCTGAGCAACGTCGTCACTGCCGCAGCTTTGTCCGCTCTCGATATTATTTCTTCCCCGAAGCTGAGCTGAGAATCGAGCTTCAACCCCAGGTACTTTACAGACGCCTTCGTCTGGACCGTCGTCTCTCCTACCTGCATATCCCTTATAAGCAGGATATGCTTTTTGGTTAGGAGCACGATCTCAGCTTTCGCTAGCGCTAGCTCCAAGCCGTAGTCTTCCATCCAGGAGTGGACCCGACGCATTACCTGGTTGAGTCTCATCTGCGCTGCCTCTACGGTACGCGCAATGATGATAGCGGCTACGTCGTCCGCATACCCAACTAGAAAAGAACCCTCAGGCATCTCCATTCGGAGAACCCCGTCATATGTGGCATTCCAAATGTCGGGACCTAGTATGGACCCTTGGGCTGCCCCTGCCGTTAATTCTCGGCTAATCGGACCATCTGCAGTGGTGTAAACGAGGGAGCGATCGTTCAGGTAATCCTCGAACATCCAGTAGAGATATCCGGGAACCCTGAAGTCTCTCTCCAGCGCCTGTAGCGCGTCACACCACCGCACCGAGTTAAAAGCGTTCTTCACATCCAGAGTGACCAGTAGACAGACGGGGCGGGAGAAATGGTTCCCCCGCTCCGTACCCCTGGCTGCTCCAACAACCTCCTGGATTGCGTGTATCGTAGACCTCCCTTTCCGAAAGCCATATTGTCTATCAGAAAGGTCTCCAGAGGCTTGGATGGCCGCATGGAGGCGAGGTCGAAAAAGCTTCTCCAGAAGTTTGCCAGCCGTGTCGAACATGCGTTGTACATCGTAAGAAAGATCGTTGGATGCCTCTCAACTGCGGCTTTCAGCACCTCTGCTGGTAAACCGTCGAGCCTGGTGCCTTCTTGTTTTTGAAAGACCGCGCCGGGGCCTTAAGTTCCTCCTCCGTAAAGAGGGAAAGTGGCGCGTCCTCGGGTGTTCGAGGTCGGTGCGGTTGCTTGCGGTGGCTGGGGAAAAGGGCATCGACGATACCGCCGATAATCCCTGCATCTGTGGGAGCGCTTTCAGAGAACGCCCCCAATTTGCGGAGGACCAGTTTATACCCTAGTCCCCAAGGATCCTCGTTAAGATCCTCCCCAAGCTTCTTCCAGCAGCGGTGCTTACTCTGCTTGATGGTCCGTCTTAGCACTTTCCTCGCCGCCTTATAGGCGTCAGTGCTAGGGGCTGCGTCGGTGTCGCGGCGCCGGGCTCTCAGGGATAGTCTCCTCAAACGGAGACACTCCCGCCTCAGCTCCGCGATCTCGTTCGTCCACCAGTACACGGGACGTCTATCATCCCGTGCAATACTTTTTGGCACGGCGTCGCTGCAGGCCTGATGAAGGTCGGTCATTACTAGATCCACCGTCTGTTCAGCGCCTGCAGAGCGTGGAAGCTCGTCAAGGGTTCGCTGGCCACGTAATAGCGCCGGAGACAGCTTTTGGGGGTCCATTTTATCGACGTTCCACCTGGCAGGTCCTCGTGGTGTTCTGATTTGGACTGGAGCTACATCACCTACGCAGAACGTAATGTATTGATGATCGCTGGCTCCTGGACTCGCGATACCAGGCTTTCCGTCGCCACGGAAACATCGATAATCGTTTCTCTGTACCCCGGCCTTCGGAAGGTGGACGTTGAGCCAGTGTTCAATACAGCTAGCCCAAGTCTGGACGCCATGTCCAGCACTCGTCCACCCCGCGAATCTGGTCGAGGTTCACCCCATTCCAGAGCCTTTGCATTAAAGTCTCCGGCCACTACCAGTTCACCCTCCATGTCCCGGATAGCGTCTTCCAGGCCATCGAGTTTGGCCTGGAAGTCTGCGATGCGCTCGTTTGGGGTAAGGTAACAGCTGACGTAGCTAACGCCGCTGGACCTCACCCAAACGAAACCGCTGCCGGAGCCATGGTTGACGACGCAGAAGCGTCGTCGATTTGGAATCCAAATCGCTGCCGTGCCTAGGAGATCTGAATACCATCCTGGCCCTTCTCTGTTCCGATATTGCTCGCTGACCAGAACTATATCAGCGGCTTTCTCGGAGCATATTTGGGCCAGAAGTTCGTCGGCTATCCGGCTCCTATTCATGTTCCCCCGCAGGACGACCGCCATTACTCGCCTCTGGCATCGCTGAGGGCTTTGCGGAATGCCCCGCACCGCCCCGACCCTGCCATGTGACGTTTAGAGTCTGGCTTACCTTCCACGGCCGGGCAGAGGAAACAAAAGGGTTCAGCATCGCAGTCAGCTGCCCTATGTCCCTCCTTGCCGCACCGGAAGCACAGACTTCCCCGGTCAGTGCCCTTGCACCGGGTACTGTGGTGCCCGTAGCCGAGACACTTGAAGCATCTCGGTACTTCCACTCTCCCCCGGATTCGGCGATTGACCCAGCCGATCTTGACGCAAGCGGTTTGCAACAGAGTCCTCGCGGCTGTTTCGTCAATGGTGACGATGGCGGTGACCTGTTCCCGCGCGTTCGGCCGGGTCAATGCGACCCGCAGAGAGCCCTCGTGCTGCCCCAGGGCTATTCTGATCGCCCCCTCGACCTCTGTTTTCGTGCAGCAGCTATCAAGGTCTCGGATCTCGAGGCGTGCCTCTGGGACCAATTCCCTGACGCTGCTTCTGCTTCCAGCTGCTTCCTGGAGGGCAGCCGAAAACGCAGCTCGTGACTCGGCCGATGAGTTTCGCAGCTCGAGTAGCACTTCTCCTGCTCGTGTGCGCCGGATCGCCCGAACGTTGACCCCGTGGGTTTCGGGATTTACCTCTTTGCGGACAACATTTAGAATGTCCGCATAGGTTTTCCCCTCCGCTGGTTTCAACAAGATCGCTTCCGGTTTTTCCGGTGGCGACTTTTTCGAGGGCGGCTTTTTAGCAGCGGCTGGTGCCTGTTGGGGCAATTTTGCGGGCTTGTTGGCTTGTGAGCCCGACGAGTCCGTAACATTACCCGCTTTGTTTCGCTGCTGCTTTCCCTTCTTGCGCTGGACTTCCGTCCAGACATTCTTTGGCGAGCTCTCCTTATCTTTTTTCTTTTTTTTCGACTGTACCTCCATCGCTGGGGGTACAGGCGGGCTCGTCGCCATTCTCTTCTTCTGTCCTGCCTTCGCGGGCGGAAGCGTTTCCGGTGGCTCACTCGAGAAGCTCGTTCCCGGTGTGGGATCGCTATGGAGCCTGGCCCTTGGTCCCTCCAAAAGGCGATGAGCCTGCTTGATGGGCCTCCTCGGCCCTCCTCGAGCTCCTCCAAATGCTCCACCAAGGCAGGCAGCCCGTCCTTAATTGTCTTATTGACGTTCGGCTGCTTCTTTAAGGCTTCCATCATGGTCTTGATGAGCCTGTGCATTTTCTCAAGGCCTGCCGCCACCCTCCTATCACTTTCGATGAGCAGCTTTACGAGGGAAGGTGCCTCGTCGCCCACCGACCCTTCATTGTTTCCTTTTTTGTTTAACATTTCTTTTCTCTTGGGTTGAACCAGCGCTTCGTGTGCAAAGGGGCGGGCCGTAATAGTCAGGAACGGGTATACCCTCGAAGTACTCCGACTCCTACCCCAGTTCCCTGAGGCCCGACGTACGCTTAGCTGATCCCGGAAAACACGGACAGATCAGCGCTCGCCCGTAGCAATGCAGCCTCCGACAGCTGCATTCAATGCACACTTCCTGATCAGGGCCCGAAGGGGCTGGTTCCAGGTACACACCCCAGTTGCCACCTCGGCAGAGCAAGCTCACAGCAGCCCCTTCACTGGCGCAGAGGAAACGCCTACGTCGGCTAAGGGCACTCCCAGTGTGCTGAGGTGTGTACCGATCAATGCATGACTCCCAGCCGCATCAACATGATGACAGACGCTGGCGAACACACCGCCCGAAGCAGGAACAGACGTGTGCTCTTCTGCATGCAAGTTTTCGTTTTGGTCCGCGGGTGGTATATTATGCCCCACCTACCCGACATATCTGCCGAGCATTCCCCTATCCGCCACCTGGGGACGCGCCCGATGGGGGTCGGAAAAACCCCACACGGGAATAATAATATTAATAATAATAATAATAATAATAATAATAATAATTTTTTCTACAGGGGGGAAATGCTTTTACCCACTGTCGGGAGCGATGGTTTGGCTCCCCGTGTGTCGGACTCCTCCGAAGAGACTACCGACTAAAACCCCCCCCTGTATCTCCAGACGACCACCCCGGAACCGCGTTAGCATTACTTCGGGGTGGCGCCATTAGTTGTTTTAAATGCCCCTCAGGGCGTTCTTTCCTCAAAAACTCTCTTCTTCCGACGGAGGACAGCTTCCACGAAGGAAGTGACCTCCGTCCAAGTTTCATCGTCCAGGAGCATAACTCCGATAATATTTTCCGGGGTTATGCTCCCGAACTTTTCCTCCAATGGTGCCCTCCACACGTTCCATTCTTCGCATTCGAAGAATGTGTGGAAGGCATCGTCTCTGGGGGATCCGCAGGATATGCAGCACGAGTCCGACACTTTACCCATTCTGCACAGATAAGACCGGAAATACCCGTGCCCCGTCAGCAATTGTGTGAGGTAATAATTTACCTCACCATGCTGATGGTTGATCCAGGTGTCCAAGGGAGGAATAAGTCTCGCTGTCCACCTGGCCCGCGGATCCTCATCCCATCTCCCTTGCCAGGTCAGCATGCTACGGGACCTGGCAAGCGCTTTTCGTCTCTCCCTCTCTTCTTCGTCAGGAAGGCCCTGGTGGACGAACTTCCGCTCCTGGGCGAGGAGGTCAATCGGTATGACCCCGATGCGCTTCCGGTATTTCTCGTACCGGAGCGCATCGGCCCAGACTTCGGCACCGTAGAGCATTATGAACTCGGCCGTGCGTAGCAGAAGGCGACGCTTGCAGGGCTGAGGACCGCCAATGTTGGCCATTACCCTGCTGAGCAACGTCGTCACTGCCGCAGCTTTGTCCGTTCTCGATATTATTTCTTCCCCGAAGCTGAGCCGAGAATCGATCTTCAACCCCAGGTACTTTACAGACGCCTTCGTCTGGACCGTCGTCTCTCCTACCTGCATATCCCTTATAAGCGGGATATGCTTTTTGGTTAGGAGCACGATCTCAGTTTTCGCTAGCGCTAGCTCCAAGCTGTGGTCTTCCATCCAGGAGTGGACCCGACGCATTACCTGGTTGAGTCTCATCTGCGCTGCCTCTACGGTACGCGCAATGATGATAGCGGCTACGTCGTCCGCATACCCAACCAGAAAAGAACCCTCAGGCATCTCCATTCGGAGAATCCCGTCATATGTCGCATTCCAAATGTCAGGACCTAGTATGGACCCTTGGGCTGCCCCTGCCGTTAACTCTCGGCTAATCGGACCATCTGCAGTGGTGTAAACGAGGGAGCGATCGTTCAGGTAATCCTCGAACATCCAGTAGAGATATCCGGGAACCCTGAAGTCTCTCTCCAGCGCCTGTAGCGCGTCACACCACCGCACCGAGTTGAAAGCGTTCTTCACATCCATAGTGACCAGTAGACAGACGGGGCGAGAGAAATGGTTCCCCCGCTCCGTACCCCTGGCTACTCCAACAACCTCCTGGATTGCGTGTATCGTCGACCTCTCTTTCCGAAAGCCATATTGTCTATCAGAAAGGTCTCCAGAGGCTTGGATGGCCGCATGGAGGCGAGGTCGAAGAAGCTTCTCCAGAAGTTTGCCAGCCGTGTTTAGCATGCACAGGGGCCTGTAGGACGATGGATTGTCCACTGGTCCCCCTTTGCCCTTCCCGATCAATGCCAGCCGCGCGAGTTTCCAGCGGCGTGGAAAGATTCCCGCTTGTAGGCAGGCGTTGTACATCGTAAGAAAGATCGTTGGATGCCTCTCAACTGCGGCTTTCAGCACCTCTGCTAGTAAACCGTCAGGGCCTGGTGCCTTCTTGTTTTTGAAAGACCGCGCCGCGGCCGTAAGTTCCTCCTCCGTAAAGAGGGGAAGTGGCGCGTCCTCGGGTGTTCGAGGTCGGCGCGGTTGCCTAGGGTGGCTGAGGAAAAGGGCATCGACGATACCGCCGATAATCCCCGCATCTGTGGGAGCGCTTTTAGAGAACGCCCCCAATTTGCGGAGGACCAGTTTATACCCTAGTCCCCAAGGATCCTTGTTAAGATCCTCCCCAAGCTTCTTCCAGCAGCGGTGCTTACTCTGCTTGATGGTCCGTCTTAGCACTTTCCTCGCCGCCTTATAGGCGTCAGTGCTAGGGGCTGCGTCGGTGTCGCGGCGCCGGGCTCTCAGGGATAGTCTCCTCAAACGGAGACACTCCCGCCTCAGCTCCGCGATCTCGTTCGTCCACCAGTACACGGGACGTCTATCATCCCGTGCAATCCTTTTTGGCACGGCGTCGCTGCAAGCCTGATGAAGGTGGGTCATTACTAGATCCACGGTCTGTTCAGCGCCTGCGGAGCGTGGAAGCTCGTCAAGGGTTCGCTGGCCACGTAATAGCGCCGGCGACAGCTTTTGGAGGTCCATTCTATCGACGTTCCACCTGGCAGGACCTCGTGGTGTTCTGATTTGGACTGGAGCTACACACACACACACACACACTCACACGCACGCACGCACACACTCTTTCGATATCCATCCGATAATAATAATAATAATAATAATAATAATAATAATAATAATTTTTTTTTTTCCTCCTCCCTTTCCGAAAGCCATATTGTCTATCAGAAAGGTCTCCAGAGGCTTGGATAGCCGCATGGAGGCGAGGTCGAAGAAGCTTCTCCAGAAGTTTGCCAGCCGTGTCTAGCATGCACAGGGGCCTGTAGGACGATGGATTGTCTACTGGTCCCCCTTTGCCCTTCCCGATCAACGCCAGCCGCGCGAGTTTCCAGCGGTGTGGAAAGATTCCCGCTTGTAGGCAGGCGTTGTACATCGTAAGAAAGATCGTTGGATGCCTCTCAACTGCGGCTTTCAGCACCTCTGCTGGTAAACCGTCAGGGCCTGGTGCCTTCTTGTTTTTGAAAGACCGCGCCGCGGCCTTAAGTTCCTCCTCCGTAAAGAGGGGAAATGGCGCGTCCTCGGGTGTTCGAGGTCGGCGCGGTTGCTTAGGGTGGCTGGGGAAAAGGGCATCGACGATACCGCCGATGATCCCCGCATCTGTGGGAGCGCTTTCAGAGAACGCCCCCAATTTGCGGAGGACCAGTTTATACCCTAGTCCCCAAGGATCCTCGTTGAGATCCTCCCCAAGCTTCTTCCAGCAGCGGTGCTTACTTTGCTTGATGGTCCGTCTTAGCACTTTCCTCGCCGCCTTATAGGCGTCAGTGCTAGGGGCTGCGTCGGTGTCGCGGCGCCGGGCTCTCAGGGATAGTCTCCTCAAACGGAGACACTCCCGCCTCAGCTCCGCGATCTCGTTCGTCCACCAGTACACGGGACGTCTATCATCCCGTGCAATACTTTTTGGCACGGCGTCGCTGCAGGCCTGATGAAGGTCGGTCATTACTAGATCCACCGTCTGTTCAGCGCCTGCAGAGCGTGGAAGCTCGTCAAGGGTTCGCTGGCCACGTAATAGCGCCGGAGACAGCTTTTGGGGGTCCATTTTATCGACGTTCCACCTGGCAGGTCCTCGTGGTGTTCTGATTTGGACTGGAGCTACATCACCTACGCAGAACGTAATGTATTGATGATCGCTGGTTCCTGGACTCGCGATACCAGGCTTTCCGTCGCCACGGAAACATCGATAATCGTTTCTCTGTACCCCGGCCTTCGGAAGGTGGACGTTGAGCCAGTGTTCAATACAGCTAGCCCAAGTCTGGACGCCATGTCCAGCACTCGTCCACCCCGCGAATCTGGTCGAGGTTCACCCCATTCCAGAGCCTTTGCATTAAAGTCTCCGGCCACTACCAGTTCACCCTCCATGTCCCGGATAGCGTCTTCCAGGCCATCGAGTTTGGCCTGGAAGTCTGCGATGCGCTCGTTTGGGGTAAGGTAACAGCTGACGTAGCTAACGCCGCTGGACCTCACCCAAACGAAACCGCTGCCGGAGCCATGGTTGACGACGCAGAAGCGTCGTCGATTTGGAATCCAAATCGCTGCCGTGCCTAGGAGATCTGAATACCATCCTGGCCCTTCTCTGTTCCGATATTGCTCGCTGACCAGAACTATATCAGCGGCTTTCTCGGAGCATATTTGGGCCAGAAGTTCGTCGGCTATCCGGCTCCTATTCATGTTCCCCCGCAGGACGACCGCCATTACTCGCCTCTGGCATCGCTGAGGGCTTTGCGGAATGCCCCGCACCGCCCCGACCCTGCCATGTGACGTTTAGAGTCTGGCTTACCTTCCACGGCCGGGCAGAGGAAACAAAAGGGTTCAGCATCGCAGTCAGCTGCCCTATGTCCCTCCTTGCCGCACCGGAAGCACAGACTTCCCCGGTCAGTGCCCTTGCACCGGGTACTGTGGTGCCCGTAGCCGAGACACTTGAAGCATCTCGGTACTTCCACTCTCCTCCGGATTCGGCAATTGACCCAGCCGATCTTGACGCGAGCGGTTTGCAACAGGGTCCTCGCGGCTGTTTCGTCAATGGTGACGATGGCGGTGACCTGTTCCCGCACATTCGGCCGGGTCAATGCGACCTGCAGGGGGCCCTCGTGCTGCCCCAGGGCTATTCTGATCGCCTCCTCGACCTCTATTTTCGTGCAGCAGCTATCAAGGTCTCGGATCTCGAGGCGTGCCTCTGGGACCAATTCCCTGACGCTGCTTCTGCTTCCAGCTGCTTCCTGGAGGGCAGCCGAAAACGCAGCTCGTGACTCGGCCGATGAGTTTCGCAGCTCGAGTAGCACTTCTCCTGCTCGTGTGCGCCGGATCGCCCGAACGTCGACCCCGTGGGTTTCGGGATTCACCTCTTTGCGGACAACATTTAGAATGTCCGCATAGGTTTTCCCCTCCGCTGGTTTCAACAAGATCGCTCCCGGTTTTTTCGGTGGCGACTTTTTCGAGGGCGGCTTTTTAGCAGCGGCTGCTGCCTGTTGGGGCAATTTTGCGGGCTTGTTGGCTTGTGAGCCCGACGCGTCCGCAACATTACCCGCTTTGTTTCGCTCCTGCTTTCCCTTCTTGCGCTGGACTTCCGTCCAGACATTCTTTGGCGAGCTCTCCTTATCTTTTTTCTTTTTTTTCGACTGTACCTCCATCGCTGGGGGTACAGGCGGGCTCGTCGCCATTCTCTTCTTCTGTCCTGCCTTCGCGGGCGGAAGCGTTTCCGGTGGCTCACTCGAGAAGCTCGTTCCCGGTGTTGGATCGCTATGGAGCCTGGCCCTAGGGAGCCTTGGTCCCTCCAAAAGGCGATGAGCCTGCTTGATGGGCCGTCGGCCCTCCTCGAGCTCCTCCAAATGCTCCACCAAGGCAGGCAGCCCGTCCTTAATTGTCTTATTGACGTTCGGCTGCTTCTTCAAGGCTTCCATCATGGTCTTGATGAGCCTGTGCATTTTCTTAAGGCCTGCCGCCACCCTCCTATCACTTTCGATGAGCAGCTTTACGAGGGAAGGTGCCTCGTCGCCCACCGAACCTTCATTGTTTCCTTTTTCATTTAACATTTTTTTTCTCTAGGGTTGAACCAGCGCTTCGTGTGCAAAGGGGCGGGCCGTAATATAGTAATATAATAATAATAATAATAATAATAATAATAATAATAATAATTTTTTATACAGGGAGAAATGCCTTCACGCACTGTCGGGAGCGTTGATTTGGCTCCCTGTGTGTCGGACTCCTCCGAAGAGGCTATCGACGACCACCCCGGAACCGCGTTAGGGGGCGTCTATTAATCACGTGATGCACTTTCATTCCATTTTAGACGCCGTCCCTCCCCATCCGTGATCATCCATGAGGTTTTGTTAAACCCCTCCCCCCCTGTTGTTGTCGGCTGATTTTTTTTACCAATGGCAAGAGTGATAAATATATTTTCGAAAAATTAAAATTTGTCAGTTATGGATATTACAATTAGTAACGTAATCCGGATACAAACAATTTTATTTCAAGAACGAAATAACTTTTATACAATCTATATGGGGTATTCCATTTCAAATCGACCACTTTTAAATCTGACCCCTTTCGATTTGGCTGAAATTTTGTTTACCTATTCTGACCAAGTTAAAACATTTTTCAGGAAATTTGCAAAATTTTGTTATTCAACCCAAAAGAAAAAGCTTTTGTTTTTAAATGATCATAACTTCTTGAAAAATTGACTAATTGTGACTTTTTTTTTAATTTTTTAATTTTTGAATTTACTTTCCGAAAACAAAAAATCCAAAAAAATGTTAAGATATTAAAATCTATGAAATTCTTCATTTTTTCGAGGAAAATCATCTTTTTATCGAAGTGCGCTATTTTTAATTTTTTTTTCACTCAAAAAATACTTTGATCAATTCCAGAAAAAATGGCGCCCAACCTGGAGTGGCTCGACTTTTTCTTCTATTTTTTTTCACCTAAAAAAAAAACAATCGACGATTACTACTTTCAATTTTCTATTTCACCTCAATTTTTTAAATTCCGAGGTCCTTCATGAATCCTCAAAAATTTTCAGAGTAGTACTATGTGAAATAAGCCCAATTGAGAATTTTTTTTTCAAATCATTGTTAGAAAACAATAAAAGGAAATGTCGACCTACTCCAGGTTGGGCAGCATTTTTTCCGGAATTGATCAAAGTATTTTTTGAAATAAAAAAAGGCGAACTCCGATAAAACGATGATTTTTCTCAAAAAAAAGTCAAAAATAAAAGCTTTTTCTTTTGGGTTGGATACAAAAATTCGAAAATTTCCTGAAAAATGTTTGCAATTGGGTAGAAAAGGAAAACAAAATTTCAGCTAAATCGAAAGGGGTTGGGTTTAAAAGTGGTCGATCTAACATGGAATGCCCCATATAATATATTCTATTTCATCAACATCTAGTAAGAATAAATATGATGCTAGTAGTATTGGTACCCGTATGGCGCCCCCCACTCCCATCCCCACTCCTACCCTCACCATGCGGCTTCCCCCACCACAATAATTTTCACCCACCACCGGTAGAGAAATATTATCGTGATGTTGAGAACGATAGTGAGGGGAGAAGTGGGGGCAGGCGGGGACGCCAGACGGATACCAATGCTTTTTTTCAGCTGAAAATGCACAAATTATCATTCAAGGAATATAGGAACAGTCTGAAATGACTACACATATTTTTCAGTACAATTATAATATTTTATTTACCTAATTTCCCATAATAGCTATATAATGCAACCCATTTTTATCGACGCATACAACATCCCTGCGTGCAAGAAAATCCTCGCTCGATGAAACCACCGTTTCCGATGAATGATTTATTAGCATTGTTCTTATCTGTTCGTTTCGTTGTTGAAAAAGCGTTGTAATATTCGCGCACTAATTTGTCATTTTCTTGTATATTATCGCTGAAGAGATTGTTAAATCGAGCCATACTAATTCCAGAAGACAGGAGATGCAAAAAAATAATACAAAACTGTCCACACACATCCGATGTATCACTCTGGAGCTGCTTGTTGTTGCAGCGAAAGAACTTGCCATTTCTCCGGAGTCCTGCGACGTGCTGCGGTATGATTGGTGGTAGTCCATAGCTGTCAAAGTACCAGCCTCTGCCATCCCGATCGACGTACATGGCGACCCAGTGCTCTCCTGGTTTGGTGTGCTCATCTGTATTGACTATTATTCCCGCAGGTCTAGTCCAAACACGTGGAATTTCATCAGCCGGAAATACTCCTGTAGTTGCGACGGGTAAAACTCGTAGAGCTTCTCGTATTTCAGCTGAGTTCATACTCAGCGGCGAAACTTCCTCCAAATGATAATGTTGTCTTCAAACGCGCGTATAAATTTTATTTTATTGACTATCTCTTTTTCAGGCTGTTACGTTTGATCCATTTTTTCATCGCCGATGCGTATGTTAACGCACATTCTACCGTCCGGTGTGTGTTTCAATGCGTGAACTAGACATTTTTCAGGTGGCGTTTTTACCAATTTCTCAAACTCTTGCGAACAAATTTTATTTTCGAGGCATATAATTTTTTTTTTCCGGTGATCTCTTCGAGAAATACTGCAGTTTCCGATTCCCATGTATATATATGCCTCGAATCGTTAACAATTTTACGCAAATGATCAGACATTTCAAGACTTGTTATGTCTCCGTCGTCCCACTCAAGGCCATGCCAGAACATCGAGCGAGAATTATTTAGGAGTCTAGTATAACTCCCAATTTTCCGTATGGGTATGGTGGTTGCACGACCCAATGCATTGTGACTTGTTTATCAAGAGCCACAACAGCCACTTCTTTTGGAATTATATTGAACGAGTCATCTATCATGCCTCGAATATCCACGACAATATCCATACTGCGACCGTTCGAGTTAACAACTGCTAAAATACTGATTCACACATATGTCCAGCGGGAAAGCGAGCGCGGTAAAAAATTATGAGCCTCACACATACTCATACTCAATGAACTGCTAATCCTCGCACCAAACACATCCGTCGCACTCGTCTGATGAATCCATCCCTTCCTTTTTTTCTTCTTTAATTACCACAGGGATTTCTCCCATATGCCAATTATCTTCCACGGGCCGTATATTTTTTTGATACCACGCCTTGAGCATATTTGTCTGTGATAATGCGCACTTTCGTCGGTGTTGTAGCATTCCCATGCAATGTCGCAAACATTCGCGGTGTGCTAGTGGCATTTTTTCAAAACCCGGACACTCGCGGTGTTCTGACTCAAGATCGATCACATCGCGAGATAATACGTTACGCAGCAAATCAGCTTTTTCACGCCCCCCGTTATAATATTTGGCGCACGCCGAGCAATGTCGCGTAAATTTGCATATACTTGTCGGCATGTCACATCACCTTCGTACCACTCCAATCCGTGAAAGTCGAACGTTAAAAAGCGATTTTGCTTTTGCGCAGCCTCGGATAATTCAGTAAAAGCGTACGGAGGTGCATCGATCCAATGCATCATATTCAGACGATCGACATCGACAATAGCAATTTCTTTCGGTAAAAAACGATTTTCCCTGTCACGCATACCCTGTATATCGATTATGATATCCATTCTCGTGTTCATTTCGTTCGAACGCTCACGATAAACTGATTTCTTTTTTTTCTTCGAAATGTCAAGAAAAGACCAAAAGCCGACAAAGGCGGTGTAATTCGATCACACTACCGTGTTTTATTAAATTCCAATGCGAGCAGCTGTTTGC
Organism: Alloplasta piceator; assembly: GCA_946863875.1. NCBI lineage: Eukaryota > Metazoa > Arthropoda > Insecta > Hymenoptera > Ichneumonidae > Alloplasta > Alloplasta piceator. The sequence goes on from OX333074.1 coordinate 35,238,833, forward strand.
CGAAAGATCGGGTGTCAGATCGAAAGCAAACAGACAATAACCATTCGGATAATTTCCACGATCTATCGAATTATCCTCGTTGAGAAAATGTATTCCCGTACCCGAGAATAATGTTTGGTACGCGTCTACATAAACCTCATTTTTGGTAAAGTCCGGCTGTGAAGGTCGAGCAGGAATTTGCAATCCATCCACATATAGAGAGAAATAATTAATTTTATAATTTTGAAAATTAAACGGATTGAGGGTAGAATTTCCGTTAAACGCTTTATTATCGACAAATCCGATAATTAGTCGTTTCGGTAACTGACCGAGTACCACATTGTCAATTGTTTCTCCGTGTACTCCGGCGTGTGATGAAACAGTCTTTACCTCGACACGAGTCAGCGGATATTTAGCTGTGGATTTTGCCAAGGCTCGAGCGTGAGAGAAAAATCCCCGGCGCGATTTTTGTTCGCCGTAGAAGAAGCGATGCTTCGAGAATTTTTAATCCAACACCGTTATTCAGGGATGCAGCCATGGAACAAAATGAATCTCTGGCGCGTACAAGGCGTAATCGCATTTCCACGCCATTCAAGAGAAAACGCTCTTGATTGAATATATCGCAATGTAAATGTCCGAGCAAATCGATCGTTTTCCCCGCTGACAACAGCTCCTTCCGTTCCCTTAGGCCAGAATTATTTTCCCCACTCGTATCATCTATAGCTCTGGGCGTATCATCGTACCACAATACCGAGGTGAGATGCGAATTTTTAGCGCTCGGTCCATAATTTAATAATGTCTTTATATACGCGCGATAAGCGTATGCATTATTAGGCGGAGAGACCAATTTTTTATTTAAATAGACATCACCTTGATTAAATAATGAATGCAAAAAATTGTTCACGGGACCAATTTTATACATTTTCTCTGTAAGAGCTGTTTTTTCACTCGTGCTTGCGATATTAGGTTTTCTTATTTGTACGCGAAGACTGAGCAAAGTATGGGCGAGATCTATGTACTCGTCACCTTGACCAGGCACGACAAATTCTATGGGGGAATCATCCGTGAGTGATGAGATTGGGTTGTAATAAACCCAGTTTGACCCCTTAATCGTAGTTTGCGATGGAGGAACAGAAAACAGCTCGAGTTCGGATTTCATGCACTCGCACGAATGCGCATGTAGGAAAGCCATTTTTTGCTTACGCGAAAGAATCAGCTACAGTCCGTTGAATTTTTCTCTTTATTTTTTTATTTTTTTCTCAACATCGTCTTCTTCTTTTTCGTGCTGTTCATTTTCTTCTTGACACGTCTACTGGTCGAATGTCGGGTGCGCAAAATTTTCTGCTTCTTATATCCCGATCCCTGCATCAATCGGTCAATTTTTTCCTCGGCCTTCCGTTTCAAATTACTTCCTGATTCACGCACTCTTGCGCGAAAAGCATCTTTAAGCGTCATATCTCTCCGTAGCATATCCCCGGCGATATTCGCACCGGCACGCATCGCCTCTTTACCCACAGCTGTCGCGCCTTTGCGCAGGAGTGGTAAAACACGACGAAAAAGCCCTCTGAGAAAGCTTCCGATCGCGTGACCGCGCTGATTGGGTGTGCCAATGTAAACGTGGCTAATTCCGCCATATCCTCGTCGACCCAAGCCGATCTGTAGATCGTCGCTATGAATCTCGCCATCGTCGTAATAATATTGCTCCATACAGACTTGTTAGTGCAGTCGTTTAAACTGCAACGTCACCGTCAACGTTCCGTACTCGAATGGTACAGGTTTGCCAAACTCGTCCCTTATATCGATCTCGATCGTGTGCAAATTATTGCGAATAAGTGGGATATAGCGTTGTGCGGGAAAATATTTTATTCCGGTTGTGCCATATTCTCCGACTCCGTCCACTGGTACGACGCGTAATAATGGTACCTGTATATCGCCAATGATGCTCGATTCACATATATCCGAATAGATAAATAAACTATCCGGGATAGCTCGAAAATGCGATGCGGAATGCGGACCTTGGAACGATTGCTTTGGCCCTAAAGCCAGATTTGTCAGAGCCTGTTCAGCCAGGCCTAGCAATTGCGCTATAATTGGAAAGACACGAAAATCATGATAACGCGAATCATCGCGTATTCGTGAAACTCTAACCCGACCGTTGCACAGTGGGGAATTTTCACGAAAACGTGGCCATAAATCCGGGTTTCACCGGAGTTTTGTGAAATTTGGTATACTCACGTTCTTGGGGCCGCTGATTACGAATCTGATATCGAAATTTATTAAAACAAAATGGCGGCTTCAATATGGCCGATCGAAACACGAAATTCGTCAAAAATTTGATTGAAAATGTACTTTTCCAATGTTTTCGGGGTCGCTGATTACGATTCCGATATCAAAATTTATCAAAACAAAATGGCGGCTTCAATATGGCCGATCGAAACACGAAATTCGTCAAACATTCGATTGAAAATGTACTTTTCCAATGTTCTCGGGGTCGCTGATTACGAATCTGATATCGAAATTTATAAAAACAAAATGGTGGCTTCAATATGGCCGATAAAAACATAAAATTCGTAAAAAAATCGATTCAAAATTCACTTTTCTCATGGTTTTGAGGTCGCTGATTACGGTTCTGATATCAATATTTATATCAACAAGTTGCAAGACTGAAAATATGGAAAATAGGTTAGGGAATTTCGGGGAAAATTATTATTCTCCCATAATGTAGTAAACAAAGTCTTTATTACCGCAAATTACATCAACTACGTGAATCGGAATCCGCTTAATCATTTGCGTCCGCAATACTGGGGCTCGCTAATAATGGGATCGTGGTGGGTAACAATGCTTTGGTCTCTCTGATTGCTTCGTAACTTGGATATAAATGACAGTTATGATCTTTCATCGAGTTTCTTATAACATTATACTGATGTCTGCTGAGTTTGGCTTCGACGATAACCGAAAGAGCTTCATCTATTGATAACGGAGTATGTTCTGTCTTTGATGATGTAGGTGCAGGTGTGGGTGTTATAGCGTCTCTGATCACTTTCGACAAATCTAAGTCTCCGGAAGCGCGTACTCATTTGCGCCGCATAGCACAACTCCTCTGAGCTATGACTGTCACAAAGTTCTTTTGTTTTTCGTCGGTTTGATCGCTCACTTAAGGCAGCAAAGTCAAGAGAAGGACGACCACGTGTGCTGGCTTCATCCAGTTTTGAATCAGCAGAAAAGACTACATCCGTCTGTAGCCACTCCTGATACTTGGTAAGAAAATTTGTCATTTTTCTTCCTGACTGTAGCCATCTTGTGCGCATTTTGGAAAATAACCATGACAAATTTCGCTTGGTATGCTGGTGAATTTCAATGGCGCAATTACTTCTCTTCGACAACTCTTCTACCAGATGGTCTAACTGCTTCTCGAAAGTCGCGGTCAAGTACTTCTTCATAATCGAAAAGATCTCCCTCCGCGTAAATTTGATGGGGGAGCTCCAGAATCTGTAAAGCAAGAATAGTATTTCGTAAATTAAATGGCATTGTGATCTGAATTATGCTAAGACATACACGACTCTTGGGCATTTGGTTATAATTTTCTACAAATTACTGTTTTTTTTATTAGTTAGTAATATTTTCCTCACCAATTACTGCATTTAGAAAAAAAAACGTAGTAATATTTTTGCGCTAATTACAAATTTTTTTGGAAAAATTAGAAACATTTTGTCGCTAATTATTATTATTTTTTGAAAAAATTACTAATATTTTTCCGTCAATTACGAATTTTCATAACAAATCAGATCTGTTTTTTTGACTAGTGATCAATTTTCGAAAAAAAAAATTAACATTATCAATAACGTTGACGAAATAATCGATACTGCTGATCACTGGTACGCACGCTAAACCAGGTTACCAGGATTTTCATGAAATATATATTTATGTTAATATATATTCCACCTGCCCCGCGCGCCGCGCCCCGCTCTCTTGACCCAAGCATGTACATGGCACGCAGAGAGCCAGCGCGTCGCGTCGCGTCGCGTCGCTTCTTCTCGGAACACGCACACGCTCACAAAAAATGCTCTAGAGCACCCGTCGCATGCTTGCGCACTCTATGAGATACGCCATTTAAAAGCTTAGATTCTAAGCTACAATTTAAAAAAAAAACGAAATTTGAATTGCTTGGAATTCTGTACTAAAAGCATGCGGAAAGTCAAAATTTATTTCCGAACGAAGGCCCTTTTTGAAACTATCGTTACATTAAATAAACATGGACAACAAATATTTTTTTTTCAATTGTAAAATAAGCAAAAATTTCTACATACCTTGAGGAACAGTATCCATTTTTTAAAAATGAACTATCACTTTACACTTTTGAGTTATATCCTTTCAAAGTTATATTCAATGAGAGAGCGATTTTGACGCACGCAACCGTCTCCGACGAGGGTCAACTTTGAACTGAAATATCTCAAGGACTATGAGGAATAAAAATATGGGACAGCGAGCATCTTGTGCAGAATTTAGTTCTTAACCAATCCCTCGGGTCATTATACCTGGATGGGAAAATTTGTCTTTCGACTTATGGCCACGTTTTCGTGAAAATTCCCCACCGTGCGTCGTGCGAGGAAAATAAAGCAAAAAAACAATGGCGGCAGGCAGTGAAACGTGTGGTGACGACGGTGATCCACCGGACGAGGGGGACAATACCGAATACATGGACACGAACGAAAATAGAACCGGGAAGAGAAATTGTGAAGAAATTGAGGAGGACGAAACAATTATTCAAGACTCGCTGCGGAATTTCCAGCAAGAATATACGAGGAATTGTGGAACGATCCCCAAGACACCGCTAGCGGCCGTGGTGGGGATAAGGGAAAAAAATATTCCAAAGAGATCAAATAAGGGCAACAAAGAGTCAGGGACAGGAAGTAAGCCAAATCAAATCACAGCTTTATCGAACACGCTCTCAGGTACCCATCAAGATAATAACACAACACCTCGAGTGAGTCAAACAAGCCTAAGGCTAGTCTCAAATGAAAACACACCATAGAGGCCGAAATTGATTCAAGAGTACGATAGTACAAACTTGGGCCCGCATGAAATCATGCTAACGTGTACTGACAAGAATTATCGATCGCTCGGAGCAACAGCAAGGATTTTGATGAAACTCGAGATCAATTACGCTACTGTGGTGCGGAAGGGACGTAACAAATTCACAGTCACATTCAAAAACTATAAAGATGCAAATGCCTTAATTAAAGACCCAAGAGTAGTGGGGGAACAATATACCGCAGCTATTCCATGGTTCAAAGTTTTTCGTAAAGGAATAATCAGGGGCGTACCAAGTGATATAAGTATTGAAGAAGTTATGGGAACAATCAACGCGGAAAATCGTTATCTCAAGGCCGTCGACGCGTATAGGTTCACGAGACGCATAATGAACAATAACAAAACAGAGTTTGTAAATACTGAAACTATCTGCGTAACTTTCAAGAATCAAATTCTTGCGCAGACTGCGATTATGTGGAGATGTAGATTCGAACTGAAACCGTTCGTAAATAGAGTTCGGCTGTGTCATAATTGCTTTAAAATTGGTCACCTGAAAAAGTTTTGTAGAAACAATGCTAAATGCGAAAATTGTGGAAAGGATGAACACAACGGAGCATCGTGCCAATCGCGGACTCCAAAATGCGTTAATTGCAGCGAGGAGCATAAAAGTACCGATCCAAGCTGCAAAATCTACATAGAACAAGAGCGAATAAATAAGATTATGGCATACGATAATGTATCCTACGATGAAGCTAAGAAACGTTGCATTGTTTCAAATGCAGCAATGCCGTCGGGAAATAACGAGGAAATGGATTTGACTGATTTGAGGAACTTCCCGGCGCTTAAACCGTTGGCGGAGCAACAACAAGACAGGATGAGATTTGTTTATGGGGATGCCGAAGGACGCGCAGCGCCCAACGCACCTATAGTCACAAGTGGTCTGACAAACATCAACAGTGCAGCACCGGCCTCGACCTTCGGGGAAAGGCGCTCAGAACACCGAAGACAACGCAACCTGGAAAAAGATGAGGTGAATAAAATGATAAGCGAAATTACGTCTTCAGGAGAAGAGGATGCAAGCAGTGTGGTTAGAATCCTGCATACGCTTATAAACGAATTAATTTAACGTCTCATAGTTGATAAAGATAAGGGCTCGTTTCTGGGGAGGTTCTTCAAAGCGGCCGATCTTCACTCCAAATACACGGTCGGATAAGAGTTCAATAACAATTCTGCAATGGAATTGTTGTAGTATTAAAGGTAAACTTCCAGAATTTATAAAAAATGCTTGTGATTATGACGTGATATTACTTACGGAAACTTGGCTCAAAGAAACTGATAAGATACAAGTAAAAGATTTTCATATCATTAGATTTGATAGATACATGCAAAACGGTGGTGGAGCCGCCATATTGATTAAAAAAGATATAGAGTACAAACTTGTTGATAATATAGATAATCAAAACGATTCGATGGAGTGTGCTGGAATTTTAATGAAAACCGCAGCGGGAGAAATACTGGTTCTCTCCTGCTATAGACTCCCGAATAAGATTGTCAGTTCGAGAGGATGGAAATTTTTTTTTGATTCATTCACACATTACACCAAATTTATAGTCACAGGAGATTTTAATGCACATAATACGAGCTGGGGAAGTAACTCCACATGCGCAGCGGGAAAAACCATCAAAGATTGTATAGATGATAAAAATGTGATAATGCTAAGTGACGGTACGCCTACGTTTATATCACGTCCGTTTGGAACTCAATCGTGCCTTGATTTATCGATGGTAGACGAAGAATTAGCTCTTTCATGTGGCTGGCAAATGTTGAATGATGGGTGGGGCAGCGATCATCTGCCGATTAAAATTCGAATGGGAGTCTCTCCAACTCTGGTTGAACCTTCGGGGGCGAGAACCAGAATATACTCGATTAATAAAATTTCATGGGATAAGGGAGGAAGGCGATAAGGGAGGAAGAGGAAACGGAACCACGAAATCGGTCGGCTACCGAAAGATATTCTCGATTTACGGAACTAATATTCGAGAGTGTACGCTGTGCCATCCCAAGGGATAACACGTGTTGCCGGGTCGGAAATAATGGACGTGTCAGGGGGCCAAATAGTCCTTGGTGGAATAAGGACTGTGAAAACGCGAGGCGAGCCAGGGTGGACGCACTTAACCAATTCAAGCGCACTTGCATTAGAGAAGACTTTATGGAATTTAAAAAAGCCGAAGGCAAAGCTAAAAGTACGTTTAGAAAAGCAAAAAGAGATAGTTTTGTTACTTTTTGTAAAGGTCTTAATAGATTTGTGAGCCCCACGTACTTGTGGAACAAAATCAAGTGTTTTAAAAATCGATGGGCAAATGAAGCGTTACAACACTAGATAAGCAGTGAAGTAAAATTAAAAGCAATCAAGTCTGGTATATCAAGCTTATGCCCACCTTGGGCCAAAACAGAAGTTCCAATCTTCGAGTCAGAACAGCCGGCAGAGGCTCTCGATGATCCATACTCGATGCAGGAATTAGAGAAGGCAATTACTTCTGTGAAGCCTCGGTCCGCTCCGGGCTTGGATGGAATCGATTATAATTTGATCAAACATTTTAAACGTCGGACTAAAAATTACCTATTGGACGTATATAATGATCTTCTAAAAGCTCATGATTTTCCAGTTGAATGGAGGAACTATCTGATTTTTTTTATTCCAAAATCCACAGCAAATAAATTCCGCCCGATATCACTAGCACCTTGTTTAGCGAAAATCCTTGAAAAAATGATCAACACCCGGTTAAGCTGGTGGTTGGAAAGAAATCACTTATTGGCTCGTACTCAGTTCGGTTTCAGGAGACAAAAGTCCTGTAGAGACAACTTGGCCATTTTACAGGCAAATGTTCGTAATGAGTTTCTCAATAATAACTGTGTGGTGAGCGCCTTCTTAGACGTAAAGGGGGCGTACGACACTGTTCTAGCGGATATACTCGTAGACCGATTGAGAAAACTCAATTTTCCAGAAAATTTGATGCGCTTCATATACAATCTCACATCCGAAAGAGTTCTTACCTTCAGAATCAGTGGATCTCTCATCTCCTATAAGACGTTTAGAGGGCTTCCACAGGGAAGCGCTTTGAGTCCTTTATTGTATAGTCTATATACGAACGATCTGGAAAATATTATCAGCGATGACTGCGAGTTGCTACAATTCGCAGACGACGTTGCGGTATATTCGAGAGCTAACCCGATCGAGGCTGGTCTAGCCAGGGTTGAGAGATCCATAGAGAAGATCGGGAAATTTCTGGCTGGCGGTGGTCTCGAGTTGGAACCTACCAAATGCAAATTAGTTATTTTTTCTAAGGGGAAGTTCGCCTCTCTAGAGAAATTCTTTATCAAAGTGAATGGAGCTAAGGTAAGAGCCGGTGATGAAAACTAAATTTTTAGGCGTAACTTTTCAATATAATCTCCGATGAAGTCCACATGTGAACAATGTCATAGAAGCATGTCAAAACGCATTAAAGATAATGAGCTGTCTGCGGCATACGTGGTGGGGAGCAGACCCCACAGTCTTAATGAACGTATATAAAGCGCTAATTAGATCAAGGATTGAATACGCCGGGTTTGTTGTGGATACAAATGAAACAAAACTTCTTGTCAAACTAGATCGGTTACAATACAAAGCAATTAGAGTAGCCTTAGGCTATAGAAATTCTACGCCAACAAATATTCTCCTGGCAGAAACTCGGGAGCCGCATCTTTCAGCTAGAAAAAAATTCCTGTGTAAAAAATTTATAACAAAAGTAATGACCGATCAGTCGCATCCGTTGATCGGAGTCCTAAAGAACATGAGCTTGCGTTACGAGAACCCACTCACGGTCACGAGCGCTTCGAAGGGTGTATTGTTAGAATGCTTTGAAGAAATAGAAACCTTCGCACACGTTATAGCGTCCTTTGGGACGCCATATTTTTGCAGTACCGAATTTCAATCAACAATGTTTCGCCCACAAATCTAGTATGATTACGGAATTAGAATTCAGGAATCTTTGGCCCCACAAGCAGAATTTGTATCGATATTTCACGATAAAATAGAAAACACTGAGTTGTTTTTCACAGACGGCTCCAAGGTCGAGGGTTTGGCCTTTGTAGGATATGCTATTTATAGAGTTAGTAATGGATCTCTCACGCAGAGAAGGACGAATTCCAGCACGTCAATTTTCACCGCAGAGGCAATGGCCATTCTAGAAACCCTCAAAATTATCGAAGAGTTGCATATTAACGAAGCACTCATTTTTTCCGATTCTCGTAGCGTCCTAATCGCCTGCGATTCCGATTTCGTAGAAACAAAAACGTCGTACTTAGTTCTCCAAATTAAGGATCTGGCGTGGAAATTATTTCGAAAAGGCGCAAGTGTACAATTCTTTTGGATCCCAGCACACGTGGGAGTAGTATTTAATGAAATTGTTGATTTAGCGGCAAAAGGGGCAATAAGAGAAGGGCGGGACTCTCATTTGCTAGTGCCTTATTCTGACTTCGTCCATAGATTTAAGATAGAGCTGAAAAACGAGTAAAACGAAATGTATTTGGAGTCTAGTCAACACAAGGGTCGTACCTATTTTGAAGAGTTTTTTTGAATATGACGGCAAACCTTGGTACGAAAAGTGAAAGTTAAAAAGAAAAACTATAGTATCACTAAACAGAATAAGGTGCAATCATAATTCGCTCAATTATAGTCTAAATAGATTTAAGATAGTAGATAGTGACTTATGTATTTGTGGGAAGCACCAAGACACACCCGATCATGTGTTCTGGCAATGCTCTTTGTATGACGACGCGATAAAAGAATTAGTGTCGAAATTGTTTGAGGTAAAAAATTTTCCTCCGTACTGTATCGCTACTGTGTTAGCATACAAATCTACGAAAGTTATGTCGGCGATCGCAATGTTTATCAATAGTATAGATGTAAGAATATGAAACTTATGTAGAAAAGACGGTATTTTTGTGAAACGTATGTTAAAAAAAAAAAGATGTTATTTTTGTTACTTTTGAATTTATCTCTATTGTACGTTAGTTGATATGGTGCACTGACTGTATCGACAGGGCAGCATGGGCAGCAGATGGCGCCCAAAGCTCTTAATAAAGGGAAAAAAAAGGTGACTACCGTCTCTCTCTAATGGCGCATGCGCACAACACCAACATTTTTTCCCATCACATACAGAAAAGCGTTTTTTTCAAAACGGATACGTTTAATTTTTTTTCTTTATTTGCAAGGTAACTTTGACTATCTTAACTATTTTCAAGACCAGTTTCATCGTGGAGACATTTTTCCTTATATTTTTTTCATGATTGAAAATTCTCTTGATTACATACTTGTGTGCAGTGATGTTCCAATATAAATTTTAATTTTCAACGTTTGCTCCTTTAATTTCAATATACAAACATTGAATCTCTGTTGAAATTGTTAATTTTCCAATCGATGTCTATTAATTTTAATTTCCTAAACTTGTTATTCAAATTCATTATACAAAAGAATATGAAATTTCAGTAACAAGTATATTAAATTTTGAAGGCATTTTTTACAGGTAGATAAATTATGGGAAATACTTTTCGAAGTCGCGACTAGTCGCTCTGTGAAACGCATATGAAAGTAAGGGGTGTAAATGCGCTACAGGTGTGAGTGAATGGAAGCGAGAGAGCGAATATAGCTGTCTCCAAGACGTACCCGAAATCCACGAAGACCCGAGTGGACCCGAGAGCGACGTAGCCGGCGTTCACCCGCCGCACAGTGGTCCCAAATCGCCAAAAGCTGGCCAAAAGTTGAAAAAAAAATATTTTTTTCTAGGGACTTTCAATGGTTGGAATAGTTGTAGTCGTTTTCTAGTATGTATTATGACCGTTAAGAAAAGGGGAGCGTCCATACCTGGCTCAGGAATCCATTTTATTCGTGAGCGTCGACTGTGCCAAATCCCAAAAAGCTGGCCAAAAGTCGAAAATGTATTAAATTCGGGTGAAAGTCTGTACTCCCGGGTTTTCGGGGTCGCTGACTACGAATATGAAGTCAAAATTTAGCAAAACAAAATGGCGGATCCAATATGGCGGGAAATTTCGTCAAAAACGTATTCAATTCGGGTGACATTTGAAGACATGAAGACTTGGGAAGAAGAGGATTGGAATACAGTCATTAAAATCATTATTACAATGACAATGAACATTCATAATATATTTCTTTCATTCTTTTATTTCTACTCGATATAATTTTAGCTTTTTTTACAATTAATCGCTGTCCTGTGAACTGTCATCATCGTCACATGTGTCGCTCGTATCATCAGAAAAAGTCTGCCTTGATTCTGGAACTGAAGGTGGAATCAATAGTTCAACCGCGTATGGGGATAACGATCTTAGTTTCTTCGGAGGAAGTTTTCGCAAACTGGATATTACTGGATCTGACGTTACTAAACATCTGCAAAAAATGTCTTCCATGTTTTTGATGCGGTTACATTTTCGTGAAAAATCTTCTCGGAATCTTTTAATGTACTTATTCTGAGCTTCTTCAGACATTTGTCCGATAGGATGTAACGAATCTATCATTGTCAACACAAGTTTGAAATTGATGTTAATTTTTTTGCCGCCAATTACAGTTTCAAAGGGCACGAGGTTTCTCTCTTGCGCTTGGATACAATCAACTTCTGCCCTAGTTGCTTCGGCAGTTTCATGAAAAAATTCAATTTTAATTGGGCGATAAAATCTTGGTGACGAAGGACGAGGATTTTTCCAAATAATCACGTGTCGATTGACTTTATCAAAGATTTGCAAGGGAACAAGTGAAATAAAGAAAATGTTGGCATCTGATTTATTGAATCCAATACACATTTATAAGGCGGGTATAATTTACAATTTTTTTTCAAGCTTACAGAACGTAGTAATTGGTATTGACTTTTGGTCATTTTACCTTCTACCACAAGTGATAATGCTTCGTTGCCTGACAGTACATCTTCTGGAACGCGTTCCATAGACTTACGGTACTGTGATGCTTTTGATGGACTGCCTTCTGTGACATCCCTAATTACCTTTGAAGCTTGTAAATTTCCAGAAGCCCGGAGACCCATTTGTGTAGCGTAGGCCAATTCGTGGACGGTATGTTCTTTTCGAACCTTTTCCGTCTTCCTACGTTTTGACCGATCACTTAAATCGCCCCAGCTTGTGGAAGGACGCCCCATTGTGCTTTCCGTAGAAGGATGCCCCATTGTGTTTTCCGTAGAAGGACGCTTCATTGTGTTTTCCGTGGAAGTCTTCAAACGTTCCTTTTCAATCGTGAAAGACACAGGAACGTTGAGCCACTCATCGAATTTATTGAAGAATTTGGTTTCGTCCCTCCTCGTTTCTTGCCACCTCTTTTTGAAATTCGATACCAATCTACCCATGGCATCTTTCAGATTTTTCGACAAAATGTATGGATGCCTCAATTGTTTTGACACCTCCATTTCAACAATGTCAGTGACAATGTTGATATTTTCTTTTAATACCGATTTCACAAGTATGTAAATTTCCTTTTTCGTGAAAGAAATTTCGTCGGTATTATCCAGAGGATCTGTAGGAAATGCAAAATAACATTAATAGAAGAATTATCTTTATCAATTTCCTATGAACAATATTTCAGACGCGAAAATTACAAAAAACTGCAGAAAGCATTTTTGCCTCTACTATCGAATTTTTAGAAATTTCATAAACTACTACAATTATATCTTCTACTGTGGCGAATATATGTGCCAAGTTTTAAATTTTTATATGAGTATTGACTAAGTTGAAAAAATGTTCAAATTGTTGACCGTGTAAAATACACGTATATGCCATTCAAAACTTTTACTGCCGGGGGGGGCATAAAAATTACACTCAAAACCGAAGGAGCAGCTACGAGCAGCTAATTTTTGGATATGTTTTGAAGAAATGTCTAAGTAACAATTTCCATTTAGTTTAAGAGCGGGGGTCGATAGGGGTTTTGACTTATTGCTTTTTCTAACACGACTTTTCAGAACATAACCAAGAAAAATACCACTACTTTCATTAATGACTTACAATTTCATACATCGTTAACGATAATTTTGAGCAACACACTCGAATTGTACTTACTTTCTGGAGAAGAATCCATTTTGTAAATTCCAAATCCGTTAACTTTTCACTCTTTCAGACGCGTCGAAACTTTCGTCTTTTTTCTCCGCGCGATGAGCAAACAATGCGGTCGGCTCGACGCTTACGAATAAAATGGATTCCTGAGCCAGGTATGGACGCTCCCCTTTTCTTAACGGTCATAATACATACTAGAGGTACCACTACAACTATTCCAACCATTGAAAGTCCCTAGAAAAAAATATTTTTTTTTCGACTTTTGGCCAGCTTTTGGCGATTTGGGACCACTGTGGTCGAGAGCGCCAGGATTCAATTGTTGAACGATTCAAAGGGCCCGATCCTTCCGACTCGGCGCTCGTTCGAGGAGGGGATCGTCTCCCGAGTTTCGTTTGCCGTTCTTTCGAAGAGTTATATCGCGGGGGTATTAACTTGCCAACGAGTTATATAGCTACCTGCTCGGTACGAGCATGCTCACTGAACGAGTAAAACTCGCAAGGATCGGAGATTTTACCCGTTCTTCGGCTCGCTCGCGATTCGCTCGCAATCCCTGATTATAATTTAAGATGAGATTTTGAACAATCTTAAAGTGAGGAAACGAATCAGTCAAATCACTACAAATGAGTAATACTTTGCGTAAAATAATGAGTGACTAAATTTGAAACAATCTTAAACGAAATAAGTCAAAGAGTGAAAGTCAGTTCAGTTCAGATCATTGATCGTTGTCCGGGCAGAATTGAATCGTTTGAATTGAATTTTTCAAAATAATCAAATGATATAACAGTGTGGCCACTAAATCGAACGAAAAAAATTCCCCTGACACTTTCGAAAATTTCCCTGACAAACCATTCGGATTTGTGAAAAAAGTGACAAAGTAGGAACATCGTATTTTTCATAGAAAAAAAAATTGCAAATTGTAAATCTGCGCATCGCTTCCTCAGTATTTTCCCGCATTTACAAATCTTCCTCTATGATAAGCAAATAGCTTTCACAGTTTTGGCTTCCTCATAGGGGAAGCTTTGTAAATTCGAAAAATACTCTGGAAATGATGTGCAATATTACAATTTGCAAGTTTTTTTTTAACTATATCTGGTTATTGGAGTAATAGAACTATATCTTTATATCGTAACATTCTTTATCAAGATTTTTTTTGAAAAATTCAAGATCGCATAAAATTTGCACTGCTCAAGCAATTTTTACAACATTGAATACCAAGTTACTTCTTTCATTAAACTATCATTATACAAATTTTGAGGCCGATCGCTGTAGCTTGCACGAAATATGTGCAAGCTACAGTGATCACGCGTTTTTTGTAAAAAATTAAAAATTTTATAAATGACGAACCCCTTGAGCAATTTTTGAGAAATTCAATATCAACAATCTTTATCACTCAAACTATCGGTATGTTGTTTTTAACCTGATATTGCAAAATTTGCGGACGCTAGAGCAACCACGCCCTTTTTTTGAAAATTTCAAAGTCGCAAAAAATACGCACAAGTCAATGAATTTTTGCAAAACTCATAGCAAACAAAGAGTTGTTTGAATTTTTCGAGGCAGGCACACACGAAACACACACACACATACATACATCCGGACATTTAAAAAAAATATGATTCCTCGATGTTTTAGGATATTTTAAACATACTGACATGGAAAATCTCGAAAAAAAAAATTTCACGAAAATTTGCTCTCTCTATGAGGAAGCAAAACAGAAAAAATGTTCACCCATCATTTTTTTTTTCATCGGTGCGCAGAAAAAAAATGTTCGCCCATACACTTTTTTCTCTTGATTTAATATTTCGTATTTTCCCTGACTGATATTTAATTCCCTGACCTTTCCCTGATTTCCCTGACACTCAAAAAATTCCCTGATATTTCCTGGTTTTCCAGGTTTTCCCTGACAGTGGCTACGTTGCATAATTGCGTGATAGTAAAAAGAAACTTTTTACAAATAATTTAAGTAAGGTTAAAATACAAAAAAAATGTACTATATTTTTCATTTACAAGCTTCGAAATGTGTGAATATCAACACGTGTAAGATTTTTAAAACTTGATAAACAATAGAAATTTTCAACATAAGAATATGTAAATGAAATAGTACATTAAAAATAAAAAAATAGATTCCATAGTTGCTTCGCTTAGGGCTTTGCTCTCAAATGTCCATCAATCTACATTGCAAAACGCACATTTTGTCTTATCGTAAAATCTTACGTAAGAATAGCCTTACCCCCCCCCCCCCCCCCGCTAGATAAGTTCATGTAGAGATTTTTCAAACCCCCTCTCCCCCTCGGAACCCTTACGTAATTAATGAATGGCCCCTAAGCTTCCAAAACTAGTGCAGGGAAATCGCTACAGGATGTCGCGCTTACCGCGCTCAAAGCGTCTAAGCGAATGCAACTAGTCTCACGCGAGCGCCTCGGCGGCTGCAGCTAATTCAAGCATTCTGATTGGTTCATGCATTACATTCAGCCAATCAAAACGCTTGCATAAGATGAGAAGAGTAATCGAAAAAATGAATCAGGGGTATGACACTTCGGGCCAAATCGAGTTTCTTATTTGACCAAATCCTGAAGGGTACGTCATGAGCTGCAACCTCAGAAAAAAAACATACAATGTCGTTGGTAATGGCGGTAGCACTGCACGACAGTAGCGGTATCTGTCGGGCGGCGAGTAAATTTCACTTAATAAGAGAGAGACGCAGCTGAATGAAAATAATATGGAACAATGGATACAAAATTGGGATGTCCGACAATGATAGATGAAACAATCAACCAAGGACTGTAATGGAACAAAAAATATGATTCAGTATTGTATTTTTTGTAATACATTAGACTGATTCACAAAAGTGGCTATTTTTTGTTTTGCGAACTACCCGATTAAATATTTTCGGGGAGGTGAAAAAAAATGCCCGTTAAAAGCAGAGCTTAATATTAATATTTAGATATGTGTCTTATGATTTTTCGATAAACTCACTCCTTCAAAAGTTATTTACGGTCTAATATTAAATTTGGTTATTTATGTTAATGCAATTTAAACTTTTTCTTTCAAGAAAGATTCTACGATATTTAGTAATAATTCAGTTTCAACATTTTGCCGGAAACTTAAAAAAAAGTGTAAGTTACTCTAAATTCAACTTGAACCTTGAATCGAAATATTAATATGAAGAGCTCTGCTTTTGACAGGCATATTTTTTCACTTGCCCGAAAGTAATAGGTTATTTCGAAAAACAAAAAATAGTCGCTCTTTTTTAATTAGTCTACTAATACATGCAATTGTAAGCGACACGATTTGTATTTTGTTGTACATTAAATTGAAAATTGTATATTAATAGATTGTTAGCAATTAGTCTTTAATATATAGGGCAATTTACAACAACTCTATTCTTTACTTTTTTATTCGTAAACATCTCTATATATTCTTCAATTTGTATTCTTAAATAAGTCTATTCGGATAAATATCTCTACTCTTGAATATCTCTATTCTTCTGTCTACTCCTGAATAACTTTGTTATGAAATGCCACAAATTTAATTCGATTCGTAAATAGTATGTAAAAAAGATTACTGATCAAATTTTTGACATTTCATAATAAGGTTATTCAGGACAGAAGAATAGAGATATTTGAATAAAGATATTTAAGACTAGAGATATTTCAGAGTGGAGATATTTATGAATGCAGATATTTACAAATAGAAAAGCAAAGAATAGAGTTATTGTATTGCCATATGTAGATCAAGTTTCGGAAATTATAATAGCTTATATGTTTTGTTCTTACAATTAATCACCGAATGAATAAATGTTAAAAAATTGCCATATGAGCAAGGAATTTCGTACAGATTTATTTTCTGTTCTGTCTAAATAGCATAGTCATTATAAAATATTAAACTGGGGAACAATATTGTACTCGGAATAATAATTATAAGGATATTCATTGACTACTTCATTAAAATGTACAAGTTTCATTTATCATTCCGTAATTTCTTACCTTGCAAAATGTTATAGAATTAGATCTTCAATTTGTATTTCTGTATAAGAAATAAATACACAATGTGTACAAATTTAAATGGTACAGCTGTGAATCGTATTTCATTGATCAAGTTATATAATATGTTATTTCAAAGTTATGAAATCAATAAAACCGATTTTTAAAAAATAGCAAGATCTATTCATTATAATTAATAAACTAAACTATTAATAACAGCGGGGCAAGAACGTAAAAGAATCGCACTGGGTAACGCATATGAAAGATCGATTATAGATAAGAAAGCTCTCTACTTTGCCGACGAAAATTCAGCAATGCTACCACCATTAGCACTGCATACCGTAGTTCGAGTTTCATGTCCTGAGGTTGGCAACTCCAGCATACCCCGACCAATCAGAAGCGTGTCAAATAAGCGACGCTCCTTTAACATTGAGTGTCACACCCCTGAAATGAATTACATTGGTTTCGGAACACGAACTTCGGCCCGTGCTGCTTGTGACTAACCTCGCTGTCATAATCGCTTCGTCTGTGCTTTTTGTTTACCGTCATTTATTATTTATTCATGATGTGTGTGTTAGTGAATATTTACGAAAAGTATATACGAGCGATAGTGAATGTGTTTTCTGAAATTACATTCATGCGTCACTTCATCCGCTCAACGAGAATAAATTTGTTGTCGGCCCGCGTGGATAGCAAGGAAAGTGACATTTCGTTTTCTCGCCACAATTTTGCTACAATTGTGCAAATATAATAGTAGTTGTGACCATTTTTCATTTATTTTTTTCATTTTTTTATGTATTTGAAAAATTTTGAATTGATGAATAAAAATGAGAAGTTGTGCAGGGGAAATCGGTTTTGTGTGAAAAATTTTGTGACACATTTTTCATTCTGCAGAAAAAATTCGGCAACTGCGGGAGAGTGAAATTCAAAAAGTTGCCACACCAACAACTTTGCGAGGGCTTTCCCGAAACCTGGTTCTTTGAAAAGTCTGTGCGTGATTCAGAAAAGACCGGTAAACGGATCGAGGTCCAACTAGTCTCATTTCGTTCGCAACGAGTTCCCATCGGGGATGAGTGCGGCACATTTTTGTTTTAGGCCAATTGAAGTGTGTATTTTAAGGCTAACTTTCAGCGGAGGAGCAAAATTAACTGAATAATTATAAAACTGCTCCGTCCCTTTGAAATGGAGGCCTTAAAAAAAATGTGCCACACCCATCCCTGATGGGGATTCGTTGCGAAGAAAATAAGACTAGTTAGACCGCGATCCATTGACCGGTCTTTTCTGCATCACGTGCAGACTGAAAAACTTCAAACACTGCGCATCAGGGTGACGGTGGATCTTAAGGGTTTTCTTTTGAGCTGAAAGAAAGCTTGAAGAACGTAGAAGAATATAACCTATCGGTTACATTCTTACGCAGAGTTCGAAAAAACATCTTGCAGTTTTGCAACAGCAAGTTCTCAACTGACTCGACCCCATTAACCACCAACGCCATGAACAGCTGCATCCCTAAACAGGCTCAGGCAGGTTCGATGCACTCTCCCTCGCTGCGAACATACCCTCGCATCCCTGATCAGGCTCAAACACGTTCGACTCAGGCTCAAACACGTTCGACGCACTATCCTCTAAACACTTTCGACAATTTTGACGTCGGGGTGATGGACCATCTACATGATCTCCCATCCATGGTGTGTTCTAATGCTCATTGCATCGTTCGTATGATTTAATCTCATTATTCGGTTTTTAATATTCGGATAAACGATCCCACAGAATATCTGTGAATTCAATGAAATATTTTTTAAACACAGTTGGTGATATAATATGCAGCTCTCGTCGTCATTTTCTGAGGATTCTTAGCACGTTCAATCGCATACATGTATGAGGCATTTCACGCCGTTTCGACCTGGGTCTAACCCTTCAACTCTCAGATTTTGCCCACAATTTTTTATGCTTTTATAGTACCTCTGAAAAGCACTCAGGTTTTTTCTCAGATTTTTTTGGCCCGTTTTTACTTAATTATAATTTTATAAACAGACCAAATTTTGGCCCAAATTTAAAAATCTGAAAAAATTCACTAAAACTCGGTTTTTTGTATAACAAATTTCTAGCATTGAGCCAAAGTGGGCAGGGGCGTCCTTCTGCTCATAGCAGGCTTCTTCGAAAGAAAAAAAATGGAAAAAAAAGGAGACATCCGAATTAAGCGGGCCGTTTTCCAAACATTTTCGTATGAATTGATGGTGTTTTAAAAAAAATACCGACTTCAGTGACCGGGCGGAACGAATAATTTGAAAAAATTACAGGCATATTTTTAAGAGCCCAAATTTAAAAATCGGAAAAAAAATCACAAAAATCCCGTTCTTTGTAAAAAAAATTTCGAGCATTGAGCTAAAGTGGACAGGGGTTTCCTTCTGATGATAACAGGCTTTTTCGAAAAAAAATAGAAAAAAATAGGAGACACCCGAATTGATTGAGTCGTTATTCAAAAATTTTCTTATGAATTGAAGGTGTTTAAAAAAAATGTTTGAATAACGGTCCACTGAATTCAGGTGTCTCCTATTTTTTTTTAATTTTTAATTTTTGAAAAAGCCGGTTATCAGTAGAAAGAATCCCCTGGCCACTTTGGCTCGACGCTCAACATTTTTTACACAAAAAACGGGATTTTCGTGATTTTTTTCAGATTTTTAAATTTGGGCTAAAAATTGGGCTCTTGAAAAAATGCCTGTAATTTTTTTTTATTATTCGTTCCGCCCGGTCACCGAAGTCGGTATTTTTTTTAACACCTTCAATTCATACGGAAACGTTTGGAAAACGGCACACTCAATTCGGATGTCTCCTTCTATTTTTTAGGGTTCCGTACCTCCAAAGGAAAAAACGGAACCGTCATTGGATCACTTTGTTGTCCGTCCGTCCGTCCGTCCGTCCCTTTATCTTGGGAACGCGTGGAGGTATCGAGTTGAAATCAAAACCATATACTCAGGTCTACAGTCCCTTGAAGCTGTGAAAAAATCAAATTTCTAAGTTAACGTAAAAAAAAGATACGGCCGTTTATGCTGCAAAAAACGTATATTTCGACACTCAAGGGGATCAAAATTTATAGGGTATTTTCCGTTGACTATGAAATTTGGCAAGTAACTACTACAAGTATAGGAAACAATCTGAAAACTATAAATTTCTAATTAAATTATAAAAAATATAGTCTTTATTTAAAGTACGTACTCAATCATTTGTACGGAACCCTCGGTGGGCGAGTCTGACTCGCACTTGTCCGGTTTTTTTTTTTCATTGGCCCAGGTAAGAAACGCGTTTTTTGAAGTCATTTTAATATAGTCCGTTCCAACCCATATCTGCTTGACTATTCTATTGGATTGTTCGTTTAAACAGCCGGACACGTAGTTTGTTGCCAACATGATGCCAGACTGGCTTTCATTAATTTTGTCTTTAAATATTTTTATGTCATCATTTTACGTTTGGCAATATTGTTTTCATGAAGTTTAATGTCACCCTACAAATCATGTAAAACGCCAGGTCGAAATTCCCTTGCAATGTTAATTAATAATCATTTTCGAAAATAATAAATAATTATTAATTATAATTACAGTAGACGCTCCCACAACTTAACGCTTCGGGACCGGAAACGCTCCCATAACTTAACGTTCCGCTCATTGTCCCACTTTCGTGTTTCGTATGCCTTTGCGTTTGCGTATTGCCTTTTTTTTTATTGAAGCATGCGTAGAACAAGCGCGCGAAATTCAACCTGAAATTCGTACCTACGCGTTATAGACATACATTTCAAAATCTGACGGCGATATATTTTGCAAATTTTTTGAAGTTTTATAAGAATTCAAAGTCAATAACTCTAGATGAAAAGAATTGAACAGAAAATACATTTATCCGATTGTTGGATCGCACGAGATACATTTTCTAGAAAATTTTATACGCAGTTGCATATATATACATCATACATGCATATACATACGAATATTCTACAGAAATTTCGTTCTTTCTGGCAAATAAAAATTCCTGTTCTTTCAAGAGAACGACTATTCTCGAACACGTAGTCCTATAAATAGGCGTGTCTTGCACCATCAATCAGTCATTTTTACCAAAATCGTTATCTTGTATTATTTATCCACTTCACGCACATTAATTACACTTAAACTAATAGTAACGCTTAATAAATCGTGCGCAGTTGACGAAAAAAATGTGACAGTTGAGGTTATGTTGCCCTGTGTCAAATTTCCGCAGCTCGGCAGCTGAGTTTGGAATGGGGAGAAAGCGCGATAGGGGTCGTTATGTTATGGGAGCGTGTTGCCATGGTAATGCGTTAAGTTATGGGAGCAATTAAGTTATGGGGGTTAAGTTGTGGGACCGTCTACTGTAATAAAGTTCCGTGATTTTATTCGAAAGTCGAGGCCTGCGCGATGAGTGGTGGGCAGGGATGGGCGGATTCGAATAAAAAAGGATTTAAATACATGCTTTAAATGAAAAATCACTTTTCACTCCTGGTTTGAACGAGTTTGGAGTATCAAGTTTTTTTTACTTGTGCGGGCTCGGAGTGTCAAGCTTTTTTGGCTCGGGCTTGAACTAGCTCGGACTATCAGGTTCTTCTTGAGTCGGACTTAAAACGAGCTCGGAGAATCAAGTCTCAGTGGGACAAGTGCATTTGTCCCAGTAAGACTCGACGAGTATCTTTTCTCGAGTGAACGAGGTGACTTGACACTCCGAGCTCGTTTAAATCACGAGTGAAAAATGATTTTTCACTTATTTTTTTTCAAGCTCTTCATGCCCATCCCTGGTGGTGAAACGGGGGCTGCTCGAAACACGGGGTCTGGCCGAGTGGAGGGGATACGAGCCAAGTCGACTAGTGGGTCTGTAGTAATCAAAAGTCCGGTGTTTACGACTTAACTAGTATCCCCTCCACTCGGCCAGTTCCCTCGTCTCGTGTAGCCTCCGTCCCACCACTCCCTGCGCAGGCCTCAATTTTCGAATAAAATCACGGAACTTTATTAATTATTTTCGAGGTGTTTGCAAGGAAATTTTGATCTGGCGTTTTACATGTGTTGTAGGGCGACATTATACTTCATAAAAACAATATTGCCAAACGTAAAACTAGGACTTGAAAATATTTATTTAAAAATTAACGTAATCCAGTCTGGCACCATGTTGGCAACAACCTCCGTGCCTGGCTGGTTGAACGAATAATTCCATAGTATAGTCAAGTAGATCTGGGTTGGAACGGACTATATCAAAATGACTTCAAAAAACGCGTTTCTTACCTGGGCCAGGGGTTCAAACGCAACCGCTTTGGGCTGTCAGACTCACGGGTCCCGCAATATGAGCCCCTTACCTAGCACCTTGCGATTTTTTAGCAATATAAGAGACGCTTAGTGAAATATGTCGCCAGCTCTTAGACTAGTCAACTTCATCGAGTCGAGCGGAAAAAAATCGTTCGGAAATGAAAACCATGCGAATTTTTCCACGAAGATGTTAAATACCAAGCACATATTGGCCGAAATTGGGGTAAAAATAATCTACCGAATACCCTTCGTGTTTGGAAATTACCGGGGATTTCCCAATAGCTTCGTTGTATAGCGAAAATGCATGTGAAGTTTGGCTGATCAAAATTTCGAGCGCGCAGCGCGAGGGACTTTGTGCTAATCTCCACATGCATATCAATAGGCAGGGAAGCTTGAGGGGAATACCCGATTAATTTCCAAGCACGGGGGGTATTCAGTAGATTTTCGTTTCCCCCGAATTTCGACCAATCCGAGCTTGGTATTTAGATAAGTGTTACGTTCTGGGTTTATTCGGCAACCATTTTTTGTGTCGACCATTTTGTTTAGGTCACACCTCGAAATTTATAATAAATTTTTAATGAATAATGTGCATTGGTGCTTGGAGGAGCCAGTAAATTGTCAAAAACATTTTGTGACGGCCTATCGGTGTGCGAGCGAGTAGCCGTTGACGAACTCACGGTGGTTGGTTACAGCTTTTCTGCTGACCAAGGAGATCTCACGGTAGCCGAGAGACGCTGCACATACAAGAGATGTGCAGCGCTCGGCGTAAGAACACCTCGCTCGCGCCTCGATATCCATTAAGTCCTTAGGACTAGTTTTACGAGAAAAGAAATTAGTTAGTTGCTTTCGGAGGTGCGACCCGAGCGGTCGTATCCGCAAAATTAATGAGTCATTTGTATTCGGGTGAAGTGGCCAGACTGCCCCCCCCCCGCAAAATGATCAGTGCGTGACGTCTCATCAAATTGTGATTGCGTACAAACCAATAACAAATCTTTGAAACATTTACCAATCAAAAACCGAAAAGTGTAAATCCGTTTCTCGAAAAAAGCATCTCGACCATTCGTCGAGATCATTGTTCAATAAAAGTGTTGTTTTTGTTATTATTAAACAATAACCTGTATTTGATCATCATTATTTCAACATCAACCAATCCTGCTTATGCTCCCATCCCTGACGGGCACATTCCCGTCTAAGAGGAGCAAACTCACCATTTTGCATACGTCCACGGTAAGTGCCAGTGAATGGCGAAGAACAAGTGACAATTTAAAACCCGGCACGTAACATATGTAAATACATTTTAAGTGTATTTTCGTTCATTACCTCGCAACAGCCGGGAAATTTTAGCTGGCTCGTACCACGCCATGTTACCTACCAAGCTCCTATTGGTTGAAATTCATGTTAAAGAAATCAGCGAAAAATTTGATATTTTCGAATTTTCTGTGCTCAATGAGGTTAAATCAAGTGTTCAAATAAATTTCGAGTGGAATTTTATACTAGAAAAATTCCAAATTGCCTTTAAATGAAAAACAAACCAGTCAGATTGAACGTGGATTGTGGTTCTATCACCTTCACCAATTATGAAAATGTAGTTTCAAGAAAAACTTATCCAACTTTCGAGAAGAATGTGTTGAGAATTTAAAGAAAAAACGTGTCATGAGGAGAAGAAATAAAAATAATAATAATTTCTGCCATTTTATTGAGATTTAATGTGACTATATCCAGGGGCAGTCTAACCCCTTAACTGGATTTACGAGAAAAATGCGGAAACTCGTATGTACTAATTTTTGCCCTCTTTAAAGTGCAATTGAATCCATCGAGATAGGTGCAATAATGTTTTAATTATGACGATTTTGTGAATTTCAACACCTATAACTTTTTTCCTATGCGACCCCCCCCCCCCCCCCCCGATGTAAAATCAGTTGCATTTTTCATCATTTATCATCAAGATAATTATCCATTTGGATGCATTCGATTATCTCGAGTCGAAATAGGTGAAACCTGAAAAGTACCCCTCGGAGGTCCCAACTTTAGGGGTTACTTTCACCCCCTAGAAACATTTTTCCGCCGATAAAAAGAATTTGCCTCTTAGATTTTGATGTAGAATAACATACACTGGAATCTCGATTTAGTTCGACTCGATTTAGTTCCAGATTTATCTGATTATGATCTACGACCTCGCGCTCCGAGCCATACAGGGCCGTGCCCATCAACTTCGGTACTTTCAGAAATTACTTATAGTAAATGTGATATTAAGCCGCGTATACACTTGAGTATAAATTTCAACAAACGGCAAAAGACCGCCGCGAGCTATCCATGTGTTGATATGTATACTCAAGTGTATACGAAGACGACCAAGCGAGAGTGCAAGAGAAACCAGTGTGCCGGCAGAGGACATACCGAGTGGTATGGGGGAGAGGAATCTCTCGGGACTTTGCGTCTGCACACCGAGAAAAAATATTTCCATCTTTCAGGACTACGCTTCCGCACGCTGAGACAAAACATTTCCATTTTGGGGCCCGTCTCCCAAATTGTTACAGCACTATGTTTGCCAGCGCTCGAGTTTCGTCTTATCTCTCTATATTGTTTTAAAATTTCGTACAAGAATCAAGACGTAGTAAAGTTGGCCACAAATTAAGCAGGGCGAAGTTGGCCGTGGAATCAAGAACCGAGCAGGTAAAGTTGGCCATGGAATTGTGACTCGAGCGGGGTGAAGTTGGCCATGGAATTCAAAATCCAGCGGACGGCGGTGAGAGGGCAGAGGGGCAAGGAGCGGGAGAGGGTGGGAAATGTCAGTGGACAGGGCGGGTAGAGAGGGTCGGGGAAAGTCGTTAAGCGGGGGGTCGGGGTTTGGGTGAGAGTTGAACCTTTACGACGCGAGGGCGCGTAGCGCCCAAGCCGCACAGAACCCCAGTATATCTCTAAATTATATAAATATAGCCCCCGTCCCCGCCCCGCCCTTGTGTACAAGAATCCAGAACCCAAACCTCCATACCCAAACCCAAATCCCCAAACCCAAACCCTAACGATGCGAGGGCGCGTAGCGCCCGAGCCGCACGGACTCTAATATATATATAAGTATATATATATCTCTCTATATTATATAAATATTTCGCCACCGCCGCCGCCACCGTGTACAAGAATCCACAACCCAAACCTCCAAACCCAAACCTCCAAACCGAAACCCCCAAACCCAAACCTCCAAACCCAAACCTCCAAATCCCAACCTCCAAACCCGACCTCCAAACCCGACCTCCAAACCCGAACCTCCAAACCCAAACCTCCAAACCCAAACCTCCAAACCCAAACCTCCAAACCCAAACCCCCAAACCTCCAAACCCAAACCTAGAACCGAGCGGGGTGAAGTTAGCCATGGAATCGGGGCTTAAGCGGGGTGAAGTTGGCCATGGCCTCGATTCTTGTACACAGCAGCGACGGCGGCGGCGATAATTTTATATAATATAGAAAGATACTGGGGGCCCGTGCGGCTCGGGTGCTTCGCGCCCTTGCATCGCAAGCCCAAACCTCCAAACCCAAACCTCCAAACCCAAACCTCCAAACCCAAACCTCCAAACCCAAACCTCCAAACCCAAACCTCCAAACCCAAACCTCCAAACCCAAACCTCCAAACCCGAACCTCCAAACCCAAACCTCCAAACCCAAACCTCCAAACCCAAACCTCCAAACCCAAACCTCCAAACCCAAACCTCCAAACCCAAACCTCCAAACCCAAACCTCCAAACCCAAACCTCCAAACCCAAACCTCCAAACCCAAACCTCCAAACTTAAATCTCCAAACCCAAACCTAGAACCGAGCGGGTGAATTTGGCCATGGAATCGAGGCTCGAGCGGGGTGAAGCCGGCCATGGCCTCGATTCTTGTAGACAGCGTCCGCGGCGGCGGCGGCGGCGGCAGTGGCGATAATTTTATATAATATAGAGAGATATATATGCTAGGGGCCCGTGCGGCTCGGGCGCTACGCGCCCTCACGTCATGAAGGTTCAATTCTAACTCAAATCCCGACCCCCCGCCCACCGCCGCCCCCCTCCCCCCACCGCTTCCCCCCACCATTCCAACCCTCCCCTCAATTTTCGATTCCATGGCCAACTTCATCCCACTCGGTTCTTAATTCCATGGCCAGTTTCACTCTGCTTAATCTGTGGCCAACTTCACTCGTTCTCGATTCTTGTACACGGCGGCAGCGGCGGTGGTGGTGGCGTCGGCAAAATATTTATATAATATAGAGAGATACATAGCTTATGTTGAGTTCCAGCTCCCCCGAGCCTGGAACTAAATCGAGTCTTTACTGTATTTAAATTTTATTAAAATCGGAGAACGTCACGGGCGGCCTTTGGCAAATTATCTTGTTTCTTTTGATTGGAAAGAAAACCCTATTTTGTGATTTCGCTTGTCCTCGTGGCTGTCTCTGAGCCGCGAGACGTAGTACCAGTGCGTTACAATGAGAAAACAGTATGAGAAAAAAATCCCGTATTAACGTGAAAAAATATAGGTGCCTAATACTTTTGGTGAAGGCTGTAATTCGACAAGTCTATTTCTATATTGCATCTGAATCCATTTCCAAGATTATAAATGCCGTTGCTATCAGGCCGACGGTGAGGAATGTTTGAAGATTCACGCAGCGTGAACTTTTCAGATTTCATTATATATTATGTCTTTATTCCAACATTGTTAATTAATTTCATTCAATATTCTATTTTTAGGTACCATCAAGTAATGATAATGGTAGAGAAGTTGCTACTCTGAAAGTAGCTGTCTGAAATGTATTATTTCAACATTTGTTTCATTTGAAAGAAATAATTTCACACGTTATTATAAATATCTTGCATAAACTTTTATAGAATTGGATCAATTGACGGGGGTAGCAGCCATTCTACGTTTCCCCATGCCAGAACTTGAAGATGAAATCGAGATTGATGACGCAAGCTCAGATGAAGACGACTGATATTGGGTGCAGCAGCTATCCAGCAAGTTCTTCATTACCACGCTAATTGTATGCCTCTCCAGCTTCATTTACAATGAATTTCCAAACAATATTTTTCTACACTACGTTGGGTAACATATGATATTGAGGAATAATGATGTCTTTCACATGTGCAATAAGAATATTTCGCGCTGCCTACTGTCTTTTAGCTCCTTTTATTCCGGTGGATGATGTGTGAAATTTGTATCCTTGCAAAAATTGTACGTATAATGTAAAAAAAACCACCAAAATCTTTGCAACGGCTTATGACGGATTATGACAATAATATGGTCCGACGGCTCAAATTTCAAAGGCAGGATGATTAACCTATTATTGTGTAATAAAACGGATACTATTGTATGTGCAAATGCGACAGAGTATGAGAGACAAAAATGGCATATGAAAGGCGAGCGTGGAGAGAAGACAGACGAGTGGCGTTACCATAAAATAAAAAGTTAAGACTCGATCGTCGTTGAGATTAGACGTGTTTCGAAAAAGATGATTAGACATTTTTGTAATAAATACATTCGTCTTTGATTTAAGGGAGAATTACTCTACACTACGATTTTTGGCCCATTCTAAACAATCATTCTTTTTTTTTGCGTAGCCAGAGCTTTTTCGGGCCTTGTATCCTCTTAGGTCATCTCCAAAAGCTATCTTTTCACGATGTAAGAAGAAATTACATTGTCTGTTTTCACAAGCACAGCAGCTGGATCGTACGACGTGTTTCGTCTATCCCGCCCCTAAAAGATCGGTGTTACGTTTTATCGAAGTTCGATATAT
Source organism: Alloplasta piceator (assembly GCA_946863875.1). Lineage (NCBI taxonomy): Eukaryota > Metazoa > Arthropoda > Insecta > Hymenoptera > Ichneumonidae > Alloplasta > Alloplasta piceator. Next base: position 35,266,981 of record OX333074.1, read on the forward strand.
TTATTGTTGTCGTTTTATTCGTTCGCTGATTGGCTGCTGCACAAGACTGAAGCTGTCGCTGAGGTGAGTAGCTTCAATTTCGTGTGTCAGCGGCCGTGCGTTTGACAGATTGACGTGTTTATTCTGACACGTCTATGGGTTGTTGCTTATTGATCAATAAAAAATATCATTCATTCGAATCTTTCTTCCTATCGAACATTCTACTTCTATCGGGTTCTCGATAGCCAAGTTGCCGGTTAATATAAAATCATGGAAATAAATATTCATGGACGTCACGAGTTTGCTTGTCAAATTAACAGGAGAGTGTGTCGATTAAACTGCCCAAAGTTAAATAAGAATTACGATTTTAGAATTATGTGTTGAATATCATCACGGAAACTCAAAGATTAAACTCTGGTAAGTACAAAAAACTCAACCACGTTCACGATTCAAGTACTTAAAATCCTGTTACTCTATTGCTCTATTTTCTTGTGGACAATCACATTTTAAGGCGGTAGTTCTGGTCTAGAATTAAAAAAAAACAATTTAGGTTTTTTTACATATTCATAAAGCCTAGACCTTTAAGAATATATCCTAGAAAGAAATTTTTTTATTTCCAATAATTTACGGAGTTATAGCTATTTTAAGAATGTAGCTACTACCCCTAACAAACCAAGCCACTTAAAAGCGACCATGAAAAAACCGGTCCTTTTGCGGTTGCTTTACCCCGCTGAAATTGAGAATTTGACCGGTCGCTTTGTGGTCGCTTCGTAGTAGCACCACGGTCGCTGTTCTAGATGGCGCCACCATTGAGAGCGACCATGCGGTCGCTGTTCTAGATGGCGCCACCATCGAGAGCGACCATGCGGTCGCTTATCCCCACTGAAATTGAGAATTTGACCAGAAAGCGACCGCAAACGAGTGAACCGAGCGGTCGCTTGGTTTGGTAGGGACGCCCGCACGTAGCATCGGAGCGAATCGGCTGACATGACATCTCAAGTCCTACTTAACCGATTTACTTCAAATTTTTTACCAATCTTCAATGTATAACTCTCTTTCGCGCTTACCACTTTTGTATTAAAATAATTTTATTTTGTATTATACAAAATTTAAAAACTATGAAAAAATGAGTCGAAGAACGCCTTTCTTTGTTGAGACAGCCGCCATTTTGCAAAATTTTTTTTTCCGTTTTCTCTGAGGTAAGAGATATAACGACATTCTTACTAACTAAAAATCTTTTTTTATTTTGTATCGGATGACTAGAAAGGTTGCAATCGTGTCAACCAGCACACCCCTTTTATTTAGCCCCAACCTTACCAACGTATAACTTATTTAATTGTATTTTTTTTGACATTTTTTTGTTGATTGTTAAGATATTTTAATAAATATTATGTAAAAAAAAGAATAGTAAAAATATTTTTTGTTTGTTTTATCGAGCTCGACAAAATGCTCAAAATGTATGTCTCTACCAGAATACCGCCTTAAATTATTTTTAAATAACAACATTTCTTTTTATCGCAAATTATTGTAAAATTAATAATGAAACGTCGCTTCTACAGATCATGGATCCTGTGACCGATAATTTGCAAATCGACGGATCAAGGACGAATTGCAGGAATGCAGGTCAGAGAAAACAATGTATAATAATATTTGTATATCTGCGTGGACAAATATGTGCGTATTAGGGAAAAATATATGAAAATCGAGCAGAAGATAGTCCCAGGACGCTTTCCAATGTCTATTAAAGATCCGGAGGCATGAGTAATGAGCCGTTCTCTGACATTGAAAGAAGTTTCGCATGTATACCGAACAAAACCCGTCGAAGTCTCCTTTTTAGGTACTCACTCTATATATAAGGAGTGACTATTAGTATTGCCTTCCAAAAACTTATCTCTTACAAAAAATAACCATACAAACCTTATACCAACATATGTTGGCATATTATACAAAAACAAAAAATTTTGGATTTTCCGTCACCTGAGCCGTCCGTCTGCACTCATAACTCAGCAACCCATTAACGGATCCGGTTCAAATTCATAGCACAGTTTTGTTTTACTATAATCTCAAAACCTTTTTTGACTCAATCCATTCAGAGAAGGTTGAATATGAAATTTCCCAAAAAAATAGCCATTCTTGAACAAAAAGCCATTTTTCTGTCCGTCCAGAGTGAGATCTCCGCAACCTGTGAACCAATGTTTTTGTAACTTATAGACTCTCTTTATAGGATCATAAAGAAGTGTCCTGTAGAGTTTGAGACTTGACAATTCTTTGAACCATTTTATTTTAACGAAAATAACTTTTTTTTTCAGTTTTTCACTCATTGCACGAAGATGCGTGAATAATTTTTTTTAATTTTCACCATGTACTTTCATTTTAATACATTTCAACTATTTCAAGAGTTTAAAATGATTTAAACAATTTTAACATCAAATTTTTAATATTTTTGTTTTATTCATTTGTAATTTTTTAACGTTTTCGCCAAACGTTAAAAAGTTTGGCGAAAAAAAACACTGATTGGACAAAAATCTTAGACATTTCTTACTATTTGATAAAATGTTATTTTTCTTTAAAATATAATGATTGATAATTAGTACACTTCTATGAATTTAAATTTTTTTTTCAAATATTATTATTACTTTTATGCAGAGAAAAAAATTATATGAAACATAACCTTATGTTCCTGAAATACACAATTTTCTTAAAGAAAAAAAAACATCCCCAGACAATACACCACACTACACTCGATCGAATTGCACGAACTGTCACTTTAAAAAATAATATGTCATATTTTTCAACATTATAATTTAAGTAAACAATAAAACGGCCGTGATTGGGATGACAGATAAAAATCATCAATAAACGAAAGCAAATTTTGGCTGCATTATCTTGAACGCTTAAGCATGTATGAGCACTAGGCTTAGTATAAGATTAAACGCTGATTTTTTAATATGATATTGTCGAGGTTCAATATTCAGTACTCAAAAAATTTCAAGGCTCCTTAACGATTATTTAAGCAAGATATTATTAATTGAAAATGTAGCATTATTCATGGTTATACACAGAGCTTACGGCAAAGTTGACTTTGCAACTCTTTGTTTGCTACAATTCCACTGTTTATATATATGATATCGTAGATGAAAAACATTGAGTATATCCATTGAAAGTCAAAGATTATGATAATACATTGAAAAACAGGGGTCAACGAACATTCGAATTAGATATATCAAGCTAAACACGGCATTCTTCACTTTTCTTTGGAGGTTAAAGCTGGGGAGCATACGATACACCGTTGGAGTTAGTCAGTTACTCGGAACGAAATAATTCTTAAAACGAGATTAATTTAATATTATATGCTCTCTAAAAATCATCTATGTACTTTTCACTAATATTTTGCTAGATATTACGACCTAATGTTCCCTTTGTGCAAAATTTTAATGAGATCATGTGTATTGACTACCACGTAGCGCTCATACATCCTTAAGCCCGAGACACAATGACAAGCATAAGAAATTAGGAATAAGAATCAGCCAATCGCCGCGCACTTTAGAGAAACTACGCCAATCGGATGGCTGATTTTATTCCTTATTTCTTAGTCTTGCCATTGTGCTCCGGCTTTATTTACACGCTTACAGCACGTATGGGGGAATTCTGAAACGGGCGGACTGCGCTTGAGCGCTGCATAATCTGGCGTACCCATTGGTCAAAATGAATTTCGGGCGTGGCATTGTGGCGCGCGAAATTCAATTTGACCAATAGGTACGCCAGATTATGCAGCGCTCAAGCGCAGTGCGCCCGCGTTAGAATTCACTCATACATCGGCATATAAAATGCTACTGGATATGACGCTTACAGCACTCAAAACGTTCAAGACCACGGTCGTACATACAGGTGTGGAAACTCCCGTGGTGGGGGTATCTTGCTTATTGATGCCAAACGTGTAGTTCATATATTTGTCACTGTGAACGCTGCGATCTAAACTCTGGCAAGCTGACGATGGGTGGGGGAAGTGAGATAGACAGCGCTAGAGCTTTTCAATCTCTGTCTCACGTTTTGAGGTTAAGCTTGAGAATACCCAGAAAGCGCATAGATCGCAGAGACGAGTAGTAACGGAATTACGAACTATTCTCGTGCTTCGATAAGCCAGGTACCCCCACCCTCGAAATTTGGCCGAGTTTCCAGACCTGTATGTACGACCGTGTTCAAGATGAATGCAGCCTATGCTATCCCACTGCCACGCGCCGTGCCACACACATGATCAAATCTACTCAATTCTCGCTATTACAATTGTCGACAAAAATATGGGAAAAAAATGTTAATGTCTTTTTAGCTGTTTTAAGCTAAAAAATTGGATTTTCATTCTATGGGGCCTCTTCGATTAAAAAAAATATATCAAATTCTACGTAAACAACCAAAATTTTCAAGATTGTACTGAAAATGGGATTCAAATAACTTCTTATTAAAAAAAAATCAATTTTTTTTCTTCGTAATGTTGATCTCTTTTCCTTCTATGACTACAATAGTTCCTTTGTAAATTTTATTAACGTTAAGAATTACTATTTTTATGTAAAGAAATTGAATAAAGTGCAAAATACTTGAATTGTAATTCCAATTGTTAATTATTATAATTTACAAAGGAAATATGTGAGAGAAGTAAAATTATTTATTTTAACATAATTGAAATCAACTATTTTAGTCATGGAAGGAAATAAGATCAAAATTACGAGAAAAAAAAGTCGAACAAAATTTTTTTTATATGAGAAGTTATTTGAATCCCATCTTCGGTAAAATCTCAAAAATTTCCATTTTACGTAGTATTTTATAATTTTTCTTGAAAAAATTTGAAGGCGTCCCATTCAAAGGAAATCCAATTTTCTTAGCTTAAAACAGCCATAAAGACAAAAAAAAATTCTTAATTTTTGATATTTTTTTCAAAGAGTACATTGAAAAACAAACAAAAATGACCTCTCCTAGCAAATTAGAATATCGTGATTATTGAGGAAGTTATGATTACTCCCTGACTATTTCGCTACTTATTCGGTGAGTTGGAAATGAAAAAATTCCAACCAACGAGCGCTAGGTAGACTACCCATAAGACCCAAGGACTTCGGTTTTGTGGGTAGTCTACCTAGCGTTCGTGGGTTGAAATTTTCCATTTCCAATCTACATGGGTAGATTATCCAAAACGTGGGTAGAGAAACAGTCAGGGTTTTAAGAACGTTTTTCCAAAAATCAATTACTTCGGTATGGTTTAAGATAGAGATCTAAAAATGTACATGGACACTTCTTTTTGCATGTGTAATAACATATTAAACAATAATAAAAAATCAAAGGGGGTCTACCGACAAAACGTCGTTGAATTGACATGGAATGACTCATATACATGTATAGTGTATACATACGAATGTTCTACTAAAAATAGAAATTTAGTTCTTTCTGGAAAATAAAAATTCCCGTTTCTTCAAGAAAACGACTAATAGTAACACTTAATTGTCGTACGTAATGGACAAGCAAAATTTGACAGTTGAGGTTATGTTGCCCTGTGTAAGTTTGGAGTGGGGAGGCAGCGTGATCGGGGTCGTCAAGTTATGGAAGCGTGTTGTTAAGTTATGAGCGTGGTCAAGTCATGGGAGATTCAGTTGTGGAAGCCTACACTGTACTTTTATATCGAATAATATTTTGATTATATTCAAATCTGTCATTAATAACGATTAATATAATTTATCAGAATAATTTATCGATGTTCACAATGAATCAAAGAGTTTGAATTACAGTGTGAGTGCCTATTAAAACGTCCCCAAGGGACACGTTAACCAACATTCAAAATATATTCGATCACAACGGAATAAATCAAGACAATGATCAAAAATACGAAATACGATACAAAAATACACGAAGCGCGGAGGGGTTTGGGGGGCGAAGCCCCTCAACGAGTACGCGAAGCGTGCTTGTTTTTCTTACATTCAACGATAAACAACGAGTCTCACGATCTACATGAATCTTCCTCAACGTCATAAAAGTCTCTGGAAATATCTCGCCAGTCTTGGATTGAAGATAGATTCTTCTGTTTTATAATGTACAAAAAAAATAAGCGCCGTATTATCCAATCGACTGAATGTTTGATGGCAAATAAAATTTGGACGCGATAAGAAAAAAAATGTATAAAATATTATGAAATAATAAAAAATAATAGGAGACAGAGAGGCAGGTAAGCGGAACGTTCCAAAGGTTAGTGGCAAGTGGTAAAGGCGAAGATCAACATGGTAATGCCGAAAGCATAGTGTTACGTCCGGGGTTTATTTGGCCACCGATTGTGGCAACCATTTTATTTTTTTTCCTGTATACCACAAAATTTAAATGAATTTATTGGCAGAAATTAATAATATAATATAAAAATCGCGCTGTAAAGAGCGCCTTTCATTCCAAAGTCCCATGTAACCGGCTTATCAACGTGCGAGTAAGTAGCCATTGAGGATCCCACGGTACAATCCTCTGCGAATTTTGCTGACGGTTGGGATTCCACGGTGACCAGTGAGATGCTGCATACCCCGAGGATGTGCAGCGCCCGGCGTAGGGTTATCTTTTGCTCGCGCCTTGATTCGCCGGGGTGCAAGGCACTATTTTTTTAAACCAAAAGCAGTTAGTTCTTACTGGAAGCTCGACCAGAATGGTCGTCTCTGAAAATAAAAGCAAACGAAAGTCCTTATTGGGAACTCGTCTGGCCAGGTCGAGTCCTAACAAAATTAAGTATTCCGATCAACCCAAAAAACCAAGTCCATCCATGCATCCATAGTTTCGAACGTATTAGGGGGTGTGTATCGACATGTAAGCCCACCTCATTCACATCTGGTTCAATTAAATTCGAATTCGGCAATCGATCAAAGATCAAGATCTGATCAACGTATACGAGAGGCGCGCGTGTATAATTGTAGGCCTCGCGATTTCTTAGGACTGTCGTGCAACAATTTATATCGTGAATGTAACAGCGGCCCTCGAATTGTTATTGTTGATGCCCGTGTGAAACATTGTGATTCCCTATAACTTAGCGCGAAGCGTATCGCGAATACGGCGCGCCCCAATCACGAACGTTTTGCCGAACGTTGTTCAACAAATTATTAAAAGTTCAATTTTGAATATTTCGTATTCTGCCAAGTTTTGTGAACTTTTGAAATTCATCGACTGAATTGTTTGATTCCGATTTGATAAATAAATTTTGTTATCATTAACCAACGAATTATTTTGGCAACATGAAACCCGCTACGCCCAAATTTAATCCAAGGTAAAAATAAAAACTCATCAACCATACTCGCATGCTCCAATCCCTAACGGGCACATTCCCGTTTAAACAACAAGGAGCAACAACTTTTCTCCCCCATCGCGGTAAGTGTCGGCACCAAAAAGGACAATTAAAAACCATCACCGGGACGTAACAATAGGAAAAACGGAAAAGAAAAGAGGTTGATTGAGACAGAACGCAAGAAAAGAAAGCAAGAAAGAGAGTTAAACTAAGTGAGAGAATAGAGACGCCAAAGAGGGGAAACGAACGTATAGAGAAATCTTATAGAGAGTTAATGAGAAGATGACTGAAATAGGAGAGGCGCTAAAAAGGAGAGGAAGAAAAACAAATGTGGAAAATCTAGTAAGAGAGAGAAGCGCAAGCGTAAGGAATATCGAGGATATAAATGAGTTATGGAAAAAGAAAAGAGAAGAGCTAGAGGAGAAAGACAGAGGGGAGGAGGAAGAAGTATTTAGCAAGAGTCGGAAAGTAGGTAGATCTCCTATAGAAAAGGAAAAAGAAAACAGGATAGAAAACCTGATGAGAGAAATGCGAGAAGAGATGAGAGTGAGCTTAAAAGAGGTGAAAGGACAGGGAGAGAGAGTATGTAAGGAAATGAGGATAAGGAACAGGAGATCGAAAGAGAAATGAAAGAGATAGAAACGAAGATGAAGACGAAAGAGAGAGAAGATAGAAAGAAAAATGTGGTAATTAAAAGGTTGAAAATTGGGCAGGAATTGCCGAGAAAAGCGGCGAAAAGAGTCACGGAAATGATAGGAGCAGAAGTAAAAATAGAAAGAATGAGGGCGGTGAGGAAATGGGAGGAAGGTAGAGAGGGGATGATGGTAGTAGAGCGAGGAAGCATCGAGAAAAAGAACCTAGTAATGAAGAATAAAAGTAAATTAAAACGGAAAAAGATTTTGATAGAAAATGACCTAGCTTGGGTGGAAAGGAGAGTACAATGTAAGTTAGGGGAAATAGCTACAGAACAAAAAAGGAAAGGAAAAAGAGTTAGAATAGAACACGGGAGAATATGAATAGATGGACAATGGAGATACTGGGATGAAGAGAGAGACAAGCTAAAAGGCAGGAGAAAAGGGGTGGGAGCGAGAGAAAAAAGAGCGGGGACATATGGATACAGTAAGAACAGCCGGGAAGAAATTAGAGTAGTAACGCAAGAGGAGAGAGGAAAAGCGAGGGAAGTATCGTGTAAGGGGCCCGCCAAGAGAAGGATCGCGTTAATATAAGAGAATAGGAGGGGAAAATGAAGAACGGCCGGGAGCGAGAAACGGGACGGGGGAAAGATAGACGAAATGATGCGAGAGGGAGAGAGAAGAGAGTATGTGGAAAATAGGATTCTGGAATGTAGCAGGACTCACAAATAAAGACAGGGACTTCTGAGAAGGTGTGAAAGAGTGTGAAGTGGTAGTATTGCTCGAAACCTGGGTGGAGGAAAAAATGTGGAAAAATATAAAAAGTAAAATGCCAAAAGGTTATAAGTGGGCGAAGCAATGGGCAATAAAGAAGAATAAGAAAGAAAGAGCGATGAGAGGCTTTATAGTAGGTGTAAGAGATGAAATGGATGGGCAGGACGAAGATGAAATTGAGAAAGAAGAAAGGGTAATGATAAGAAAGGTACAAGTAGGGTACGAGGAATGAACGGTAGTTGCGGTATATGTGAACAGGGACATGAAAAAAAAGTTGGAAATAGTAAGTGTTACGTCAAAAATGGGAGTTTTTAAGAACTATTAACAATTTTCGACGTGAGATGTGCTGAATTTGATTGAGACTCTCTAGTCGTGAAAATAAATTTCAAGTACTACTCCGGGAATCAATCTTGAACACTTCTGCCCCTGTTTTTGAGTCTAACCTGTCGGAAAATTACTCGGGAAATGGGCTTGGAATCATTGTTTGCGAATACCTCGGGATTTTTATCAATTGTTCGTTAAATTTTATTTGCTTTCATTTCCCACGTTTTACACTGATTCGAATGCAGGTGAAATGATTAATGAGGGATACTAAATGATTGAGTTGCAATAATAGTGTAAAAAAAATGACAGGGGTTGCTAAGATTTATTTTTTCCGATTTTTATTAACTTAAAAGGTTGTATAAAAATCAATCTTTAAAATAATTGGGTCGTCAAGATGGTAAGAGTAGTCGGAATTTGGATTTCTTCAATAAACCACTAATCGGGTTAATTCAACTAATTGATTCCCTGCAAATCGATGATATTCACTGTGATTAAATCTCGCTAACTATTCTTCAACTTTAAGAGGGGAAGTGAATTATTTATTAAACAAATTTCACTTACATGGTGAGATGTCCTCCGGTTGGAAAGGGTGCTAGCATCGGTAGACGTAGCGGCGACTCGAACGGAGAACAGAGAAGGGTCGGGGTTAATCAAAGGCGTGGCGGGTTGATGGTGGAGTCAAAGAAGAATATTGGTGCACAGAATTAAATTTTCAAGATCCGAATTTATTTTAAACTATCGAAAAAAAAAATTGGTTTACACACAAAAAGATTAATCTTAAATTTCGCGGTTTATTTGACAATGACCGCGATTTGGACGTTCTCTAATAGTTCGTGATTTGCGGAGGTCAACGTAAAATAAATGAAAATTATCAAACAGAAAATAATAACTAGACAAAGAAAAATGAAATAGAATAAAACGAGATCCACCGTCTCTTCCGACATTCAAAAGTCAATTCGAGATTTCCAGAGAAAAATAAAAGCAGATTTAATTCGTTTCAGAATTCAACATTGAAATTCCAAACCGAAAGAAACTAACATTTTTTGAAAAATTGAGCGAATATTCTAAGTCCAAAGCAAGTTGATTTGGAAAAAATCCAGAATCAAGAACGACTTTTTCGAAAAACCTCGCAAATTCAACCCAAGAATTAATTCGGGAAGTATGATGAGTTTCGTAGTTTCTACGTCGGAAAAAAATTGAAAAGTCTCCGCAAGGGCCTTTTTCCAGGGTTTATATACTCAGTGATCCGGGCTCAACCCGTTCGATCGAAGTGGGGATTGAGTGAGAGAGAGAGAGGGGATGAGTTTTCTAATGACATCTATTTTGTGCGGTACCCGGCACGTGTACCCTCACACATGCATATGCTTTTGCTGCACGCTTTTTGTCTTCTTATTTCTAATATAATATCGTCTCCTTATAGATAATAATAATCCTAATAATATAAATATTTCTACGTTGTTATAATGAGTAAGGTCCCTTTGTTCTTATAATTATTGTATTGCGTATTTATTTAAATTATTGTTCTCTTCTCATGCCCTGTTGTTTATTAATTATTGCTACGAATAATTTGTGACTTCTGAGTTACATATTAAATAGTATATTTAGATTAATTAATTGTTTTTATGTGATACAATCTGAATCATTATCAATAGTTTTTGCCAGTAGTCTGAATGGATTGTGAATGGTTAATTGTTTAAACATTTTAAGATTGTGATTAAATTCGAATTTGAAACATTGTTCTCTCCCTTTCTTTTGGTTTTTCATTTTGTATTTATCATTTTGGGGTATGGTTGCATAGGCTAATGTATGAGTTGGCGAGAAAAAGGGGAGGTAGGAGAGCGCGGCGCGTGGCTAGGAGACCTCAAGTCTTCTTCGCGCACGCTTCATGGATCGTTGAAAAAAAGGGTCCTTTATGTAAACGAGTCTTGCGTCTAAACGTTTGGCTTCTTTCTTCCCTCTAGATTTAAATACAGAAAAATGTTTCGAGATTATTTAATACAATTTCAACTTGTTCTGTGAATTCTGTAAATTCAATGCGTAGTTTTATTTCGTTATTAATGGTTTTAAGGATTAATTTCCTCGGGATATTATTTAATATTTGCATTGCGATTACCCGTTTAGAAGGAAATTTTGAAAGAGTGGATTTTAATCTCAAAACCTTTCCCCATGTATTTTCCTACCCTTACACAGATACGTAGATAGAATGTAGATATATTGTAACGCGATTTTTATCCGTCACGTATATGGGCGCGCCAACGCGAAATAGACACAAAAAATGTTCAATGAGTTCAACGACTTAAAACAATTATCTATAAAAGAAAAATTTAATAATCCTAAATTCCCGAAATTTGCAAAATCCGTACGAGGGTTAGGCACCAGGCACACGATAACGATATCGTGCGCCACCGCTCCGAAGGAACGGCATATTTATTTTTCGCCCTCGACGAGGGGGGGATTCTTTAGGCGAGCGAATAATCCGGCAACCAAATATAATCACATTTTACAATAACAAATTTTAATTCTCATATGGCAAAAGCCTCGGTAACCATTTTACAATGAACGAGAGCCGTTTGAAAGTTTTACAATATTTTTAAGTGAGAATACGCGGTCAAGAATTTATACAGGAGGGGTCGAACCAAAGAAATATTACCAGAAAATTAATAAGAACGTAAGCCATTTTAAAACGCCAAAAGAATTATCACGAAATAAAGACCGAAGAGCTATAATTTTTACTGGGCGTTCTGCACGCGCGAAACTTACCATAATTAACCCCAAATCATACTAACGATAACGCGATCGAAAATTCACGTAACTCCGCAATTAAAATACACTAAAATCAACATGGACAATTATGACGATTAATATCGGTAACCCAACGTCGCCCTCGAGATATCGTGCGTCGCCGGAAAATTCTCCTTTACTTTTGAGCCATACGATAGCCAACGATAACCATAATCCCCACGGTAACCAACGATAGCCATAACATTCACGGTAACCAACGATAGCCATGAGATTCACGGTAACCAACGATAGCCAAAATTCCACGGTGACCCTCACTCTACGAAGCGCACGATATCCGACGACATTTTATCGCACAATTATTTAGTACCGCTTATCTAATTTTTACCCTAAGAAAATAACCTGAATTTATCCTAACGCGACAACACATGATTTGGTGACGACAACGAGGCGACAATTCCGTACACGAAATTTACATTAACGAGAATAACATTAAACCCCTTCATACAGCCCCACGGCGAAATATGATAAAAGAGTTTGCCGAAATTACCGCCACACGGCCAAAGAACATAAAAGAAAACTCCCAAAATACGACCACAGGGTCAAAGAACCTACAATAAAGTAAAATCACGACCACATAGCCAACTAAGTACGGAACTGCCCCTATCACAGAGAAATTTGGGACGGCTTACCGAATTCTGCCGTCGCAGGAACCAAGATCTCCTTACTTACACAGAATTTACGCAAAAAATATTAAATTATAACCACAATGAAATTTACAAAAAAAAAAAACAAAGGACTCGAGGACGAAAAATGCAGCACGTGTCCCTCGACGTCTCCCGGAACGCGAAGTGCCGGTACGCCGGTGATCCACGCTCTCGCTGGCTCGATATTCCCCACTATCGCCGGCGTTCGGCCGTCTCCGTGACTCTTCGGCTCTGCGTGGCGACGATCGTATCTCGCAGACAGCTCGGCGCGCTGGTATTACCACGGAGCTCTCGTGGCGCGCTGAGATCGCCGAATATCCCCACCTTGCCGTTGCACTAAGGCGCCAGATTTAAACGTCTCGCGGACTCTCCGCGACCTGCAACTCGCTGTTCGCCCGGCAGTGATTGACGCTGCATCGAAATGCTCTTCCTCCAGGAACCTTGTCGAGGTCAGGACGAGGGGTGAGGCCCTGCCCGTGAACGGTGGTGGCCACCACTCGATTCACGCGAACCCCAAACCGAAACTGCGACACCGCTATCCTCACACGTCCTGCCTCTCCACGATCCCCCCCAAATGAGGCGCCGGTTTTATCCGATCCTCGGACACTCCGATAACAGCCGGCTGGTCCAGCGCCAGGCTGGGAAGTTAGGGAGGAGGGTGGCACGGTAATATTTTGGTCGTTTCTCCAGCTCGCTCCCAAGCATCCAGTCCCCGCGAGTGCCGATGATACGCTACTCGCCTGCGTTATCGGACAAACCGCGAGTGCCGCCACCTAAATAAACAAAATGAATCCGGGAGGTGATCAGCCTCCCGGCTTCCCAAAAACCATACGAGAGCCCGATGAAAGAGGTATCCATTATTTCGAGACGGTAACCACCGAAAACCCTCAAATTATCGAGAGCCGAAACGAGAGCAAAATTTGACTGCCGAGGACTGAATAAAACGCAGAATTCAAGGACGATAAAATTCAAGGACGATAACTAAAAGGACCGGAAATATAATACGCAGATAAAATTCGGACTTACCGAGATCCGGAAACAAAATTACCATGAAAAATAATAATAACGGTAGCCTGACAAAAACTCCGCTCCCGAGAGCGCACGAGAGGAACACGCGCCGTCCTCGGGGTCGCAAATCCGACCCCCGGAATGCCCACACCCCGCGCCATTGTAACAGGGACAAAATGTCACGTTACAATATATACTTGGTTGTATATATGTGTACTCCTAGGTAATTCCTTGTACGATTTAAAACCATCGTATATTAATGATTTTTTCACCATCTGTTCTTGTTCTTTTTATAGCTATTTTACCTTTATTCCTCGTATTATAATTATGAGTTTCGTTAAGTGTTTTTAATTGTTGGCTTAAATATTGCGGCGTTATCCCTTTCTTCATTTTAAATACTAAAACACAAACATTAAACTTCATTTTTTCCTCCACACTCAATAGTCTAATACATACAGCATTGTTCGCACCGGCGTATACATATTTACCATTAGAATTGCTCTCATCGCTCGGTTTTGCGTTTTTTGCAGTAATGACATGCTTTCTGTGCTACAATTTAACATGACAGAACTGCAATACTCGTAATGTGGTGCAATAATTGCCTTGCAGATATTCATTCTTGTCGGTATACTTAAATTTCGTTTTATTCGATTTAAAAACCCTACTTTTTTCCTACTTTTTTTGCAACATACCATGCGTGACTTCTGAACAACATATGTTCGTCAATTATGACACCCAGATATTTTGTTTCTCGTACTTCTTGAATTTTCGTATGTCCAATTACAATTTCATATTTACCTCTGACTTCTAGCTTTCTTGGATCATGTATCGCCATAAAAACAGTTTTCTTCACATTTATTAATCATCACATTTATTACTAACGAATTACTATTTAACCACGTCTTAAGTTTGTTCAATCCTGCATTCAGGGTATTTTCTAGGCACCCTAATTCTTCACTGGAAACATACAACATTATGTCGTCAGCAAATAGCTTACATTTGCAACCACATTCTTTTAGTTCTTCAATAACGTCGTTTATATAAATAATAAATAAAATAGGTCCTAGTTTGGATCCTTGAGGCGCACCATGTTCGACAAGCAGTTCATCCGACATCACACTTCTATATCTAATACATTGAGTTCTTTGCTACAAATAAGATTCAAACCATTCAGCAACTTTCCCTCGAATGCCGTTTTTCTTTAATTTTTGAATGAGTATTTTCCTATTTATCGTTTTGAACGCTTTTTTAAAGTCAATAAACACTACCCCAATGATTTTACTTTTATCCATTTCAATCCTCCATTCAATAAGTGTATCTTGAAGTGCTGTTTCGCACGAACATCCTTTTCTGAATCCGGATTGTTAATTATTTAAGATATTATACTTATCAAGGTACACTAGTAGTTGATTTTTTACCATTTCTTTAAGTACTTTTTCGTATATTGGGAGAATGTTTATTGGCCTACATTCCTCGGCTTTTTTGCTACCACACACTTTAGGTATTGGGTTAATAATTGATTTTTTCCACGTTTTAGGCACTTCACCTTCTTGCATTGATCTACTTATATAAGTTTTTATAATATTTAGCTATGCGGAGGCCAAATTATAATATTGAGCTATGCGAAGACCAATATGATGATATTTAGCTATCCGAATGCCAAAATTGTGATATTCTGCCATAAGATTGGCATACCATGTGTTTTTGTGGTTTCTGCGGAATCATGTAATTTTTTGTTTAGCTTGGACACGTACCCATGTAGAATTTTGCACGTCGATGTATATCTGTACCAAGAAGACTAGAATAAGGAGAGTCAACTAGCTGCTTTTCGAGTGGTGGGGGTGGCACAAAATATTTGGGCAGCAGGCTGCCCCACTCCTTGGCTTACAAATTGCGCTGTAAAGTAGTGCGCACATCGTGCGTCAACGTTCTCGCTCGCGCGAAACCCAGAGCAACCTAACCTCCAATAATGCCTACGCAGTCTACGTCATACCAAAAGTCGTTACCAAACGAATGATGTTGAATACTAATTTGTTTGTTTAAATTAATAAAAGTTCACGTGAAAAAAGTGTTTGACCGCAATAAGGTTGAACGAATTAGGACACTGGTAAGTAATGAACGATATGTGATGTGAAACATTATTAGAACACGGTGTAACATTATTGGAGTACAGTGAAAAGTAGACTACAATGAATAAAAAATAAGAACCGAATAAGCAACTGAAATTTAATGTCTTGTAGGTCCCTGGAATACGAGAGAATATAGGAATGGAACACGTTGCGAAAATATGCAGCTGTGGCAACGATTCAACGTCTTGCAAACTTTGTTTCGACGTATTCAAAGCAAAACCAATCTTATAAAATTACCACCGCGTTGGGAGAAGCACAGCTACCCTGATCATCACATGACATTTTTCAAGGTCGAAAATGACCTGAGGACAGATTTGACAGTTTTCATTGACCTAAATGTAAATGTCGAGGTACACTTTCGAAGGAAGCATCTGAAAGTATTTCAATTCCAAACACCGCAGAGCGAGAATGATATTTCGGTCATTTTGTACGCCATGGATAAAATGAAGTTTTAATTGTGTATGAAATGAATGTATGTGTGCAGGAAATATGCGCAGAAATTAAATGAAATGGCAAATGAATCATGTACATTTATGAACCGTGTGAATGAATTTTGTAAAATCAAATAAATCTATACGATTTTTTGTAAAAATTGTATGTGGTTGGGAAATTGCACAGGAATTTTGTAAAAGGAAAATCACTGATGCGAAATTGTAAATTCTGTGAAAAATTTTTGTAAAATGACAATAATTCGTGGAATTTTCGTAAAACATTTATGTATTTATGAAATGTGCACAAAAACTTGGTTACAAATTGTTCTTTCGTCTGTGTGTAATCACTATTTTTTCTCGATTACTATTTCTTCTCGGATTTCTTTCTACTCTTTTCCAGTTTTACTTGCTTTCGAAGATCCTGCTCCTTTTTTCTGGTGTCATCATTACGTCTATTGTCCCTCTTGATCAAAATGCGCACTCGTGTGATAATATAATAATATGTATAATATATATATATATATATATATATATATATATATATAATAATAATATATATAATAATATATATAATAATAATATAATATAACTAATAATTGTTCTTGTTAATCTTTCCTGATGGTCCGCGCATCCGACAAAAGTTACATTTTTTGATAGGACATTGACACCCATTTTTAATATTGTGTAGCAATGCAGTTGCTCACGTTCAATGGTGCCCATGACAGTTTTTTCAGCAGCGTCAAGGAGCTTGCAGAGGTTGTCGGAAGAGTACTTCAAGTAGCCTTGAGACAAACTGTTAATCATTGCGTCTCTGGGCAAGTTTCCTTCACTTTCCACAACTGTCTCGTGACACGCTGTACAGGCAGTCCACTTGAATATTTTTTTTGCGATGAATCCAAAAAAATAAGTTTCAGCGTGAACCTTTTCTTCGTTTACGTTGTTCTCCGACTTTTCATCATTCAAATCGATAGGGAAATTTTCCTCCCTTTTGATAATGAAATCCAGCGTTTCCTTCCACATGGTTTTCATGTCGTTAGGACTGTGCAATTCTTTCGATGTCATCAGCGTCTCAAAAATTGCTGCACCTTCCATATTCGATCCTTTGGGAGGTTTTACCAGCGAGTAAGAGGAGATTAGCCGGTATATTTGGATAAAAATCAATGGATCGGGCTTGTCAGTCGAGCCGCAGCACCCTCGGGCCCTACCGAACATCCCCTGGAAAAATTGCATTGCAATTACAGAACTACGACGATGAGAGATCATCCACCGATAACAATCTCAATGCAATATTCATTGATCTCTAGACTATCTTGGTTAAGACGAGCCGCCAGTAGGAACTTGTAGCCACACTCTTCCGTTACGTATGTCATTAGTTCGATAGCTGTTCGGAGAGGGAATCCCAAGTATCCCAATCTCGGTCATAAACTTTGAACCCTGTTCGGCACTGTACTTCCAAGTTTCGAGATCGTTGAGAAAATCGCATGGTAAAAAAAAAAATAGCATGGTATTATAATGTTCATTACCATTTCGAAGTCATTGTTTATTTTAATAACAACAATTAAAATCCTCGTCTATCCTCGGGTGCCATCATCGCAGCTTTAACTTTTAACATTTCAAAAATGTTAGGCTGAAACCCGTAATCTGTTTGAGGTATATGCGGAGCGTGTTGATCGTGGGCACTGCCAACAGTTTGTGGTTCCGTGCATGGAGGTATGCTCGACGACTTTTTATGCGAAGCAACAAGCATTCGAGGATCCATGCATTTTCGTACCGCATCCCTCTTTGATCGGCACAGCTTGCAGAACGGATGCAAGCTTTTATTGCTTCCTGCTGGACCTTGGCAGTTATCCAACGATTTGCTGTATGGCTTCATCGCTCGCTGCCGCGTGGCGCTCCCTCAATTCTTCTATCGTTTGTTTGTCCAACAGCCTCTGCAATGGAATATTGTCAATTACATGCTAATACCACGAGTAATATACATCTTTGCAAAGTGTCGGTTAGAGTGGCCCAAAAAAACTTTTGGTTAGCTGAATTTTTTCAGATTTTTAAAAGTATATATAGGAGCTGCTCAATTTATTTGTATGTAAGAACCCGTACATTTTTTTATTTTGATTTTCCTAAATTAGAAACTCAGATAAAAAAATGTTTTCTCTTATTGAAAATCTCCACCCATGTCATACACAACATGAGGATTTTTGTTAACATTATTTAAACAATGACATATCAGTCGGCATAAAATAAAAACAGTAATTTTCCGAAGTTGACTACATTTATGGCGAAATATTGAAAAAAACGCCTTGTGTTGTGCATGATATGCCCAAAGATTTTTTACGTATGAAAACATTTTGTACATCCAAGCTTCTAGTTTAAAAAAATCGGAAATAAAAAATATACGCGTTCTTGCCTTCAAATGAATTGGGGCACCCATAACAATAATTTTATAAATCTAAAAAAAAATTCAGCTAGTCGATTGTAGCAGTGAGTAACGACAATTATATCGATACGGGCCCTGAAATCGAAAAAAGAAATATTTGTGGACCACTCTAATGTCAGTGTAGCAAAATACTCACCTTTTGTTGCGCACGTTTTAAATTGCGCCTTAAATTTCTCAACTCGTTGGCCGTTCTTTTCTTTTTTACGCTTGTGCGAGTCACTCCCTCCATTTTACGATAAAGTTCCTGCTTATGCACTAAACGACAGGAACTGCATCGCGTGGTTTTCGTCTATGTAGCGGAATCAATAAAGCCGTTACCACAGCAATCGTAACCGCTGCCAATTCCTTGGCATAATATATATCCGCTTATAGGAGATAGAAGTGTTCGGATAACGTCGAAACTCGTAACTTTCTCCTCCATCGAAAAGCGGGAAATCCGATCCTGTATTCGAATCTACATAAATAAAAGCGTATTTTATAAGGCATTGATTCGAGAAATTAAAAATTATTCCTTACAAATGTAAGGCAATAGTTACAAAACCCATGAAATTACCTCCACAGTCATGTCTTGCTTGACGAAGACTTTCCTTGATACGTGGCAAAATGTATCTCCATTGTAAGAGAAAAGAACCCCCAATGGTAACGACATGACTCCCCACCAGGAAGACAATTCAGGCATACCCTCAGACCTAAGATTAAATACATCATTGACAAAGGCCGACATGTCGTAACTCGATGAAGAATCATTTACGGCCAACAGTGCATCTGTTGATGTTCCAGGGTTTGACTCCTGAGGTTGTGGTACATACACTGCTTCTGGTTCCTGATTTTCTTTCTGTAATATTTACAATCGAATAAATGATATTTGAAGGAGAAATGTAACTAATCTCATATTCTTCATAGCGCATCACCATATAGTATGAGTGCAGCGCACTTTGATTAGAGCCGTAATGTTAAAAAGGGAATTTATCTAAAAGCAGGCATTGAACTGCGGCTTAAAAATTTTAATTTCTAAACTCACTTGGCCGCCATAGAAAAATTCAGTCAGTCAAATACAAAAAAGTTATCTTAAATCCAAAATCGAAGGCACGCTTCCTTTTTTTAGTCGGAGTCGCTGTCGAGGAACGGTCTTCTCTGCCCTGTTTGCATTGATAACAATATCGTTGACTTCAATTCTGCTCACGTCGAAATGCAAGTCACAAACATACAGTCGTTTGGGTGCTTTATTCGTGTACGGAGAGACTGCCACTTTCCAGCGCGCATAATTTTTTTCATCCTGCAAGCAAATTAGCAAATATAAAACTCTTCATAGTAAAATATTATTTGTAACTTCGAAATGATACTGAAGTTTGCATCGTTACAATGCAACGAAAATGAATTTTTTCAATTCATTTTCAGTGAGATTTACGTTTTGCTTGTGCATTTTAAATCCTAAATCGTTGATATGTCTTAACAACTTTAACTTTGAAAATTTCTTCAGAAAGAAAAAATTTTATCAATAAATAAATAATTGCTGTTGCATTACAACGATGCAAACTTCAGCATCACACTGCGACTATGAATATTTTAAATAATTACATGTATAATAAATACCTTGGGAAATCCGAAGAAGCTTCGATTTTTTGCCTCTCCCCGCCAATATACACTTCCACAATTTTTAATGCAGCACTGTATTATAATTTTGTATCTTGATACAATCAATCAATAATTCTTTTTACAATAAACTGTAACTCCACAACAAAAAATACACCGCACCAAACATAACCGACATAACCTCAACAAATATTGGTAAAACCGGCACGCCAAGAAGATATACGAAACCTGCGCATCGGTATAGAAGTGCGACACTGCACTATTTGTAAGTCAGGGAGTGGGGCAGCCTGCTGACCAAATATTTTGTGCCACCCCCACTCCTCGAGTTGACTCTCCTTATTCTAGTTTTCTTGATCTGTAAGCGTGCATACATGTTGTAAGCGTGTAAGCATCCAAGACGAATACAGCTATCCTGTAATTTCTGTCAAAAGAAAAGTGCGGTTATGTCTCAGAGTAGATGTAGTAGTGTACACGTATATACACCGAATACAGTCTCAAACGCAATGTTGTCGTACCGCTCTCTTCTCAGCCGTCGTACGAGAGATTTCGTAATGAATATCGAACTTCTTGGATGTCTATCAATAAATCCTATGAGTAAAAAGTTCTGACAAAAAATCTAAAAAATTCCTAATTTTTTCCTTTGCCACATATTAGTTTTTCATCGGATTTACGCGGACGAGTCAAATGCAATAAAAAAAACCATGCGCGTTTTATTGGCCAGGTATAGGGAATACGTGTTACGAGTCCTGACTTTAAACGTGATTTTCTCGGAAATGGATGAGTGGATCGTGTTGAAAATTTGTAAATAGATGTACTGCTATACAAATTAGACGTAAACAAAATTTCAGCTCGATTACGCGATTTTGAGTTTACCGTAGTAATACCTTAACGAAGGAGTGAATGAACGAGAAAATAAAAAAGAAAACAATTGATCAAGTGCACTAGTAAGCATGCATGAGAATAATACAAGAGGTAACGGCCGAGTAAACTAGTGAGTAACTATGAGAAAAGTTCACTAAGAAAATTCTTGTACAGGATTTATATAGAAATGAACGAACAATGATATTATAATTATTTCTGGAATAGTTGAGAATCTTTTATTGATCTTTTGTTATGTCCGAATTTGATAAATCATAGTAGCATCACTGCACTTAATGGTTGCGATAATCATAAATATCGTTGCTACTTCTTCGTCATAAATTTTCTTGGTGTAATATATGTAACATTATTTTATTTTCATAACGAATGATCTTCTATTTTCCTCTCTTAACGGCCAATCGTTTAAATATCGAATACTTATCTCAACTATTGAACGTCGATGACATCCACGACGTACAAAGAAATGCGACTAGGCCTGGATTTACGATGATTGTCGTAGATGCACGTGACGATTGAGCGAGTGTATTAGAATATTCAACATTCTAACCGACCATATAAAGAGCAATGCTCTAATTGCGGTTAAATTCAAAAATTGCATAACGATTATTGCTCATAATGCGTCAGTAATCGTGAGCAAACCACCGTAGACGATTAGAAAATTTAACTCTATGGAAATGGAAACATTCACATAGCTCAATTTTCCCCTTATTCTCCCACTCACGTGTCTAAGCGCATGCGCACTACGCATGTTGGCAAAACTCATGCTCATAGATATTTCGCAGTCGGTTGAAGGTTTGAAGAGGGAAAAAACGGTTATAGGGGGAGTTGAGATATGCAAATTTATTGGGATGGCAACGAGTTAAGTTATGCGAGCGGTCACTTGACAATAAAATATACAAGTGATAATAATCTGTGTTATCACTATAAGAGTAGGTATAATAATTTTCTATCTTATCACGTGGAAACCCTACAGCACCGCCCAGGCTTATTTTTCTTAACCCTGCCTTAGTGGATGAAGTCACCACTGAATCACGGTGATTTTTTACGGTGACAAAGTGCCCACAAAATCACCGAGATCTTAGTGATTTTAAGGTGATTCGACGGTGATTCTCACGGTGATTGTCACCGTCACAAAATCACCGTGACAATCACCGTGGAATCACGTTGGGATCACCTTAAAATCACCAAGATCTCGGTGATTTTGTGGGCACTTTGTCACCGTAAAAAATCACCGTGATTCAGTGGTTTTTCAGGGTGAAAACATCGTCACCCAATCCGCTAGGGTGCACGCCAAGTTTTTGAGTTCAGCTTGGTCTTTAATAATTTACGCACGCCAAATTTTTGGCTTGGCTTGTGTGATTTGTGTTTGTTTTTTAAAATTTTAGATTTTTAATTTGTAGGATTTCCTTGAATTTTGAATTCTTGGGATTTTTTTAAATTCGAATTTACTTATAGTGCGCATCTAGAGTGTTAACACTTTACTAGCATAGTATTGTATTCTATTGTATGTGTTGATTTTCTGGGCACTCAGTCCTCGAGGACCATTGTGCCCGGGCCCTCTGCTGGGCAAGCTTATTGGCCTGTTGGACCCATGGGCAAGCCGGCCTCACGCGCGAAACGGAGAAGCCTGCTCGCCCCTGCGTCTTTCAGGTTGAAATCAATGATGACAGTGCCCCGAGGACGTCATTTCTGATGCCCGTCAGCCCCCTGCACCTAGTAATAAGATGGAGTAATGTTTCTTCCCCATCTTTGCATCTCTGGTAGTCCGGTTCCTCTGCAAGACCCAGTCGTACCAGATGCTTGCCTGTGTGCCAGTGTCCTGTGACTAGTCCCACGACCACCGTCAGTTGAGTTCGGTCGAGGAGAGCTAGCTCGGTCCCCAGCTTAGCTGAGGGCCCAGAGAAGAGTTCCTTAGTGTGTCTCATCCCTGGATCCTGTGCTCAGAGGTCCGCAAACTGTTCCGCAGCCCATCTCTCCGTTATCTGCTTCACGAGTCCTATGGCGGCCCCGATGCGGTCGCCATGGTTCGCCATCTCGGGCCGCAAAGCACCGAGTCTGGTCAACTTGTGAGCCATTTCGTTGCCACGGATACCACTGTGACCTGGTACCCATAGCAATTTTACTCTGTTGACGCTAGCAAGCTGAGTCAGCAGGTTTATACAGTCCCTTGCCAGCTCAGACTTCACCACCACTTTGAGCAGCTGTCTGAGCGCAGCACGACTGTCGCTGCATATGTAAAGATGCTTACTACTGCATCCCCTTCTGAGGATGCTGTGGGCACAGGCCCGTATAGCAAACAGCTCTGCCTGGAGGACAGGGACGGTGTGGCCCAGTGTGAAGGAAAACTCCGTCCTGGGTCCCTCGCTCCATACTCCGGCCCCGGTACCTGCCTCCGATTTCGCACCGTCTGTGTACCAAACCGGTCCGCCGGGCGACAGTATTTCGTCCTGTTCCTCGATCCATGACTGTCTGCCAGGAAAGAGGACCTGGTAATTATGATGGAAGTGGTGTTTCTGCGGGCACCAGTCTCCTCCGAGCCGGATAATCTCTTCGAGATCTCTCGTCCGTCGGAGGACCGAGGTGTGCCCATATGCGGCCCTAGTCCATCTATCACTGAAGAGCAGCTGAATTGCCGCGTTTCTTGCCCCTGCCTCCGCTGCGATGTGCGGGGACAGGATGTCGAGCAAGGCACCCAGATCTAGGGTCGGGGTTGTGCTTAATGCACCAGTTATCCCCAGCCCTGTCAATCTGTAAACCCCACCCAAAGTCCTCCGAGTACCGGCCCGTCGCAGCGCAGGCCACCATACTAGGGAGGCGTACATTAGCTGGGGAACCAAGATGGCCGTGTATATCCACTTGACCATCTTGGGTTTTAGCCTTCACGTTTGACCAAACATCCTTCTGCAGGCCCGGAATGTGACAGTTGCCTTCCGGGCCAGCTTTGTGATGTACGATTAGAACGATAGCTCAGCGCCGTAAATTGACGGGCGCTTTATGTTAAAGCGCCTCTTTCGTGTTAATAGTACCATCTCAGTCTTATTCGGGTTGACCCGTAACGACTGCGATGTGCACCACGCTTTGATGAGGTCGAGTGCTTTCTGCATCTTCCCCGCCATGACTGCGGCATGATGGCCACTGACTGTTATACACACATCGTTGGCAAATCCCACTACTTTGACTCTCAGCCCCTCAAGCCTGCGCAAAAGTCTGTCGACGACCAGGAGCCACATCAATGGCGATGTTACTTCCCCTTGCGGGCATCCCCGGCCGACTCGGGCCCTGACAGCAGCCCCGCTAAGGCTTGCCGTTATAGTCCACGTCCGCAGCATGAAGTGCATCCAGTCGATGATGGTGTCATCAACGCGGAATTCCCTCGCCGCCCCGCAAATTGCATCGAATAAAGTTTTGTCAAACGCCCCTTCGACGTCTAAGAATACGCATAAGGTGGCCTCCTTTTTGTTGAGGATCCTCTCTATTTCGTAAACGAGACTGTGAAGAGCCGTCTCAACGGATTTGCCCGCTAGAAACGCGTGTTGTGAGTGGTGCACTGGTTTTGACACCAGTGCCCCATCCCTTATGTACCTATCAATGAGTCGCTCCATTGTCTTCAATAAGAAATACGTCAGGCTGATAGGACTGAAAGCCTTTGCTTAGTCATAGCTAGCTTTGCCCGGTTTCGGGATAAAGATTATAATGACCTTCCTCCAGGCCATAGGCACATATCTCAGTGCCATGCAGGATCTGAAGGTGTAGTTCGGATGTCTGACCAGGTCCTCCCCTCCCTGTTGAAGCAGGGCTGGAAAGATCCCATCAGCACCCAGGCTCTTGTACTCGTCGAACGAGTCCAAGGCCCACTGAATCCTGTCAGGAGAAGCCACCCGCGCAGCAGTTGCCCAATCACCTGGTCTGATCACGGGCTCCCTTCCCTCTCGGGTGGGGTCCCGCTCAATCAGTGTGCCCTCCTCTTCGCCACCCCGCTTCGACCCGCCTTCCGCCCGAGCATGTGTAAGGGGTCGGTGGGCCCGGCTTTCGCTGATCCCTCCACCCCCGATATCGGCACAGAGTTCCCGTCAGCCAGGCTTCGGGTCAACGCCGTAGTAGCGACGATGCCCCCGTCCCCTGGACTCACGGTCCCTCCCACTATTTGTCCTGACGGCTGTGCTCCAGAAGAGGCCCCTCCGTCGGCGTGTAACTCAGTGGTTTGTTTTTATCATATCCATTTCATTCCCACGAGTAGTCAGGAACTAAAGGTCCACCCCCACAGAGCTTGCATGCGGGGGTAAGGCTAATTAGTCATGAGGTGGTGCCTGGTACCCCATGCGCATCGTTAGGGACACTGTAACCCCCGTGTCATGCAGCCTTCGGCACGATAGCTCCCACCTTGGCTTCGGGGAAGTGGTCCGCGACGAGGCTTTTTTCCCCCAGAGCTGGATTTTGGGCCAGCCGGGTTCCTTATGGCTCTCGTTAACCGGGTCCTTCCTCTGCTCCCTCCCTGCTCGCGGTTACGGTCGTCACAAGACGTCTCGTTCCCCGAGCGGGGGGAGCCGCTTAGTCTCCGGCCGTTCTTCTATCCGCCACCTGAAGACGCGCCTCGGTCGGGTTTCACCGCGCCTTCCCGCGCCCCTCAACGGAGGTTAGGACATCCGAGGTGCCTTTGGAGAAAAAAACAACAGCAAAAATAATAATAATATAAATATTAACAATTAAAATAATAACAGTGCAAAAAAATAATAAAAACTATTAAAATCGTAAAAAAAACAATTTCTACAAAAATAATCACCATTCCGAAAAACAAAAGAAAAAGAAAAAATCCAAGCCGTTCGACCGAATGTAATTAGACTTTGAAAGCATCCGGAGGCCTTTTCAGAGGATCTGCGAAAATCTTCGGAAAATAAAAAAAAACTAAAATAAAAATAATGAAAATGTCAAGAATGAAAATGATAACTATTTAATAAATTTATACATTATAAAAACCATTTTTAAAAAGATAAAAAAAGAAACCATAAAAACCATTTTTAAATTATAAAAAATACAAAGAAAACACAATTTTAACCAAAATAATCCCAATTTCTAACAAACAAAAAATCAAAGCCTGCGTGCAGCCAATGTAAGTAGACAATAAAAAAAACGATTAAAAAAATAATAATAAGGGAAATATTAACAATTGAAATGATAACAAATTAAAAAATTAACAATGAAAAGAATAGCAATTAAATACTAATAATAAAAACAGTTAAAATAACAATTTTAAAAAAAATTTAAAAAATACAATTAAACCCGATTTCTAAAAAAATAATAACAATTTCAAAAAACAAAAAAGAAAAAATCCAAGCCGTGCGGAGAATGTTAGTAGACTTCCAAGGGGCAATGTTCTCGGAAGGCGTTTGGAGACGTTCGGAGGCCATCAAAAATAATATATATATTTTTTTTTATTGTGCATTTCCCCCCGTCTAGAGGCTTTCGCCTATTACAGGGTCGGCCCGGGTCAGTAGCCAGTCCCCCCTGAGGATCTGGTCCGGATCAGTAACCAGATCCCCATGCGGCCGCATCCGACTTACCCCTCTATAGCGCATTTGCTATGGAAATTAATTTCCATAGACACAGGGAAACTGCGGAAAACCTGTGTCACTATAGCCGGTCCTAAGTTCGCTTTCCGATGTCGGAGCTACGTCACGTTTCGTCGAGAAATTGTAAACATGGACTACAGCTATATACATGTGACTCACACCTGTACGAGTACTTGTGTATGCCACATATATATATCTGGAGCTTGTCACGCCCATATTTTTTTTCTCGACGAAACTACGGCACAGGGAATCAAACCCAGGACCTCCCGATGCTCTGGTTTAGAGGCGAGCACGCTAGCCACTACACCAGAGTACCGGTTCATCAAAAATAATAATTAAAATAATAACAATTTAACAGAATAACAATTGAACAAATCACAACCCAAACAATTTTAACAATAGTTTGGGTTTGTTAGTTTTGGTGTTAGGCTTCTCTTTCTCTCTCTCTCTCTCTCTTAATTCATCGACAGAAATAATTTGTCGCGTCAGCGAATTGCATACAAGTATTCACTTCCGCGGCGTGTGATTGCACAGACCCTGATTTTTTTCTCGAAAGCCTCAAGAATAAAGAGACTGTAATTTGTGAAATCGTCACTTCTTATAACATGTTATAAGATGTGAGAATGGCAAAGGAATCAAAATTTTGACCCCGAAATACTGTTCGAGCAATCATGGATGCAGCCGTAACATTTTTTCAAATGAAAAAATAATGAATTTTCATATTTACAGATAATTTCAAAATTTGGTTACAGCATGTATTTATCCCAAAAAAAGGTCCAAAATCTTTATTACTGATTGATTCTTGGACTGGACACTGTCCCCAGGCTGTACATGAATTAAAACCTTCAAATAGAGATGTTGGAGTGGTCATTATACCTAAAGGAACTAAGGTAAACGGCCCAGTTTTAAACACTTTTGGAGTAGCAATGTCGGATTTCTGCTATTTATTCATCCGTGATATAGCCAAAACAAAAAGTAAAGGTTTCAACATGTGCATTGAAAGTGAAACAATCAAGATTTATTAATAAAATTATTGTTTTAATAGCGCTTCTTTGCTGCCGGGGTTTTAGATGCTGGAAACACGCCTATGTTCTAGTTTTGGACCCCTGCGTTCACCGATTTTAGACACTCGTTATTGACACTAACAAATATCCACAAACAAACTGGTCAAATTCCATTAAATATAATGTCGCGAACACACATTAGATACAAACAACGAACTATGTTTAATTGGTGCACGAATTCTTTATTTTCTTTACATATCTATAAGTATGGGAAATAACAAATGAAAAATGTTTATCGAGGATTACTTTTTTTCTGTAGTTTCCATCACTTCTTCGATGCTGTCTTTCAAAACAGTTTCTTTATGCCTAAAACATATAGAATAAAGCACACAATAATAAATATTTCAATCTTCTTATTCAAAAAGCCATCCGTAGTGTAAAAAAAAGTATTTTATATCCTTTCGTTGAAGCTTTCGATAAAATCAGTGGATCAGCTGCCTCTGCAGACTCCATCGACTTCTCAATTTTATGATTCGGAGATACACCTAAAAATACATATTATAAAGAAGACAATAATAGATGTTGCAATGAATCCTACTGTCAAACTATCTGTATTATAGAAAAAACCATGTTCTACCTTGCGATAGAGTGTTCGATGCAGCCTTGCAGCTATGTCTTCGAACTGCTGTCTCCGCAATATCCTTCACCTCTTCGAAGGCCTTTCAGGGTAGACTATTTTTCTTTTTATCAACATTCATAATGAATTATTAAAATATGTACTATAAACATATACTATGAACATCAAACAATTAAAAAATACATCAGCAGTATTGAGTCAGAAAACGTTTTCAAGGTTAGATTTTCACAAAACATAGTTTCTTTGTTGTACATTTTTTTTGCGTTTCTTTCGTTTATAAAAACTAATATTCTTTTCTATAGTTGATTTTTTTCACAGCAAATTAGAATAAATAAGCAAAGCAAATAGTTCGACGCAACAGATGTCAAATCCAGGCTCTAAAACAGGATCATAACCTCAATAATATGACCCAGTTATCGACACCACGAATTTAAATAAATACCTAACCAAAAGTTAAATTATTTCTTACCTCATCGATAGATTGGTTCCTGCTGAAGATGTTGACACCATTTTTATGTCGTTTTTTACTTCAATAACGAACAAAATTCACTATATGTCGCTTGTCGCCGCTAGTGGGTTTCGTCAGCGAACATATTCACTCCGTGCATACCTACACACACTCACTAAAGTGAGAATGTGTAGTCGTGTATATGCATACCAGTGTTCCCATCTTTTTGGTGGGGGACGACGAAGCAGCGAACAATATGTAAGAACTGCATATATCGACGATACACGTAATCTACAGCATACGCACACATAACGGACATGTTTATACATAAGCCTGTCTGCTTCGTCTCCTCTTTTCGATTCCCACGCCAGACGATCTTTTCTGGAAATATCTTTCCTTTTTTTGTGTTCGATTTTCTTTCCTTTTGGGAGAAGGGTACAGCTCAAGAATAATAGATTCAACTTTCAACCACTTCAATTGCACACGCCTTGCAAATCGTAAATCTTGAAATCTCGAGTTTCTGTTTATTGTCTTTTTTTTTGATAAACGTGACTTTCCCAGTGCTGTCCCGATTCTACGCTTTGAGAGGATTAAAACCACATGCGAGGAACCTTTTTTTTTTATATAAACCTGCATGTGAAGACGCTGGAGTAAAACTCGCGAAGGGATAGCTACCATTCCAAATCACAGGGGGGTCGCGTGGCCTTCTTACTGGCCACCATGCTCGCACGATGGTCGCAGCGATCACGGAGTTTAAGTGGCTGCATGTAACTTTCAAAAATCGTAAAAGAAAAAAAATTGGAGAAGAGGCAGACAGTTAGAGTTAAGAGAGAGAGAAAGAGCGTGAACAGAAAGAGAGAGAGAGAGAGAGAGAGAGAGAGAAAGGGCGTGAACAGAAAGAGAGAGAGAGAGATTTGATTTGACTTGATTTGTTTTATTACTACCCTAGTAAAGATTATGGGGCAATGAAGTACAAGAATTCGAAAATACATGAGTTGATTGACAGTACAGTAAACTAAAGTAGACTTATGATCTAAATAAAGCTGAATATAAAACAAAACAAAAAAAATAAAATAAAATAAAATAAAAGAAGAAGATAAGATATCCTAAATCCTATTCAGTGGCGGATAATGTAGCATATAGAGTGATAATGGTGTATATCTTGATACAAATAATACAGTAATAAATGACCTAATATAATAAATAAGACAGATACGTTACGAAGGCTCGGTTTCGCTAGCGAGAAGATGCGTGAACAAACGCGTTTTAAAAATAGGTAGGGAACTGGCATTGGAGATTTCCACTGGCAGGGAGTTCCAGAAATACGCACCAGACAAGCGAAAAGAATTGGCATAAGCTACAGTGCGATGTATGGGGATGTTGAAGAAGGTGGAGGACGGATTTCGCACAGAGCGCCGTAGACCAGGATTTTCAATGACAAGGAGGTCATTAATGTACGGAGCCGAGCGAAGGTAGCGAATATTGTACATAAGTACTCCTAAGAAATATTTCCTTCGATTTCGCACAGAGGGCCAGCCAAGACGATGCCTGTATGGTGTGATATGCTCGTCTCTCCGAAGTCCAAAAATGAATCGAATGGCACAATTAATGAGTCTCTGAAGTTTGGTGTTTAATTCGTCAGATAAATCATTGAATACTAAGCAGCAGTAATCGATGTACGGAAAGATTTAAGTAGTCAAGAGCTTACACTTCAGCGGTAGCGATAATGCATTTTTATGATACTTAAGTTTATAAAGAGTAAAGTGAACCCGTTGAGAGATTCTCGAAACATGACTGTTCCAAGATAGATTCGACTGCATGACGACACCAAGATTTCTGGCCTCGGAAACATACGGTAAGAGTATATTATTAATAACAATTGGGCCTAAGCTATTCAAATCAATAGACTTAACGTAAGCGTCGCTGCCCAGGATCATGACCTTGGACTTCGAGGTATTTAACCTGAGGCCGTTTCGTACGACATAGTCCGCTACAGCCACAGCATCCCGCGCAATCAATTCCAAGCCCTGAACAATCTTAGATGGGGGAATAGAAAAATAAATTTGAGTATCATCGGCAAATATCATATGATCGCAATGGGTCAGCGATTGGCCAATATAATTAATGAAGAGCGAAAACAAAAGTGGGCCAAGCACTGAACCCTGAAGAACTCCCGATGTAAGCGAATTCCACTTAGAAACGTTATGATTTTCATCAATAACGGCTTGATTGCGACCACTAAGATAGCTATGAAACCAAGATAAAGTTGTTGCCGAGAACCCATACGATTGCAGCTTGGTAAGAAGCAGGGTATGCGAAACTGCATCGAACGCCTTACTAAAGTCGAAGAGGATCAAGATAATAACGGCCCGGGCATCAATGCCACGTCGGACATCATCACAGACCCTGAGCAGCGCCGTCTGAGTACTAAATCTTTTACGGTAGCCAGATTGTCTTGGGTCGAGAATGTCATATGAATCTAAGGGACTTAACTTGCTGATGAACGATCTTCTCAAGGACTTTGGAAAGCTCAGGGAGTTTAGCTATGGGTCGAGTGTCGGATAAGGTTAGCGGAGTCCGGATCTTGGACAGTGGTTTGATGAAAGCTCGACGCCATTTCAGCGGGAAATAACCAAGCCTAATCGATTCATTGAATAGGTTCATGTGAGTGGATAGAATGGCTGGAAGAGCTGAGTTAACACAGTGAGAGTGAGGAGACATGTCGCCGATTATTTTGAGGATTAAGTCGGAGGTGATGGGGGCAAGAGAAAATCGTTGTTCAAGGTTAGGAGGATGAGAAACAATTGAGATGAAATCGGAATGAGAGCAGGAAGGAGAGGAATTGGAAACGGCTGCATAATGTTGATTAAGATCGTCAGGGAAAAAGAAATGGAAAGGAGAGGGTAGGGATGATTTGACAAGCCCGAGGCGGTTAAGCTCTCGGCACATTTTTTTAGGATCATCGATTCCAGCAAGAAGATCAAGCTCGTAAGCACTTTCCACCTGTTTGATATCAGAAGTGAGGATATTTCGTGCATGCCTCTACATCGCATAAGCGAGCAAGCAGTTTGAATGTTTAGCTCGCTTATATAACGAATTACGATCCTGAATGCTAGCCTTAAATTCATTAGTTAGCCACGGCATAAGTGCTTTCCTGACGTTAAATGTTGTTAACGGGGCATGAGTGTCTAGGGACACAAGTAGAGCCGATGAAAGACCCTCAACAATCCTATCAATGTCTTCAGGAGACGAGCATGATTCACAGAGCATAGTGCCATTCGCAAGTAACGAGTTCCGGACGGATGCGAGAATCTCAGCGGCAATAAAATGCTCAAAATTCCTACGTGGGCGAACGCTGGTAGATTCAAATCGATAAGTTAAGCACAAAAGGTCATGCCCAGCAATAAATGGCGCATCAGATTTATTGAAAGCGACGATGTTGTCAGGACCGTCAACAATAAAAACGTCAAGCCACGAGTCAGTAAAAGCGGTGTGGAACGTCGCATCAGATTTAACTAGGTGGAGCGCGTGTGAAGAAATAATATCACGAAGGTAATTCGATTCAAAATAGTCACGCATAAGATTACAATTTCGGTCACCAGCAATAATGATGTTATTATATAAATGCGAAAATCTATCAAACACGGTTGGAAAATCCTGAAAGAGCAAACCCTTCGGTCTCCTATATATCGCAGAAAAAAGCAAAGAACGTTCTGACGCAAGTTTGAACTCGATAATCATATACTCCGGTGAGTTAGAGAATAAGCTCTGCGACGCGGCAAGGACTTTGGCTTTCAATGAATTGTGGATGTAGCCGGCTACATCCCCTCCCTGCTTACCTTCACGGTCATTTCGAATTAAAAAATAATTATGCAAGTTAACTAAATCGTGGGAGATATTCGTATGGAGCCAAGTTTCCGATAAAGATATTATATGAAATTTTTCAGATGCGAATTGTAGCTTGATAAATTCAATGTGCCCTAAAAAGCGAATTCGCATTGAACTGCGCTACATAGAGATGATCATTCGATGGGCCATGTGACGATATGTTGATACCACTGGTCATAGTGTTCCGGAGATCGACATTTCATTGTCAGTCGAGCTTCAGGAGATCAGCGTCAGAGGAAATATTAATAATAGGGAGTCCGTCACCCTTCATGACGCAAATAGCGCCAGACCTCGTCCAAACGTATTTGAAAGATGCAGCCTTAGCCTTGGCCTTGGTGCGTTTCAAAAGTTTATACGTATCAGGTGGAAGCAGCTCGTTGATAAAGATATTCCTATTGGAAAATCCCTCGGCGGTGTTGGGAAAGACATCCTTGACTGCCAGATTCCTCTTAGATGTTTTCTTCGTCTCGATTATATAGTCCCTGACACGTTGCGACTTAAAGGAAACAACGAACGACTGCGACGCGCTTCCTTCTTGGTGTTGTGCAACCCCGATGGGGAGCTTCGTTGACATTTTCCGGGCAGTGCGAATATCTCCGGACAATTCACGTAGGCCAAGTATAGATAAAACGCTTGAAGCAACCGCCGTGGGGGCAACCGAAATAAAGGAGAAGACACCCGAGATGATGAGCTCAGTACCCGGTGTTCTCGACGTGCCAGAAGACGGATTGGACGACTAAATGCTGGTTAGTAGATGAGACCCTCGCAAGCTGTTCTCTTAGAACCTTGCATTCTTTAAAGGTCTCCGAGTCATCAACAAAACGTAATTGAACTAAGTCTTCAATCGCGGAAATGCGATTATCCATGGCAAGGTGGGACGCCGCAAGAGATGGGGCGTCAGCCCGAAGATCGGTCAAGTTCTGAACAACGACAGAGAGCGTGCCATGAATCGACTGAAGTTGGGAGTCGGCCTTGGTCGTCGAGTCACGAATCGACTGGAGTTGAGAGTCAGTCTTAGCCGTAGAGTCACGAATCGACCGGAGTTGGCGGTCAGTCTTGTTCGTCGAGTCTTGAATCTGCCGCATTAAATCCTCAAGAGTAGGGGCACAAGGAGTCGGCGTCGCAGTATCAAGGCCTGAGAAGGAGACGCGACTGTTGGATAGCGGTGATCGTAAGGTGCAGGGAGAGCTCTGCATCGCGCATGCATCACACCGAAACGTTTCGCGCCAATACGCAGAGTTAGGATCAAATCCAAATTTGGCCGTAGCACAATCGATGTGAAAGGGTTTTTTACAGTCCCCAGTGCATTTGATAGACTGATCACCATGCGGAGCAAGTCGATTGCAGATAACACAGCGAGATATGCTTAGATAAAACAAAAATAAAATAGGGTGCGAATAATAAAATAATAAAATACTAAAATACGATACGATGTGAGACGTGAAATGTAAAAAGCACAGGTGACAGTCGAAGACGAAGAACGGGTCGATAAGCCAAGAAACAGATGATTCGCAACAGTAGTCTCACACAATACAGCTTATATGTAGTTAATAGATACACGGTTTCTCACAAATGCGCTGCTCAAGTTCGATTTAAATATGAAGTGTCAGAAAGAGATGCGGTATGTACACTGATCCAGATGCGATAAATGTACACAGTCACGATACGATATATACACGAGGACGATATAGCACGATCTAAACAGTGATATTAATATCCAGCCCACACACACCCACAAAAGGCGCGCAGGGAGCGGGAACGAGGTAACAACACCGCACAATAAGCTCGATGCTCGAGGCCAGTCACAGAATACAATATGTAGTGCAAACGTGTGCACGATAAACTTCACAGACGGATGAATGATCAATGTCTGCGTAGATCAACACAGAGAAGAGATTCTTCTATACCGAGAGTCCAAAAACAAACTGTAAGTAGATCAGACCAAGAATATATAAAATTGCAGGAACAATAGTAGCTCACCGCGGTGAAGTTGACAATGCATTTTAACTTTTTCTTTTTCTAATATTTTGGCGGTAATTTGGCGGTAATTGGCGGACTAATTAGAAAATTTGGCGGTCCACCGTTACCTTGGAAAATGTAAATCAATTTTGAGCGTGAAGTTAGACTTAAAATTTCTAATTCTTAACTATTCTGGTTCTATAAGGCGTCAATCGATAGGAAATTTTTTTGCGGTCACGCACATACTCGTTAGAAAATTTGGCGGAGCGTAGATTTAATTAAAAAGCGGGTTTTTCCAACCTCGGGTAAGCGTTACCCGGCAGGTATCCTATGCCTTATCTGCAGGATACGCGGCGTGTAACTAGGCAAATTGCCAACGCCCGAAAAACTTACTAGGTGTGCCGTCGATGACGAAGCAGAACACTGAAAAACGCTGAAATATACTTACCGTCGATACAGAAGGAATATCAACGGCAAAACAGTTTTTTGCCGTGTCTTCTGCAGAAGACGAGCGCCGGTGATTATTAACAGCTTCAGTATTTAGATTCCTCAATGCGATATTAAAGATGTTCTTATTCTCGGTTCTGCAAGCAGAACCGAGTTGCCGCCAGAAATCTAGATCTAGGCGGTGTGATTCCCGTTGCATAGTAAGTAAAAAAAAAGACCCGTTGCAGAGTTTCACGCAGACGAATTTCCTAAGTAACTTCCAGAACAGTCCTAGGAAATACCACAAGACATGTATATATATATGTAATGTTGTTTTCATGGACCTTAAGGAAAGTTTCTTAAGAAAAAAACATCGCCTAACTGTAAAAACCTACAAACAACGCATGAAAACACGGTTTCTACGGGAAAACCGGTTTCTCCGTAGAAACCAAGTTTTTAGGCATTGTTTGTAGGTTTTTACAGTTAGGCGATAGTTTCCCCGTAGAAACCGAGTTTCAAGGCTTTGTTTGTAGGTTTTTACAGTAAGGCGACGTTTTTTCCTCAAAAAACTTTCCTAAAGGTCCTTGGGAACACCATTACATATATCTGTATGGGAACTCTGCATGCGACGGTTCATTTTGAATTAAGAACGAATAACCATCGCTCGTCTTGTGCAGACACGGCAAAAAACTGTCTTATACCGTCGATATTTCTTGTGTATCGATGGCAGATTTCTCGGTCTGCTCCGCCATCGACGGTAAATCGACGATACATCGACGGCACACCTAGTAACGTTTTCGGGCGTCGGCGATTCACCCAGTTACACGCCAGATATCCGGCAGATACAGCATAGGGTACCCGCCGGGTAACGCCTACCCGAGGTTGGAAGAACCCGCTTTTTAATTAAATCTACGCTCCGCCAAATTTTCTAACGAGTATGTGCGTGACCGCCAAAAAATTTCCTATCGTTTGACGCCTTATAGAACCAGAATAGTTAGGAATT